>JAZAVI010000012.1:417500-835502 GCA_036326025.1 Chrosomus eos | reverse complement strand
GACAGATGATCTCGTGATCCAGTCATGACAGCACTATTCTCAGCCTGCGCTCCAGCTGGATCACCTTTATTTTTTTACATAATTTATATATTTTATATTCAAACTGAAAACATGATGTGATTAACACTCAAGTCATTCAAGTCATCGTGTCTCAAGTCAAGTCAAGTCCCGAGTCTTTAACTTCCAAGTCCGAGTCAAGTCTCAAGTATTTTATATTTTGTCAAGTCAAGTCACAAGTCATAAAAATAGCGACTCGAGTCCAAGTCACCAAGTCACAAGTCCCCATGTCTGAATTACAGTATATGTGAAAGTGTCATGTTCCAAAAAAGATTTGATGACTGTGTGGATGTATTAAGACGTGACGTCTGACAGTTCAGTGGTCTCTGAAATAGTGTCTTCTCATTTGTTAAGTTTATGCAGTCTCTATTACATGATTACCTACAGGACTTAAATTTATCCAGACTTTATATCACGTGACAAACAATGTTTCAAGGTTCACTTATCATTCTGCGTCACCCGGACTGAAGTTTCCTCTTTCGTGTTTTCTTGTTTCTATAGAGAATTAAAGGTGAAAGAGCCGTTTAAAAATGGTCAAAGACACAACAATATTTTAATCATATCCAATTAAAAGTCATATCCAAATATAAGGACCCGTATCAGAAATACATTTGTTAAGTCCATTGTGAGCTCGCTCAGTAAATGTTTATCTCAGTAATCGGCACATTAGCTAGCGTCTTATTTTATTATTTATTTATTCGTCGACACCTAAATGTGATGACATTACTGCCATGTATAACTTGATGAAAGTCAGTTGTTGTGAAGTAAAAGCACAGACCGTGTGGTAAATTACCTCAGAACCCAGCAAACACAAAACGTTTTTACAACTTTTCACAACGTTGTATTTTAGTTGCAGTTAGGTAATGTTGTAGTACAACGTTTCCAAAACGTTTTTAAAACGTTTTTTAAAAATGGATAAATAATGTAACCAAAATAAAACGTTTTAAAAACGTTGTAAAAATACCAAACTGGTATGTTTTCTTTAAGTAGTCAAAAATACGTACATATCACGTTTGTTTACTACTAAAAGGAAACTAGACCAAGCTACAACTTTTTGGAGACGTTTTAATCAGGTGTTAAAATAACGTAATCTCTTCGTTGGAATAAGACGTTTTAAAAACGTTGTTAAAATACCAAACTGATATGTTAGATTAAAGTAGTCAAAATACGTACATATCACGTTTGTCTACTACTAAAAGGAAACTAGACCAAACTACAACTTTTTGGAAACGTTGATTTCAGGTGTTAAAATAACGTAATATGCACGTTAGATTAAGACGTTTTTATAAAAACGTTGTTTAAATACCACGTTTTCTTTAGGCAGTTAAAAAAAAAACTAGATGTTTGTTTACAAAAACGAAACAAGACTAAACTAACTAACCCAGCAAAAAACGTTGTTTTTTTGTGCTAAATCAAGTTGCCTCGTCAAAAATGAATTATAAGCACATATGTTCGCAAACCATACCGCAAACCGTGATATGTATGTCTACATACATAATTTTGGCAGAAACCCAGCGCTCCCTGGTGGTTTATCGCTCCCTGGTGGTTTATCGCAAACCGTGATATGTATGTCTACATCATACATAATTTTGGCAGAAACCCAGCGCTCCCTGGTGGTTTATATCTCGTTGAAAACATTTGTGCTGTATATTAGTAGGCTAACTCTATTTCTGAACTGTTATTAATAATCACTAGGCTACATTTAAATATGCCTAATGCATCCATAAAAACATTAAACATCACAGTAGTATAAACACAATACACCCCAATAAACAACAGCACTTAAATAGCATATGAATAACTGCATATTAATATATTCATAGCCTATATGAAGCACTGTTAAATATATTTTAAATATATTTGAAAAATACTTAAATCTTAATTGTTCCTCGTGTTATCTGTAAATTTGTGTATATAAGAAAATATGCCCATGCCTTAGACTATATCTTGTAGTTTTTGCAATTTCATTTCTACACCACGTTTACCATTAGGCTACATTTATATTATAGCCTACTAGGCTACTATATAGCCTACTTCAAACATTGTTTTACATTTTTAATGCTTTCATTCTCATTCCATTTACAGTTTGACGATGGCCACATACGATCCACTATGAATCAAGTTTCAGGATATGTTTTCTGATTATCAAAAATAATTCACTCCATCAATTCTAAATGTATGTAAGTGCTGCGTGACTTCTAACGTATTTTAATGGGCGCGCGCGCTGAAAATTCGAGCCGCATCTGAACTGGAGAGGAGCGCGTTACCATGGAAACGGAACTGCAGCTCAACCGATACACTGCAAAACTCCGTATCTCACACTGTTGTTTTAACTACTTTCAGGTAAGTTTAGTCCCTGAAATTACACAACTAGTACATACAAATGGTTCTGACACTTTCTTTCATGTAAATGACTCGCTTTCGTTGAATATTTACTGTATAGAAATGGTTATGTCTTCGAAAAAGTCAGTTAGCATCTTAACGTTAACCGTTAGGCTAACTTAACTAGCAGCTTAGAGGCAAGTTAGGTTAGCAGCTAAGCTGTAAGTTTGGGCCTTTAATCGCATTTTATGTGTAGATGAGAGATTTTGATAGTTTTAAAGGTTTTTCTGGTAAGCTAATGTATTTTAACCTAAAGGTAACGTTATGCACTGTGATCTGTGCATCCATGACTGAAATCTTGCTCGTATATGTAGAGGGAAAACTCCACTGTACTTCACATTTTGGACAACCATTGTTTTTTTTACATTTACGTTTTCTTTCTCACTTTAGATGCTGGAGAAAAAACATCAGCCAGGCTAAAGCATTCAAAGTGGAAACTTCAGTCGTGGCTCAACAATCCTTGCGAACCAGGGCTAACGTTAACTCTTTCACTTAAAATATAATTCAAGTAATTTTTTATATATAGGCTATATTTGGTTGGGACGAGTCACTGAGTATGTCATTAGAGAATATCCAGTGCGATTATTGCCTAAAAAAGATTCATGTTTCAGTGCTTTTAAGCGCTCTGCCAATAAAGCATCTCAAATCTGTCACAATTAAAGAATCGGCTAAAGAATTCATGATTATGAATATGTCAAATATAGCAAGGAGACATTTTAATTGTTTATTAATAAGTGTTTTCTGTCTGTCAGTGTCGCGATACAGTTGACGATGCTGACTCGTGATATTCGCAGTAGTGAACGCGCCAGTGAGAAATGCACATTTGATACGGATTACATAAGCAGAGAACAGTCGTCTTTTATTTCGTTTTGAATGGTCCTGTTTAAAATTAGACATACAGGCCTATATATTTCTCAGGTCTGGGAGTTAATAGGCTACCTTATAAGCTGAGTTTCGATTTATTTTATACGAGACGAGCTCCAGTTCAGGGCGGCGGCGCTTCCATGTCGTTTTTATCTATTGTCTGCTATATTTAACTTACTTCTTATTTGTTAAATCCAGGTAATTGTCTATGAAATATTGATTAAAATTTAGATACAATTCATACAAAACGAAATTCACCTTAATGGGGTTGTAACGATACGCAATCGCAATATTTAATCAACATTGTATTTTTTTTTCATCAATACTTTTAGCATTATTTATTGCAGTTGTGCATCTATGTTTTTTGCATAGTTGGTTTTGTCAACATGATTGGGAATTAACTTTTGTTATACAATGTATTTTCTTTGTTGATTACATTTATTTGGCTAAATTGGTTATAATATTGGCATATAATATATCAAATTCTAATATATTTTATATATATATTAATTATTAATTATTATATTAATATAGCCTATTAATAATTAAACATTAAATGTATTTTTTGTGAGGTGCAAGTCCTTTTCTTTTTTGAGTATACTTTTGTTTTTTTGGACACATTTGCTTTAATGAAAAGTTGGGTAGTTACATGATGGTGAATTAATGAATCAATCCATAACTTTTAATGTAATAAGTTAAGTTTTTGCATAGTTGGTTTTGTCAACATGATTGGGAATTAACTTTTGTTACAATGTATTTTCTTGGTTGATTACATTTAGGCTAGTTGGCTAAATTGGTTATAATATAGGCCTATAATACAATACAAATTCTAATATATTATATATATATATATATATTTTATTTTTTATTATTATTAATAAATGTATTTTTTTGTGAGATACGAGTTCTTTTCTTTTTTGAGTATACTTTTGTTTTTTTGGACACATTTGCTTGAATGAAAAGTTGGGTATAGTTACATGATGGTGAATTAATAAATCAATCCATAACTATTAATGTAATAAGTTAAGTAAAATGTATGTCCTAACCAAATGTCCAGTGACGCTTCAATGTTTTTAACGGGTCGACTACGTTTCACAATGGAATCACAAAAGACCGATGTAGGACACATGCATTTTGTGAGGAACACTTCAAGGTAATTTACATCCAAAGCACCTGGAAACCTCATTTTGGTGATTTTGGGTGAATGTGTTATAACCAAGACGACATCCAGAAAGTAAGACGTGATATTTACGTTTTAAGAACGTCGCATTAACAACGTTAAACAACGTTTATGCAACGTTTTTACGACTTTATGCAACGTTGTAAAAAAAACGTATTTATAACGTAAAAAAAACCCGACATCTGTCGTATTAAATACGTCGGATAAAAACGTTATCACAACCTTTTCACAACGCGAAAAAAACGTTTTTAAAACGTTTTTGTGTTTGCTGGGAATTTAGCTCCTGCTGTCAGACTGCCTTTGCGCGCGCTCTGTGATTAACGTTTAACGGTTTCTGCTCGAGGGAGAATATGTGTCTCGTGCGCCCATTCAAAACATACTCTTCCATTCACACAAACAATATTAATTATAATTAATATTATATTGCAAATAATAATATTTATACATTTTTTATTTGTCTTTTCTAAACGGTGCTTGGTTGTATTTTGATCAAAACTAGGGCATTTTTAAATATAAAAACCGGGACTTTAACAGCAACCTAATGTATGACTGTGCACTTTATATAGGCGATTAATCTCTCTCTGCAGAACCACTATCAAACTGTGCAAATGATAAATCCTGCAGGCTGATTGAGTAATCCGGGCGCGTTCATGTGCTGATCCGCTGAAGAGACTCGCACGCAGCTCGCGCTCCGTTACTCCGCTGAAACCATGGCAACGGATGGCCAGAAAGTGGTGCTGATCACCGGCTGCTCGTCCGGGATCGGGATGGGCATCGCCGTGCTGCTCGCGAGAGACGAGAACAAGCGATACTACGGTAAGACACGAATCAAATAAGACACACATAATACAGATCAATACATCAACAATTTCTGGTGAAATACCACATTACAGTTATGGTTTGCCAAACATTCTTAAAGGAACAACTAATGAATCAAACACGAACCAACTGGGTATAAAGGTCACTGTTCAGAAGAATCACTTTGTTAAGTAGGATCTTACGGGATTCCAAGGTCATTTGGATGAAGGACATTACATGAACATCCCATGGATTTTTGTCAGACCTGCTTTTATTAGGCATAAAACAAGTCAAATCTCCTTTATTGTATAGCGCGTTTTACAACAGAGATCGTTTCAAAGCAGCTTCACAGTATTAAACATGAAAGTTATGAAAATTATGCAAACTTCATAAAATATGAATCAAATAAGTTAATGGAGTAATACAATAGCGTCACAACATTCCCATGTGGTTGCAGTTTGGTTATTTTGGGGGGGAACTGAAACTTTCTCTATTGGTTTTTAAAAAAAAAATTGTTATATACCCAGAACGTCCCCAAGCATGTTATATTTATTTTTAGATTTTATTTGTATAACCATAAGATGGTAGGGCCGATAAGCTATACAGAAAATTATTCTAATGCAGAAACCTGTAATTTATTCATAAACTGTATTTTGCAGAATTACATGTCTGAAGTTTAATGCAGTTTTTAATAAATGAGCTTGGTCATGGTCAAAACACATTATAATTTGCTGATAGCTAAAAAAACTAAAACCTAGGTTAAGCTTAGTGTGAAAAGAATACGTTGGTCTGATTGTATCTTCCTTTACGGCGCACCTCTGATCTGCACGTGCATTTGCGTAATTTAATTATTAAATTATTAAATCAAAGAGAGGTTTAACATGTAATTGAAGACGAGATGTTAACCGAGAAGTTCTCTTTCATCATCTCATGTTCAAAATCCACCTATGGGCGGAAAAGCATCCGTACCAGGATTACATATCGCCAGATCAGCCTCTGCCAGACGTGACAGTCCTTTATTCAGCCTAGGTTAGCTGTGTTTTGCATCCTGAGCAACCCATGCTCTTGCATTATCTCACCTGCTCTCCTGTACAAGGCTGCTCGCCATGGATTTTACAGAGTT
Source organism: Chrosomus eos (assembly GCA_036326025.1). Taxonomy (NCBI): domain Eukaryota; kingdom Metazoa; phylum Chordata; class Actinopteri; order Cypriniformes; family Leuciscidae; genus Chrosomus; species Chrosomus eos. The sequence continues at coordinate 829,098 of JAZAVI010000012.1, read as the reverse complement.
TTTCGTCGGTATGTCGCTCTCTAAATCTGCTGCTTCTCCCGGGAACAGCTTATTACGTGCCTGCCCGGTTGCGCGTGGTGTGCCGATCGCTCCTAAAGACCCTCATCAGTGCCGTGTTTTGGTATGCTTTGGCCTCAAAGCACACAGAAGAGGCTTTGGAGAATTGCAGTCATTACCTAATGCTGCCTAAGAAGCTCCTGCAGCACCGTCTTAAAGTTGGCAGGAGATTGGCCTTTCTGACTCGGATGGGGGACATGGTGACGACGACACGCTACCGGGGGCCCGGGGCACAACATCCCCCAACTTGACCAGCCCAATCCTGTGGACAACCTCCTGTACATCGTCGAACCGGCCGGTTCAGGTGATGAAGATGACGAGGGCCTTCTCGAGGTCTCAGAGGACGAGGAGGACATTCCTCTCTCTGATGGTGAGGCTTATCCCTCACCATGCTTATATAATCCATAGGAAAGTTGCATTTCTCCAGATAGATGTCAACTTCATCTTTGCAGCCAACACTGACACAGAAAACAGCAGTCATTGATAAACAAATAAAATGTCTTCTTACTATTTTTGATACATTCATAATCATTACTTTAGCCAGCTCAGAATAGGCAATATTACTATACATAGCCTACGTAAACACTCATTATGGTTTACATTATATATTTAAAGCTCCAGTCGGCAAGTCTGGCAGATTGAGTGGACTTAGGCAAAATTTTGAATGTTTACAACTCTCATGCCCCTCCCCCACTATCAACGGATACCCTCCCACCGACTCACCGAGTTCGTGCTCGTCACAGGTTTTCTGTGAACGCGCCCGTCTCACCAGCATCCATCAACACCATGGAGTATTTGGAGGTATGCTGCTTTGGCTAATCTACCGATCGATTGCAATTGCTAACGTCATTTATACTCTAAATGAGCTTACTTAGTGTTTTGAAAGTGAGATACATCCATCACTCTTCGTTACTGCGTGAACTTCAGGCGTGTGCATGTGATTGTAACGTGCGCGAGGGGTGGCGTGTGCCTGATCTGTGATTGACAGTCAGATCTCACACCCCCTGCGCCAGTGGCGGCGTTTCACAAAAACCTAGAGTATGGCATTCCCTCTGGCATAACGTTAAATTACCGACATTACCGAACGATATACCTCACATTAACAAAATGCACAAAGCACTGTTAACTTGTAACGCGTTGTGTCAGGAGGGAAAGAAAATAGGGATTAGCCTATAGCTCACAGCTTATTAGGCCAGACAGAATCGCGGAGGCGATTGGCATCGCAACAACTTGAGTTTTATTCACCAATCAAATTCGGGGCAACTATCTGTACCACGCTCCGTCCACTTCGTTATCAAACAAACAAAACCAGATACAGTAAAATAAACGTGAGTTGAGAGCGTACATTTGCACTACGTGCCTGTCTTTTTAGCAAAAAGATACCTTACACTGAACATCTACAGTGGCGTAGGGCGATGGCGTGAGGTGCTTGAAAGTAGCTTTTGACGCGTTCGACCCGAGTTCGAATCCACCTTTTGCCGAACTCTCCCTTTTCCCAACACCGAAACCGTGATATGGCTTTGTGCCTTTATAAAACAGCACAAGACTGTAATTAAGTAGCCTATATAGCCATTCTGTTTGTGCTGCGTGATTTAAAGAAAAGTGCACACTTTGCTCACGCGATCAGCATGGTGATCTCCAAAATAAAAGCTTTATTTCTTGCAAGTGAAGAAATTAAGACTCGTTTATATGAAATGAATATTTTATAAATAAACAAGCCCAGATTTTACAGCGGGAAACTGTACGCTGACGCTGCGGAGAAGCCGGTTGAGATGAGCTTTTTTTAAAATTACTTTCAAAGGTGACGACTGACTGAGTGATCACGAAACGCACATTTTTGGGGGGGCTGGGGTGAAAATTTAGGGGGGTTAAAAAGCCCTTCTAAAATCTTTAACGAGCACCATCATCATCAGCTGATGTTTTATCTGAACTCTGACTGCTAGGGTATGGCAATGGCCATACTCTGCCACACGCAAACGCCGCCCCTGCCCTGCGCTGATTGGACCCGATGAACAGGGAGCTGTGGATTTTTGCAAAACAAATAACACGCTCCAGATGGAGTTAGAAGCTCTGGTTTTTTTCTAAAACCACTTTATTTATGTTGTTCTGTCGGATTATAGTGTCGAATTCACTGAAATGGATCAAAAAAATGTTGCCGGCAGCAGCTTTAAGTAATTAAATTAATATAAATGTGCGATAAGTTGACTAATGGATTAAATGTACAACTACCAGTCGACTTTGTCAACCTTCGTCAGGGGCAGCCCTATTTCTTTCACATATTTTCAAACCAGCATATCACCAAGGGCATTCTGGGTTGAGCAAGAGGCCCTGAGTGGACTGAGCGAGAAAACTTCAGAAAGATCTTCCAGAGGAAATGTTATCACTGCGCTCACGCTCTGCTCACATGCTCTGGTAAAGTTCATTCATTATGAAATCAGCTCGGTTCAGGCATAAGCAGCTCAACTGAAGACAGTAGCGTAGAGTCAGCTTAATGTTGATTCAATTAATCAAACAACATTAAAAAAGAGCTACTAGTAGAGTTTGAATGAGATCTCAGATTACTATGCTCTGATCTGCATGGTGAGAGTAATGAACTCATCGACTCATGGAGTCAGAGCTTTAGACTGAAAGGATTGTTTTCATGAGTCAGCAGCTCAATGGCTGTTTGGAGGCTGTTTAGTTTGTTTCTGAAATTAATTTGATGTTTATCTGAGTAATAATGACAGAAACTCACTGCAGCCAATAGGAATCGGATCTGATTGATCTGAAGGGACTTGATCAATCCCTCATATTATACACTACCTAGCCAAAAAAAACATATTTCCATTCAGAGCTGCATGAATTTTTTTTTGGCCAAGATCTTGTATTGACAATGGGAGAGTTGAAGCTCTCTGTGAAGTCGGACTCATTCGGATGTGTGTGTGTGTGTGTGTTGAGTAACTAGTGCTCTCTCTCTCTCTCTCTCTCTCTCTCTCTCTCTCTCTCTCTCTCTCTCTCTCTCTCTCTCTCTCTCTCTCTCTCACACACACGTTACACCATGACATTGGCGTGATTATGAGCTTTATGAATCACCAGTGACAGATGGATATGAGCTTCGCGTGTCTAAATCTCTTTAGTCATCATTGGATGTTGAACTCATTCACTCGTCTTATGTTCATGTGTGTGTGTTCAGCAACTAGTCCTCTCTCTCTCTCTCTCTCTCTCTCTCTCTCTCTCTCTCTCTCTCTCTCTCTCTCTCTCTCTCTCTCTCTCTCTCTCTCTCTCTCTCTCTCTCTCTCTCTCTCTCTCTCTCCGTGTGTGTGTTCAGTCATAGCTACGATGCGGGATCTGAAGCGGAAGGATAAGTTGGTTGAAGAGGCTGGAGACGCGTATGGACGAACTCTGTCTCTGCTCACGCTGGACGTCTGCAGTGATGAATCTGTCAAACAGTGTGTCGACAGCGTCAAAGATCGACATATAGACATACTGAGTGAGTTCACACACACACACACACACACACACACACACACACACACACACACACACACACACACACACACACACACACACACACACACACACACACACACACACACACACACACACACACACATAGATCTGTCTCTGCTGGCTTCTGTTCAGTTGTGCTCAGGTTAAGATGATGAATCTGAGCGTCAGTTTCTCTTTTAAGTCTTCAGCTTCAGCCAGAATTCATCTGTGTGTTTGTAGTCAATAACGCTGGTGTCGGTCTGGTGGGGCCCATTGAGGCTCTCAGTCTCGACGACATGAAGCAGGTGTTCGAGACCAATTTCTTCGGTGTTGTGCGCATGATTAAAGAGATCATGCCCGACATGAAGAGGAGACGCTCTGGACACATCGTCGTCATCAGCAGCGTGCTGGGCCTGCATGGTAAGACAGTCAGACACACAGATACTTCTTCTTGAAGAACAGTAGAAGAGCTCTTAACTTTCATGAGGATCTGCTGAATGACACACAAGTGGAAACATCAGTGTACAGAAACAGAAAACAGATTTGTGTTGTTCTTTAAAGGTGTGGCATTTAATGACGTCTACTCCGCGTCAAAGTTCGCCACGGAGGGATTGTGTGAGAGTCTCGCCATCCAGCTGCTCAAGTTTAACGTCACGTGAGTCTAAGGCACTATCTTGCACCCAGCACAATTGACTTTGTACAACGACGCATGTATCATTCCTATTTTGCAACCGACGCACAGCAGACTTTTCCCTCCACAGACGCACGTCGGTAAATTAGGGAATGAACTTTTTTACCCAAATTACTATATGCCTGTTTAACCGAAGCTAATGGGCTAGTGGTGGGTTTTTCCCATCCACATACAATGTCACTTCTCTTCTTTATGGCCCTGACGAGAACGTCGGTCTCCTCGGCTGTGAACCGCTCCTGGCGTGCGCCTGGCAAATCCGCCATCATAATAGCAATCCGCCATGGAACAAGCGCGCCTGCTTTTAAAGGGAATGTGAGATGACGCTCTGATTGGTTTATTTCACGTTACGCCCAAACCACACTTATGAGTAATGTAGCTACTTCAGACCAACCCATTTTAGATCCGCCCAGAAAGTTACTTGCTTTTCACGTTTGATAGGTGCATTTCAGATCTTTAAAATAGTGTTTGCCATTAAACATTGTCTTAAAATATTATTTTAATATATATTCCATAACTAAAAGAGCTTTGTCATTAAAGCTAAAGCATCATAAATATATTGCCTACATGGGCTTGAGAAGGTTCTAGAGGGTTCTTCTTGTGGTTCTAGATCTGTTCTGAGGCCTCTCACTGCAGTCTGATGTACTTTCCCATCTCTGTCTGTCTGTCTGTCTCTGTCAGTGTGTCGATGATCGAGCCCGGGCCTGTAAATACAGAGTTTGAGATGAAGTTAATGACAGACGTTTCTAAGAAAGAGTTTGCTGGTGCTGATGCTGAGACGCTCTCTCACTTCAGGAACTGCTACCTGCCCACCCAAGTGAACCTCTTTCAAGGCCTGGGACAAACACCTGAAGACATCGCCAAGGTCAGAACACACGTGATTCATACCGGTTCACACCAAGAACCATAACTAGAAACAAACTTTAATAATCATTACAACTCTTTAAGAGAATAGCAAAGTCCACACTATTACTAAAATAACGACACACAGCAATGATATCGCTGGAATCACTTTCAGAAAGATTCCCTTCCAGGTGATGAACAATTAAAACACTGACAGCCAATCCAAATCCACCGACTTTAAAAAGCTCAAGCATTTATCATCTGTTTGTGTGGAGGCCAAAAATAGTTATCTTTATAGTTATCATCCATTGGTATGGACGTGAATATAGCTATCGCTATAGTTATTGTCCATTGGCGTGGAGACCAAAAGTAGTTATCTTTACAGATATCGTCCATTTGTGTGGACGTTAATTTAGTTATCGTTATAGTTGTCCTCTGGTATGAACGTGAATATAGTTATCATTACAGGTATTATTATAGTTATCTTGCATTAGTTTGTAACAATCGGCCTAATCGGTAGAGTTACGTAGTAAAATTGGGTTTAATCTGACCCCAATTTTACTACGTAACTCGATTAGGCCGATTGTTGCATATGTGAAATGTAATAAAATGACTAAATAATGAACAAAGTAATGTGAATAAAGTCACATGAGCTTATCTTGAACAGGCTAAGGAGGATTGAAACTCACTCATTTTCTCTGTCTCTGCAGTGCACTAAGAAGGTGATCGAGTCATCTCGTCCTCCGTTTCGTAACCTGACGAATCCTCTTTACACTCCGATCGTGGCGCTGAAGTATGCGGATGAGACGCGCAGCCTGTCTGTTCACACCTTCTATCACATGCTGTATAACCTGGGAGGAGTTATGAATGTTGGCGTGAGAATCATGAAGTTCCTGAGATGTGGATGGTTACGGAGACGAACCATCTCACCAATCTGACACACACATCTCTTGTGATACTTACAAAGATCAATCGTCTCGTCTAACAGATGCACACAAACATGCAGTAATGTACCTGTGTGTGAACACTGTGCTTCTCTTTACAGCTGGTTTCTACAGTATCTGATATTTTTTGCTAAACTGAATTTACACTTAAAGGACCCAATGATGCACTCCAAATAATTAATGGTTCAACACATTTAAACTCTCTCACAAACACTCAAACACTCCCTCACACTAAAGCAGATGATGTCAGTTTTTAACTCTGAAATCTTTAGTTTTTTTTATCTTTGTACAGATTAAATTGTAAACATACAAATATTGTTACAGAAGGGTTGATTCATTTTAACCAGTGGCGCATTAAAATACCAGGGGCAGGGCATTGACACCTAGAGCCCTAATAACCTTAAAAAAAGAAAAGAAAAAAAAAAGAAATGTGCTTCCACGTGATAATTTACATTAATTGTTGTAATCTGGGCAAACAATAAACTTTTCTGAAATTGAATGTCTCGCTTTGGTCTACACTGGAATGGTTCTGTTTGTGCTGCTAAACTAAAATAACTAAAAAGAGTAAAAACTAAATAGAAATGTGTTTGCAAAATAAAAACTAAACTAAAACTAACAATACCATTTATGAAACTAGAAAACATTCTTACAAAATCAGGTTACTTCTTTTTACAGTGTTCTCTGTTAAATTATAACTTGTGAACCCAACTGTAAGTATGCAGCAAAATTATACATTTTAGAACTAGTGAACCCATCTGTTAAAGGTGTAATATAATAACCATCAGTTTCACTTCAAGATAAGATATCCATTCAAACAAAGCATGCTGCAAATATAATTTAAAAAATCTTTAAACTTAAATCTGAATTGAAAAATGACTCAAACGATGCTAAGGTCTAAGCCAGTCAACAGCCCACTAAAATCACATGTTTCTAAGGGGCTGTTTACACCTGGCCACTTCATGCGTTTTCTCAGATCGGATGTGTTAATGGAGTGCACGTCACCAAAAGCAACATATATAAGCTGCATTTTATTGATCATCAGCTAAAATTTCTAAATCAAAGACCGCAATAAGAGAGAGCGGCAACAGCCCTGGTAAGATCTTTTTGTTTCATTACTTTTAATGAAGATGATTGTGTGTTAAGCGTCTGCGACTTACTTTCACTTTGATTGGCGATAGTTTGCACGTTGGCTTGATGAATAGATGCTCATCTGCGGTAATGCGTGTTGCAGTAGCGTCGTCATATCTGACTATAACATGACACATAGCCTATAACACGCTCACACAGGGCTGCCAACTTTTGAGTTCAGCTTAGAGTGAGATTTTGGGGGGCGGGGCTTGGGTTATGGGGGAGGTGCTTGTTGAGGGGCGTGGCTTGGTGTGGTTGACGATTATTGACACAAATGTCACGCAATAATGATACATTATAAATTAATACAGTGAGGTTATGTATTAATACAAAATAAATACTTAAAAAATAGATGCCTACTCAAATAAAAAACTTTTTTAAAAAACTTTTACTTTACTCTTTTAGGCTACTAACTCTTTGAAACTTCTTAAAACAAACTGTCTCAAAACATATAAAATAAATTATTTGCTAAAATAATGACAAAACTGAGAAATCTGAAACATAATGAGAGCAAGGGTTCAACAATGACAATTATTGTTGAAAACCGTACAAATATTATTATTTCTCAACTGTCTCAATACAGTGTAACTGTCCTCAAAATCTTTTTTATTATTATTATTGTAACAGACTTTGTTGGATTGTACAGTGTTGGGGGTAACTCATTACAAGTAACTTGAGTTACGTAATCAGATTACTTTTGAAAGTAACTAGTAAAGTAACGCATTACTTTTTCAATTTGCAACAAAATATCTGAGTTACTTTTTCAAATAAGTAACGCTAGTTACTTTTTCACATGTATGGACTGACAATTCTCCTGTCCTCATATTGATAGAAACAAAGTGAGGAGGTGGTGTGTGTGTGTGTGTGTGTGTGTGTGTGTGTGTGTGTGTGTGTGTGTGTGTGTGTGTGTGTGTGTGTGTGTGCAGAGTAAACATGATGCTTATTGTAGTTCTAGACTAAATATGAACATGCATTTACTCATCTCACTTGCAGGAAAACATTCAGCATTCCTCAAAATGAATAAAAACAGTAAAATGCAATCTCAGAATTTTATGCAAAACTTTTATAATTAACTATAGTAAATTACACAAATATATTTTATGCATTTAATCTCAATTTATTAACCAATGCTGCTAACCTTCAATTATCTAATTCAACTATACTAATAGGCAAAAATTACTCAAGATTAGATGTAGAAATAAGCGTGTTGAACTTCCTTCTCCTGTATCCTATTGTTCTGTAATGAAGAATGGCTGAACAGTTTGTTTGAGCAGCGCCCTCTACTGTACAGGATTAAACATGCATTTCCTTGCATTTATCACTTTTGGTGTGAAAGCGCCTTAACATTTGCCAAAAATAGAACTTTTTTTGTTGTTATTAAAAAACAAACAAGCAAGCCCAGCCCAAATGAGAAAAAGTAATGCAAAAGTAATTTAACGCATTACTTTTCATAAAAAGTAACTAAGTAACGCAATTAGTTACTTTTTTTGGGAGTAACGCAATATTGTAATGCATTACTTTTAAAAGTAACTTTCCCCAACACTGATGACAGAATCCAACAAAGTCTGTTACTATACCGGTAATGATGTACTGGCTCTCGTTGTATGCGTGTATGATAGTATGCAATGTATTTTTCCCCCCGGGGCTTGCCGTAGATAGGAATAAGTCGTGCGCACTTGGTACTGGAGTGTCGCGGGGTTTTGGAGATAGTAATCTGATCAATGTGTGGTATAATAAAGTGGAGAATAGTTCAAACTGCTATGTTTATTTATTTATTTATTCAAACTGCTACCCTTACACCTAGAAGGTTAAGTTCCCCTGCGGCTGTTTTCTCCAACTTTAACCGATACCGATTTGTAGGCTGCTGTTTGAACTCACGCGCTACAGCGATCTGTCACATTTCAAAGAGCCAAAACGTTATTTATTGTGTGAATCTCGTGAAAATATTGACAGAATCTGACAGCTGTGGATTTGTTCCATATCAAAAGTAACCTTCTCTGTCTTGTCTGTCGGTGTCAGTGTCCTCTTTTTCCGCGATTTTTCTCTGCGTGAGAAAATGGATGTGTGGCGTGAGAGCGTGTGAAAAGGGTCAATTGCGTGAGTCTCACGCTCAATGTGTGAGAGTTGGCAGCCCTGCGCTCACATGTTTATTTTTTAGCATTTTTGGAAGGAGTAACATTTACATATGTGGTTTCAACAACCATATGCATTTACACTTGTCCAGTTTCGTCTGGAATGCATCCCAGACCACCTCCTGATGTGGTTTGAGCGATCGGATTCAAATCCGTCTCGAATGTGTTTCGGAGGGCATTTACACCTGGGCCCGTATTCATAAAGAATCTTAATGCAAAGAGTAGCTCCTAGTGACACAATTCTAAGAAAAGTCTTAGAAATGTGGGCATTTACTCTTAAAATTAAAGAAAAAATCCTAGTAAAGAAAAAAGTAATTCAGGAAGCATCTTAACCCTTAAAGGGTACCTATCATGGAATTTTGAAAATTGCCCTTCATGTAGTGTGTAACATAGATCTAAGTGAACGAAAACATCCTGCAAAGTTTTAAATATGAAAGTTCACCGTATACAAAGTTATTGTCTCTCAAAAGTAAGAGTCGACTCTGAGTCGCTGATATGAATCGATAGACGAACGATGCATTTTCTCTAACTTTCGTACGTCACTTGTACAAATTATTTGAATAAGACACGCCCACTCATTGCGCGCCAGAAAACAGTGAAAACAACATGTCGACGAGCTGTTCTGAAGTGCGAATCAAAAACGAACTTTTTTTTCACTGCCCAGGGACAAGCATGTGAAGACTCAGTGGCTAGAGTTTATATTTACAACTATACCACACAAGTATAACCACCTTGAGCTGTGTTCGCGTTATTTTAATGAGGATTCCTTTACAAACATAAATGCTTTCAAGTGTGGATTCGCGAGTCGGCTGATACTGAAGGAACGTTTAGTACCAAGTTTATTTGGATCGGCTTCATCCTCCGAATCACAACCTGTAAGTACTGTTAATAATTGTTGCTTTTAATGGGTTTTGTAGCATGCTCAATGGTGTGTGTGTGTGTGTGTGTGTCAGGGGGTTTGTTGTATACTGCGCGCATACATAGCGAGCGCACGGGAGAGAGCGAGAGACACTCGCAAGGTCTCTCGCTCTCTCCCTTTCTATCGTGCTTACGTGCGCGCGCGCTATGTTTGTTATGCGCGCAGTATGTTCTGTCTCGCACGCGCCGCGCGTTATAGATTCCGGGAGATTTGAACTAATTCGCGGGCATCAGGGAGACGCTATCAATATGCGGGAGACTCCCGGAACTTCCGGGAGACTTGGGATGTCTGTGTGTGTGTGTGTGTGTGTGTGTGTGTGTGTGTGTGTCAGTTACGCTCTTGCAGCTTAGGTCTCCAAGAGCTGTGTGTGTGTGTGTGTGTGTGTGTTTTGAAATATGTAAAATGTTTGTCGTTGTTATTGGAGTTGTCATAAAGAATAGAGCGTATTGTAGTACTGCAGTGCTTTATCAATATGTTTAAGCTTTGGGTTAAGGCGAAAAATAACTGACTAGGTCGTCTGACCAATCATGGCAGATTAGCGTCACGCAAAGGCGGGGTTTGAAAAATGAGTCGTCAAACGAATCATTTGGGAATCGCTGAGCAAATCAGGTCAAAATAAATGCATATTATAAGACAACAAAAGTGTTTTTTTGTCATTGCATGCATGTAAAACTGTTGTTGGGGACTCCCAGAACATTATTAGGAACATTTTAAATGCCATAATAGGTACCCTTTAAAAGAGGTCTTAAGGTCAAAATTGTTAGGAGCACGGATGAGGACTTTTAAGAGGCTTAAGAGTTTCTTTAGCAAAGGAGAAAATGGCAGAAAGACGAAGAGGGAGAAGAAATGTGTTGCAGACAATGGATGACAGTGAGTTTGGTACATTAAAACCAACATTCAAACCACCACTTAAATAGACACGCCAGTAATCAGTGTAATTGGAAAGAGTGGAACAATTTTTATCATTATAAGCCAAACAAATTTAGCCTGGTTCTACCAGACTCTCGTACATTTCATTTGTACATAGAGTCTGGCACCGCTCCATTGACAAACGTTTACTTCCTTGTAGGCGGGAACTCTATTGAAGTCTAAAACTATTGGATCTGCCCAGAGTCACTCTATCTGCCATAACCAATCGCTAACGTTTGGTCATGACGTATGTCTTTTCCCGAACCCCGTGGGAGGATGGCCATAAACACAAAACTAAGCAAAGATTGTTCTTACTCCGGCTTTAACTTCTTGATATTCGGCAGCGTTGCCACAACGGACCGAATGGCTTCACTCGCATCTTTCTTATTTTGAACTACAACTCAAAATAACGCACGAGTCGACATCAACGTCATCGTTCTCAGCCACTCCCTCTGTTCGCTGATTGGTCCTACAAAAAATTGATTTCTGGAAACCGAAGTCTACGGCACAGTCCCAGACGGAGTACTGAAGGAAAATGAAATTGAGCGGAAGTGCGTAGGAGGGCGGAGCCAGGCTAAAACAAATTACCTTATAGGAAATAAACAGCATTGTAAATAAAAAAATTAGTTATATACACATATATACTATGTGTGGTGTGTGTGTGTGTGTGTGTGTGTGTGTGTGTGTGTGGGTTGGTTTATGTGATTTATGAGGACACAAATTTGTATAATGACATGTGTATTACACTGGTATTACAACTTATGGGTAGTTTATGAGGACATGTCAAAAGTCCTCATAAATCAAATGGCTTAAAAAACATAAAAAACAATGTTTTATTAAACATTTTAAAATGCAGCATGTCTCCTGTGATGGGTAGGTTTAGGGATAGGGGCAGTGTAGGGGGATAGAATATATAGTTTGTCCGGTATAAAAACCATTACGCCTATGGAGAGTCCTCATAATGCTGTTGCACCAACATGTGTGTGTGTGTGTGTGTGTGTGTGTGTGTGTGTGTGTGTGTGTGTGTGTGTGTGTGTGTGTGTGTGTGTGTGTGTGTGTGTGTGTGTGAAAACGGTCAAATAGGAAAAATTACGCATGTAATTTCAAAGTGAAGGCTTAAAATAGACCCTACAGGTGAAACTCGAAAAATTAGAATATCGTGCAAAAGTTATTATTTTGATGATTAACTACAGTTTATGAAAACCCCAACATTCAAAATCTCAGAAAATTAGAATGTTACATGAAATACATTTTTTTTAAATAATTTTAAACATTCCACATCTTTGGAATTCTCTCCCACCTCACAGTTGTCACCTAGACTCTCTTCTTCAATTCAAATCTCAACTTAAAACTCATCTGTTTAGATTAGCTTATTCAACATAGATTTTCATCGGGATTTCATTTTACTTAAATTTTTTGATTGTACTTATTAATTTGATTTTACAAATGATATTATTGTTGGGACATTATGTAAGATGTCCTTGGGTGTCTTGAAAGGCACCCTGAATTAAAATGTATTATTATTATTATTATTATTAAACACAGAAATGTCAGTCCTCTGAAAAGTATAATCATGCATATGTTTATAGTTATATATAATAAATATATTAGTTTCATCTTTTAATTTTAATTACTGAAATACATGAAGTTTTGCACAATATTCTAATTTTTCCAGTTTCACCTGAATATTTAAATCACAATTTTTTCCTTCTTGGACAACCAACCAATCACAGTCTTCAAAAGATTGTGTCATACATAGCAACGGGGTCAACCCCGCCTCCTCACTAAGATAAAAGTTTTTGTCTTTTCCTTACTCAGAGTTGCTCTCAGATCGATCCCGGATCGCTCTTATGCTAAGACTCCTATGTAAAAGTTTTTAAGCTAAATTAAGAGTTTTCTGAGAGGATTCTTAGAATCTTTATGAATACGGGCCCAGGTCTTTTCACGATCGGATAGCTATCCGATCACAGAAAATGCATGAAGTGGCCAGGTGTAAACAGCCCCTTAGATTCTAATATTGTAATGCAAACTGATTATTGACATCCTGAAAATCCAAACTGTTAATCACTTAAGGTTATGGCCAACAAAAGGTATTGTTTGCAATAGTAATACTATCTGTAACTACATAGATTTGTGAGGTTTTGAACTAAAAATAAAATTTAAAAACTCCCTTGTTTACAATCTGTCCCTTTCCTGTTTGCCAACGGCTGCAAAGTACAACGTGAAAGTGCCAGATGCTCCGTAGAGAATTCACACATCCGGGAGTGATTCATTTCGGTTGAAGGGACATGAGACACAACACCGCTGTAACGAGCAGGCAGGAATTAAGCGGAGAGAATCTAAATGCAAACATTATTTTAATGAAAGGCAAATAACAGAACAAGGAAGCTAAACAAGATAACAAGGGGGCGGGGCTAATTAGAAACACCTGGAGAGACTAATAAACAAAAAAACTACAAAGGACTACAAAACATGGCACAGAACAGGAAATAACAAAAGTCCACACAAGACAAGGGGAACACAAGACAGGAATCACAACAACCGCACAGCCCACTACCAGAATCTGGTGATAGATTGTGCATCCACTGATTCATGTGGGGAGAAAAAAAGCTTACAACAAAACATTCAGGAAATTTGGAACATTCAGATGAAAGGGTATATATAGGTCATGGCTGGAAAAACGTTTGAGAATGCATAGCTTGTCTAACCGGAGAAAAAAATAGTTGCCCCCCTGGGCACTTCCCCAAATGCCCATATGGTTAATCCACCTAAACCTTTGAGTAATCCGCATAATCCTTTCAGATTCAGACATTATATAAAGTATAAATTGTGTATTTTTATTATTAAAGATTCAGAACAGAATATGTGTCTAGATTTCTAACTTCTGTATAATAAGGAAAAACATCAATTAACCATTAATACAAATGTAAATCTTTGAGATTTGATGAATATGTGCATGTGGACATAAAAGGATTTTCCAATGTGTGTGTGTATCTGTTGTTTAATCTCACACAGAGACACTGAGGAATCATAATCAAGCCTACATCCAGAATAGAGGGATTCAGTGAATGTGGTGTTGAGTGCATGTAAGTGTGTGTGTTGTGTGTGTGTGTGTGTGTCAGAGACACTGTAGAAAGACATAGTGCCGGCCGACATGTCCACATACACTCCTGCTCTATTAGAGGATGAAGAGACAGCAGGTATATCAGTGTAGTAATAATAGTGCCAGACAGTGAATATGTCAATAGTGTCAGGGTTGCTGCAGGTAGCTGAAGACGAGGACAAGGGCTTCAATATAATATATTTATTAAACAAACTTAAAACGTCCAAAAACAAACGAGAACAAAAGAACAGAACTCCAGGACTTCAGGGTTAACACACAACCATACATTGACGACGATCGACAAACACTCAGGGAAAACACAGGGCTTAAATACACTGAACCAAACAAGATAATTAACTGAAAACAGGTGCAGAAAATTGGACACAAACGAGGAGCGGGAAAAACTAACAGGACTAAACCAAAAATCACACAAGACAGGGGAAAACAAGATCACAAAAGATAACTAAACACATAGAATCGTGACAGTACCTCCCCCCTCCCCGAAGGCGCGTCCTTGCGCCGTATAACATCCAAAGGGGTGGGAGGGTGGGCGCCCTGGAGGCTGACGAGGGCATGGTGCAGGTCCAGGAAGCCTCCAGGGCGGAGCAGGCTGTGGGCGTGGCCACGACGGTGCAGGCTGTGGGCGTGGCCATGACGGTGCAGGCTGTGGGCGTGGCCACGACGGTGCAGGCTGTGGGCGTGGCCACGACGGTGCAGGCTGTGGGCGTGGCCACGACGGTGCAGGCTGTGGGCGTGGCCAAGGCGGAGCAGGCTGTGGGCGTGGCCACGACAGTGCAGGCTGTGGGCGTGGCCACGACGGTGCAGGCTGTGGGCGTGGCCACGACGGTGCAGGCTGTGGGCGTGGCCAAGACGGAGCAGGCTGTGGGCGTGGCCACGACGGTGCAGGCTGTGGGCGTGGCCAGGGCGGAGCAGGCTGTGGGCGTGGCCAAGGCGGAGCAGGCTGTGGGCGTGGCCACGACGGTGCAGGCTGTGGGCGTGGCCACGGCGGTGAGGACCCTTCGGGTGGCCACGGCGGTGAAGACCCTTCAGGTGGCCGTGGTGGTGAAGACCCTTCGGGTGGCCATGGCGGTGCAGGCTCTTCAGGTGGCCACGGCGGTGAAGACCCTTCGGGTGGCCACGGTGGTGAAGACCCTTCAGGCGGCCGTGGTGGTGAAGACCCTTCAGGTGGCCATGGCGGTGCAGGCTCTTCAGGTGGCCACGGCGGTGAAGACCCTTCGGGTGGCCACGGCTGTGAAGACCCTTCAGGCGGCCGTGGTGGTGAAGACCCTTCAGGTGGCCATGGCGGTGCAGGCTCTTCAGGTGGCCACGGCGGTGAAGACCCTTCGGGTGGCCAGGGCGGTGAAGACCCTTCAGGTGGCCGTGGTGGTGAAGACCCTTCAGGCGGCCGTGGTGGTGAAGACCCTTCGGGTGGCCATGGCGGTGCAGGCTCTTCAGGTGGCCACGGCGGTGAAGACCCTTCGGGTGGCCACGGCGGTGAAGACCCTTCAGGCGGCCGTGGTGGTGAAGATCCTTCGGGTGGCCATGGCGGTGCTATTTTTTCAGGCCTCCATGGATCTTTGGCCGGCCACGGCGAAGGCGTATAGCCCCCCCCCAAAATTTTCTTGGGGAGAAGGACAGGTTCAGGAACGGAAACAGACTTGACAACAGACTTGACATCAACGGGGTCTGGGTCAACGGGGTCTGGGTCAACGGGCTCTGGGTCTGGGTCAACGGGCTCTGGCGCTGGGTCAACGGGCTCTGGCTCTGGCGCTGGGTCAACGGGCTCTGGCTCTGGGTCAACGGGCTCTGGCTCTGGCGCTGGGTCAACGGGCTCTGGCTCTGGCGCTGGGTCAACGGGCTCTGGCTCTGGCACTGGGTCAACGGGCTCTGGCTCTGGCGCATCATGGGACTCGGAACTGGACGGGGCCAGCACATCATGGGACTCGGAACTGGACGGGGCCAGCACATCAGGGGACTCGGAACTGGACGGGGCCAGCACATCAGGGGACTCGGAACTGGACGGGGCCAGCACATCAGGGAGCTTGGGACTGGATTCATGCACTGGCGGGCAGGTGACGGTCTCTGGCTGGATGTGGCTGACGTGAGCCTCAGCCTCGGCAGCCATCTTTTGGGCTAATCGCACTGATATCAGCGGGGGATCAGTCATACAGGATATCAGCCGGGGAAGTCCAGGGACCGATCTGGTGGCAGGGCTGATGCGGTGTGCAGGCTCTGGCGGACAGGCGATGGGCTCAGGCTCTGGCGTGCAGGTGATGGGCTCAGGGGCTGACGGGCAGGTGATGGGTTCAGGCTCTGGCGTGCAGGTGATGGGCTCAGGGGCTGACGGGCAGGTGATGGGTTCAGGCTCTGGCGTGCAGGTGATGGGCTCAGGGGCTGACGGGCAGGTGATGGGCTCAGGCTCTGGCGTGCAGGTGATGGGCTCAGGGGCTGACGGGCAGGTGATGGGTTCAGGCTCTGGCGTGCAGGTGATGGGCTCAGGGGCTGACGGGCAGGTGATGGGCTCAGGCTCTGGCGTGCAGGTGATGGGCTCAGGGGCTGACGGGCAGGTGATGGGTTCAGGCTCTGGCGGGCATGCAATGGGCTCAGGCTCTGACGGGCAGGTGACGGGCTCAGGGCATACCGGACTTGGATTTGGCTGGAGTGGGAGATCTTCCACGTGGTATTCAGATCCACACGACCACAGCGTGTGATCCAGGAACTCCAGGAAGGATAGATGGAGGTCCCTTACCAGAATTATCTGGGCTAGTGGGTCTTTCAGTCCACCCCAGAAACTCCTTGTTAGTTCCTCTTCCTCCAACGACACATCATCATAAAGCTCTAAATAGAGCCCCGCATACTCTTCGAGTGAGCGTTCCTCTTGGAAGAGGATTGGGTTTTCGAAGGGGCTCACCTCTTTGTCTTTCCTCCTTCTGCCCATTTTTTTTCGATTTTTATGGTCGATCGTTCTGTCAGGGTTGCTGCAGGTAGCTAAAGACGAGGACAAGGGCTTCAATATAATGTATTTATTAAACAAACTTAAAACGTCCAAAAACAAACGAGAACAAAAGAACAGAACTCCAGGACTTCAGGGTTAACACACAACCATACATTGACGACGATCGACAAACACTCAGGGAAAACACAGGGCTTAAATACACTGAACCAAACAAGATAATTAACTGAAAACAGGTGCAGAAAATTGGACACAAACGAGGAGCGGGAAAACTAACAGGACTAAACCAAAAATCACACAAGACAGGGGAAAACAAGATCACAAAAGATAACTAAACACATAGAATCGTGACAAATAGAGCTGTACAGACTCCAGGATTTGTCATTGGATCCAAACTTACAGTCACTCCCTCCTTTTCTGCTGATTCCTTTATAGGTCACTGATATTTCAACCCATCCGTCCCATTCAGCCTCCCAGTAACAGCATCCAGTCAGGCTCTCCTCGCACAGAACCTGAGGACAGTCATCAAATCTCTCTGGATGATCAGGATACGACTCATGCTATTCCACACGCATCACCTTCCTGTTTTCATCAGACAGAATGAGTTGAGTGTTTGCTGTGTTTAAATTCAATGTGAGATCACAGGTATGTGAACAAGAAGAGAGAAACATCTAAAGAAAACAGTCACTAGATGTGTGTTTATGTGTATGTGTATGTGTGTGTATATACATACACTTTCGTGGTCCTGCTGTCATCCTGATCTCTCCATGATGGTCTACACTATAAACACACAAACACACACATTAATGTAGATATGCATCATGCACACACGCTCAGTTTGTCAGTATTAGTATTTGACATAATTGAGTGTCTGCAGAGAGGAGTTTGGATCCTTCAGTTCGTCAGAGAGCAGCTTGACTCCTGAATTGCCTGGGTGATTGTAGCTCAGACCCAGCTCTCTCAGGTGGGATGGGGTTGAACTCAGAGCAGAAGACACATAACCACAGCTTTCCTCTGTCAACACACAGCCAGACAACCAACATAAATAGAGCAGAGTATTGTTGTGAAGAAGAGAGAAGTGCATGTGAATAGGGATGGGTATCGTTAAGGTTTTAACGGTATTACTACTCTTACCGATACTGCTTATCGGTCCGGTACTTTAACGGTATTCTTATCGGTTCTTTTTTGTGTGTTTTTTTTTACATTCGGGTAATAATTAACATTTGCTTTATATTTTGAAATAAAATAAAATATCTATTTGTTATGCAGCAATGTACAGGCTTTTTTCTTTTATACATGAGATAGGATACGATAAGCAAAAACAAGTACAAACACATGGTCAACAAAGAATACAATTAAAACAAAGACAAGTTATATACACAGTGTTTTAACTTCAGGAAGGTCTACTAAAATTACTTTTTAGGTAAGTGTTTCTGTTTGAAAAGAAATCTAATTTAGTAATCAAATGTAAAATAACACTGCATTGTTTATCATAGATAGATTAATGCTTATTAAAGTTTAAGTTATTCAAGAGCTGTGAGTATTTTCTCTGCCTTTTGTTGTTTGATTCGCATTAATGGCTCAATCGTCACAGGTTTATTAGACGCTGCCCCTTTAAGACCGAGTGCAGATCTGACGAACTGACCAACTATGTACGTCCATTTAAGACATAAACTGTTCAGTGAATCTCAGAACTGGTAATGTTTATATTTTATGTATATTAGATAGTTTAGATGCGCACATGAAGCCCAAAGTTACTTTTCTTGTCTTTTTGCAGTCCATTTCGCAGCGCGCGTCGCCTTGTGAACAGCGTCTCTTGCGCAGATTCTTGTGCTTTTAACTATTTTAATGACTAAACGCGTCCGCAATTTAGCAACAGTAGAGACTGCATTTTACAACAATCACAGATTGTGCTGATTCTGACGGTACATTTGGGTTTTAGGTAGAAATGACAGCGCATAGTTGTGAAGGGAAGGAAGTTGCTCTCTAAACAGAATGCGTCTAGTTTGTAATGGTTTCATCTCAAATATTCTTTTTATAATCTTTAAAAGCCGAAATCTAAAATAAAATTAGAATAATATCCCAGATCTAAAGTGTAACCACGTTTGAATGTTTAGTTCTGTCCTCATTGTCACTCATTAACCAGAGCTGTCGTGTTGTGCGCGCTGTGGATCCGCGTGAGAGATCGCTCTCTCTCTCTTCTGGACTGCGAATAGCAAAACTGCATCACAGACAAATGGTTTAATATTTTTATAGAACTGGCTGGCGAGATGAACATGTTCAAGATTACGTCTTTATAGCAATAATAAATAGTACGTGCATTTTCTTAATTTCTTCAGTACCGACAGCAGAACCGATAACGTCCGAGCTTATCGATTCTGCGGTCTTTCAAAATTCAGCACCGGGGCCCGTTTAATACCGGGTTTCGGTACCCATCCCTACATGTGAAGCTGTATCAGCTCCTGTTCAGCTCCTGCCTCATATCCCTCCTTGTGTTGCTGAAGGACAACTACAGCAGCTTACAGTTTAAACATGGCCTCACTGACACACTGAAAACATATATAAATTAAATTTATTGATTGTACTATGGAGTGAAAAACACCGTAGATGATCTGTTAAAGTAACACCAAGTACTTTTCCTCTTCGGTCGCCCTACTGGTTGGAAACGAAATTGTCCATTGCCGCTGTCGTAAATAATTTAGCCTACCGTCGCACGCTGTTTTACCCAGCACCGGCTTTAGAATGAACGATGTCCACAGAAAAGGTAGAGTATGTTACATGATTTCATGAAAGGATGATGTATTACGACATCAGAAACGAAGAAAAACGAAATAATGACTATTGTAGCGCTTGACGTAAAGCAGTCGAATTTTGTAGTTCTTTTTGTGCACGGGTTCCTACCCGAAACCCGAAGTTACATAGTGCCAGTAAAAGCGATACAGACCACGTCAGGCTATGGTAGACAAGTCATTTAACTTATTTTAAGTCGATGTACCATCACAAGGGTCTTGGAAATATATTATGAAGGTTGAAAAGTGTTACTTAGTGTTACTTTAAGTGTGGGGAGAAACAGCACAAGAACATGACTGCTGAATCAAAAAACTCCTGCAAAGAGCAAAAGAGCACAATCTCAAACTAAACAAAACATTGTTCATGGACTCACAGCCGATGGATTGAAAGCAGAGGAGGAGAAAAAAAGATCTGTAGTCCAGTTACCAGAACCAGAAGACAAACAAGCTCTGCAGAGGTTTCTGTGCTGCAGTATTTTGACAAGTTCATACCCAATTTGTCAGAAGTGCTTCTTGAAATTGAATGGACCTGGGAATGTGAACAACACAAAAGATTCCAAAAGCTTAAAAATCTGGTCTGATCCCATTTGCGGCCCGTCTGACTTAATAATAATTCGTTACATTTATATAGCGCTTTACATGGAAGGGGGGGGGGGGGATCTCCTCAACCACCACCTGTGTGCAGCATCCACCTGAATGATGCGACGGCAGCCATATTGCGCCAGAACGCCCACCACACACCGGCTTACTGGTGGAGAGGAGACAGTGATGAAGCCAATCAATAGGGATTATTAGGAGGCCATGATGGATAGAGGCCAATGGGCAACTTTGGCCAGGAATGCCGGGGTTACACCCCTACTCTTTATCGAAGGACATCCTGGGATTTTTTATGACCACAGAGAGTCAGGACCTCGGTTTAACGTCTCATCTGAAGGACGGTTCTTTTTAACAGTATAGTGTCCCCATCACTATACTGGGGCGTTAGGACCCACATAGACCACAGGGTGAGCGCCTCCTACTGTCCTCACTAACAACTCTTCCAGCAGCAACCTGGTTTTCTCAGAAGGTCTCCCATCCAGGTACTAACCAGGCTCAGCCCTGCTTAGCTTCAGCGGGACACCAGTCTTGGGCTACAGGGTGATATGGCTGCTGGCACAACTTACCAACTCTCTTAAGTTCATGTGTCCTGTGTGTTTCATTCCTATCAGCTCAATGATGCCAAAAACTCTCACAACTACAGCAATCAAAGATGTTCCTCTACTGGACACATTTCACTAGAGTTGATGCTGAAGTTCATGACATTGTTTTCATCACAACACAGCGGTCAAATGTGTGAAATTAACAGCATATTTCTCTTAAGCAATAAGAGCGCAAGCTTCGTTGTAGTCCAGACTTTAAAGTTAGGCACCTGTACAGATGATAATTTTAATAAATAAATAACCTGCACTGACAAACACTTGCAGTGCTATGGATGTTTTCCAGGAGCAGCTGGAGCAGACACGTGTGCAAAAGCAAAACAGAAGCTCCTGGAGACACAAACTGTGCTGCAACTACAGACTAAACCATGACTTGGAGCAACATGAGAAGAAATATTCCAGCTCTTTGTGACGAATCTCACATTCTACTTCTAAAGCATCAGAATGCTCAGCTGCTTTCATGGGAAGAGCATCACTGGACACTTATTTCAGATTTTGTGGAGCTTCATTCAGGTGTCCTGACGTTGGAGGAAGGCTGAGACTGTTGTAGAGGACATGAAGCTCAGAGAACATATTCTTCACTGCCAAATATCTGTGCTTCAGCATTATTATACAACACATCATATTTCAGCTGTCTTCTATCAGGACAAATAAAGGAAAGGATCATAAGGACACAGAAATAGAGCTAGTGACACAGAAGTGGCTCAACTTACCCAACATTAGAGGTAGAGTATGTTGTCACTGGGGGATT
Organism: Chrosomus eos; assembly: GCA_036326025.1. Classification (NCBI taxonomy): domain Eukaryota; kingdom Metazoa; phylum Chordata; class Actinopteri; order Cypriniformes; family Leuciscidae; genus Chrosomus; species Chrosomus eos. The sequence continues at coordinate 807,218 of JAZAVI010000012.1, read as the reverse complement.
TGAGTTTAAAATAAATAAATGAAATATTTATTTTTAGGCATTATTCCATGAAAATCTTACTTTGCAGCACATTATTAAGAATGTCTATCATTCAGAATAGTTCTGTCATGTATTTTGTATGTTTGTCCCGTACCTGGGTTACGTCATGAACAGTCAAGTTAAGTAAAACACAAGACCCTGCAGTGAAAGTCATATCGTGTCTGTATCATCTTATTCTTCACCTTAAGTATATAAAATACATCAACCCTGTATCACATGAAATACGTTCTGAGGAAACTATTTTGCAAATCGCAATTACGTTACATGCCAACATATAAGCAGTACTATTACGTTGGTCCTTAACCTAATATAGCAGCCTGGTCTCATTGTTAATACGTAGGTATTAATACATTATTTTCAAAGATAGATAACGTACGTTTTTGTACGTTTGGATAGATGCTGAAACGTGTAATATGGACTTATTTGCAACATTTAAACGTAACATTATTACGTTTTTACAGCTACAAAACGTTAACTATTTACGATTATTTGATATCATAAAGATGTATAATTTCACTTTTAAAGATAAATGTAACAAGATCCCTTAATCATACTCCCAAAACCTAAACATATCCATTCATTCAGAATATAAAAAGGATAAAACACTTGGACAGAGATGTGTAACGGTAACAGTTTTATTAACAATATCATTAAAATATTTTGAGCCACTAATCCTGCTCCTACCCCTAAACCTACCCATAACCATTCCTTAAAACTACGTAGGCTAACACAATTATAAGAAAAAAAAAAACATAACAGACAGACAAGTTATACATTTCACAATATTTGATTTATTGCGAAAATGTCAAAACCGGGTAACGTTAACATTACCAAAAGTCGTTCACATGATGATGCGTTGCAGTCGCCTCTGGCAGTATTCTACTAGTTGTGTATGAGGTACAGATCAGAATTTAAGTTATTAACGTTAATCCATGAAAATGTTAATCCGATTTCGGTTCGCTCTCTGAAGGCGCGTGCGCTTCTCCATTTCAAATGTACTACACCATCTGAAGAGCCAATGAGAGCCAATGAGCGTTTGATATCACGGCCGTAAAACATGTCGTAACGCTTCTATCGCAATTTTTGAATTTGAATTCATCACCAGCGCGGGATAGATTTGACGTTTGCGGTCGCTGCTGAGAAATGAAGATGAAGATCACTGGATAAAAGGCTGAATTTGGAGCTGTTTCTTGCAAACAACGTATGGATTCTAGGATTTGGATTACATCAAGCTAATAAAATGTATGTCTTTTGTGAATGTATCAGTATGTTGTGTTTTATTGGAGAAAATGCTTTTTGTGTAAATACACTAAATACTACAAAATTGTTAAACGATTAAACAAGGTATTTTTAACATTAAAAGTGTATTCCTTTTTAACCACGCAGGCTAATCCTCCGAAACGAGTTTGCTGCAAGGCACGAACAGAGCGAAATGTTATTATATTATGTAAATGTGAATTATATTAATAAATGCGACTGAAAACTTAATTGATAAGACAGTTGAATGCAATAGAGTCAAACATTAATGCCACGATTATGCATAAATAATAATACGTACAAATTTCTAAGTCGGTAGATTTGTTCATACGTAAATAAATTACGTTTTTGTGCTGCTATGTGTGAAAAGAAACCTGCTTTGGATGTATTATGTTCAGGACAAACGTAATAGCACTGCAATAGATTACGTTAAGGACCAACGTAATAGCACTGCTTATAAGTTGGCATGTAACGTAATTGCGATTTGCTAAATAGTTTCATCAGAACGTATTTCATGTGATACACGGTTGCAATACATACAAATTTCCATTCAGTGAAATGTCTAAAATATTCCAATGCTAAATTCTGACAACAAAATAAAGTTCACAAAAAAGAGCTTTTATTATATAAAGACAATATTATTGTTCCTCATTGCAGTTCAATAAAACTTTGTGTTTGAAGAGGAATCTAATCGATTGAAAAAAGAGCTGGATTATATATGCCACAACTATCCTTTTTAGTAAATTTCTACATTTGATAGTTTATGGTTAATTTTTCACCAAGAAAAATTTACAAAAATGTAACAACATTTATGAAATACGCAGTTAAACAAATGTGTGTATTTTCATTTAACTCATTTGACCTTCCCCATAGAACATTTACTCAGATGCACAAAAACAGATGTGAGATTTATTTATAATGCAACTATGAATTAATATTTTGAAAGAAGTATATTTAGAAAAGTTTTGTTAAAGCCATATTTTCCTGTATCTTTACAGAAGCCTTGGGCACTAGACTGGAGAGTCAAGAGACAACGTGGAACAGGAACACACATGAGACACACAAGAAAAGACTCAACACGCCAAGACAACAAGATAAAAAAGCAGAAACTAAACAAAACTAATTGAACTAATGACTAAAGATTTTAAAAGAATGAAAGGTAAAAACAAAAGAAAGAAACTCCTAGAAAATAATCATTACTGGAACTGCAAACAAAATAAATTAATCAAGACTGCAACCTTGCAGGGAAATAGAGAAAATAAGAAAACAAAACTAGATAGCAACAATATAAAATATGGAGAGAATCCAAAATAAGAACTAAAACAACACACACACACACACACACACACACACACACACACACACACACACACACACACACACACACACACACACACACACACACACACACACACACACACACACACACACACACAACACACACACACACACACACACACAAGACAGACAAGGAGACATTGAACAGAGACACAACAGACAAGACTGTCAGGACAGGATCCGGACACCAATGTTCAAAAGTGGTAAAGCTTCTCTTCCTGAAGAACTGAGATGAGTTTAGCTTTCTCAGTATCACTGTGTTTGCTTATAATGTCACAGATCTTTCTCATGCTCTCCTGACTGGTTACACTCTGTGTGATTTCTGAATATGTTTCCCTATGAATTAGTTCCCACTGACACAGTTTATCTGCAATGATCTGGACATTAGTAACGCCCTGAATGAGATCTGACTAATGATTATCAAAATATCTTGCTTTATCTGCCTCACTATTCAGATGCGGATCGTTTCTCTTAGGACGAATCTGATCGAGTTCAGCTTTCTTAATCGTTGCAGTCCAGACGGTCTTCTGATCCTTTTTTCTGATAAGAGTCATTTGAAGATCATTCTCCAGACGAGTCTTGACCTTGAAGAAGTTTGGGGGAGTTTCTCTTGTGAGTGTGATCCCTTCTTCGGGATGGATAGCGGCGGCACCAGGAACGGCAAGAATGTGTGGCGTTTTCATCCGAAGTGGCCTGCCAGGTGTGGGATGGACTATTAGGTCATTTTTCTTTTCTTTCTCCTTAACTTTTTCTTTTGCACGATCATCAAATGGAAAAATGTAGAGATGTAGAATGAGAGGATCTTTAGAACACATGTAGAGACGAAGATCGCAGTGTTCTTCCACTCGCATTAACCAACTTATAATTAATGTTGTAATAGAGAAGGATGGCTGGACAATCTTCGCATGGAATCGGGTCAACTGCACAGGTTCTGTGGTTATTCCCTCGTCTTTTACGGTGAGGACTTTCACAGCATCTTTGAGAGAGGGGTCAGACTCTGCTAAACAGGCATAATGGGGCAGATGAACTTCCTCCAGTTTCCCTGAGATCACCGTCACGTCAATCACTGGAGCGATCCGGTTGCACTGCAGCCTCTCCAGCTCTGCGTTGAGGAAGAGTCCGTCTACGGTACGGTACTGAAGGCTGACGACACAGGCACAGACCCATCGCATTCTGGTCCTGACACACTCGTAACGGCCTGGGTCAGTGCTGACCCTGAACTTTGACCCTCCTTCATCTGTACAGGCCGACGGCTCAATCTGAAGCCACTGATCAGAATCAGCTATATGGACACAAGACGGGCAGTTCAGCAGCGGGTGAATATCCAGCCCAGAAGGTTTGGGCTCAGAGAACCTGTGAAGAACCAGAAGAAGCCAGAAGCAAAGAGTCAGGGGGTTTATGCACAAACAAGATTCAGTGTTGAATAATCTAATCAATATAACTCGCCAGTGACTGTAACTACGTTAGTTAGCATGAACTAACAATGAAAAACACTAACGTGTTTACTCATCTCAGTTAATGTTTATTAATACATTATTAAAATCAAAAGTTGTTTCTGTCGATATTATTTAATGCACCACAACTAACATGAACTAACAATGAACAGTTGACTATAACATTAATAATTAATGCATTAACGAATGTTAACTAATGGGATCTTATTGCTTCTTTCTTCTCTGAGAAAATCAATAATATCAGAAAGGTGATCAGCTCATCCTTGAGTTGTGCTGGGGTCAAACAGATCCGACCACTACCTGAGAAAGTAGTTACTATGTCTGTTTTCGAAGAAATTGATGGCAAAATTTTGGAAGAAACCGTACAGCACCTTAAAACATCAACCTGCGCCCTTGACGCACTTCCCACATCTTTCTTCAAAAGTGTGTTAAACAGTTTAGAAGCAGATCTCCTAGAAGTGGTAAATGCCTCACTTCTCTCTGGGAGTTTTCCAAACTCCCTAAAAACTGCAGTTGTCAAGCCCCTCCTGAAAAAGAGCAATCTAGATAAGACCATATTAAGCAATTATAGACCGATCTCAAATCTTCCCTTCATAGGTAAGATCATTGAAAAAGTTGTCTTCAATCAGCTGAACAAATTCTTAAGCTTGAATGGTTACTTTGACAATTTTCAATCTGGTTTCCGATCGCATCACAGCACAGAGACAGCTCTCATAAAGATAATAAATGATATTCGCTTAAATACTGATACAGGCAAATTATCAGTGCTGGTACTACTCGACCTCAGTGCTGCATTTGACACTGTCGATCACAACATACTTATTGACAGGCTGGAAAACTGGGATAGTTTCTGGGATAGTCCTAAAATGGTTCAGGTCATACTTAGAAGGGAGAGGTTATTATGTGAGTATAGGAGACCATAAGTCTGAGTGGACATCCATGACATGCGGAGTCCCCCAAGGCTCAATTCTTGCACCACTCCTATTCAACCTGTATATGCTCCCAATGAGCCAAATAATGAGAAAGAACCGAATCTCTTACCACAGCTATGCAGACGACACACAGCTCTACTTAGCCCTATCGCCTAACGATTACAGCCCCATTGACTCCCTGTGCCAATGCATTGATGAAGTAAATGGTTGGATGTGCCAAAACTATCTTCAGTTAAACAAAGACAAAACTGAAGTCATTGCGTTTGGAAACAAAGATGAAGTTCTCAAGGTGAATGCATACCTTCACTCTAGAGGTCTAACAACTAAAAATCAAGTCAGGAATCTTGGTGTGTCTCTAGAGTCAGACCTTAGTTTCAGTAGTCATGTCAAAGCAATAACTAAATCAGCATACTATCATTTGAAAAATATTGCAAGAATTAGATGCTTTGTTTAGAGAAACTTGTGCATGCTTTCATCACCAGCAGGGTGGATTATTGTAATGGACTCCTCACTGGCCTTCCTAAAAAGACCATAAGACAGTTGCAGCTCATACAGAACGCTGCTGCCAGGATTCTGAGCAGAACCAGAAAATATGAACATATCACACCAGTCCTCAGGTCTTTACACTGGCTCCCAGTTACATTTAGGATTGATTTTAAAGTATTATTACTGGTATATAAATCATTCAATGGGCTAGGACCTCAATATATTGCAGATATGCTCACTGAATATAAACCCAACAGATCACTCAGATCATTAGGATCACATCAGTTAGAAATACCAAGGGTTCACTGTAAGCAAGGAGAGTCTGCTTTTAGCTATTATGCCAGCCGCAGCTGGAACCAGCTTCCAGAAGAGATCAGATGTGCTCCTACAGTAGTCACATTCAAATCCAGACTCAAAACATATCTGTTTAGCTATGCTTTTACTGAATGAGCACTGTGCCACTGTTCGTCCGACTGTTTTTACTGTACTTTATTTTATTTCTTATTCTAAAATGTTTTAATTATTCTTATTTGTTTTGATTATTTTATTTTCTCCCATGTAAAGCACTTTGAATTACCATTGTGTATGAAATGTGCTATATAAATAAACTTGCCTTGCCTTGCCTTGCCTAAAGTATTACCAACAATTCAAAACCAACAACACACAAACAGTTTACTATAAAACAAACTATTTAACAGGCAGTTTGAGAGAAAATATAAAGCTAGTATATAATGCTGTGACTGACACCTGTGATGTCACTCACTAATAACAAACAATCAAATATAACAAACAAATATATACTATAATGAGTTTAATTCACACATCATTGTCAAGTTATGTTTATGTGGGGCGCTGTTGAACACCGAGCATGTAGGACGCGTTTCCCTTTTGCTCCGCGAGTTTGTGTTTATTTTAACACTTTAACACAGTTTATTTTCATTAATTTGTCTGGTGTACATTTGTGACAAGTACTTGGTCAGTTTTGGCGTGTTTTGGGGGAATTTCAATCGACAATGTCTGCACGTGGAAACTCGAATCGCGCAGGCCGTGCTAAGGCTTCTCCCTCAACTGAGCCCGCATCTCCGCCGAAGGTGGTCACGGATCCCGAGTGTGCGCCCAATATGGATCACCTCCGGGCCATGTTAGACCAGTTGAAAGGGGACATTTGCGGAAAAATAGACTCGCTGTCTTGCGAGCTTCGAGCGGACATTTCTTCGGTAAGAGAGGAGCTTAGACACGCAATTGAACCGATGCAACAAAAACTTAGCTCTCATGATCAAACTATCACGGAGTTGCAGCGCGCGTGCACTGACCATAGTGACCTGCTAACTTCACTGGATTTAACAGTTTCCACGCTGAAAGCCGAGGTTAAATTGCTGGCCGAAAAATGTGAGGACTTGGAGGGTAGAGCGAGGAGGAATAACATTCGGCTGGTAGGTGTGCCGGAAGGGGCCGAAGGTGGGCGCCCAACCAAATTTATTGCCCAGCTGCTGATGGACTCCCTCGGTCTGGGGGAGTTGCCCTTACTCGATCGTGCGCATCGCACTCTCCGATCCAAGCCCAGTGATGGTAAACCACCCCGACCCTTTGTGATTCGTGTGCACTTTTTTCACGTGAGGAATGACATTTTACGCCGGGCTAGCGAGGCTCCTCTTCTTTATCAAGGCAAGAAACTGTTTCTCTTTCCTGACTACACTTCGTCAGTGGCGAAGAAACGCGCTGCATTCACGGACGTTAAACGTCTGTTACATTCGTGTTCTGGAGTGAAGTTTGGATTGAGGTTTCCCGCGATTTTAAAGATCACTCTTCCCGGTGGAGTTACACACACATTTGAGGACCCAGCCACTGCAATGGACTTTGTCAAGGTGAACTTAAAGTCTGGTGTCTCTTCGGGGGCTACAGTTTGAAAGCGGCTGGCAGTTCGTTTGGTAAACTGCGTTTGGTAAACTGGGGGTTCATTTAACCCGGTCTCTGAAACTGCCCTGTAAACGTTCGTGTCACTTGGACTTGAGTCACTTTTCATATTTTGCTACTGTGTTTGTTTATACATTTATTTGATGCTTTATTACAAACTCGTATGAGCACTACTGGTTTGTGCTGTTAACGGAGCGTGTTAGGATGTTTTTGGTAGTTTGTGGGATTTGCACGCGTCTTATTTGGGAAGACGCTTCAGCTCGTGGGGTGGTGGGTGGGTGTGTGTGAGGAGTTCTCATTTTTTCTCTCGTTGTGTGTTTTGTGTTTTGTTTAGTCAGGTCGCCCATGTTTTAATTTATTTCTGTGACTGTTATACATTCTATGCTGCAGTGTATACTAATACTTGACTGGCATGCAGCAGTCTAGGATGCCTCGACAATCAGGGTCAGGACTCAAATTTGTTAGCTGGAATTGTAATGGTCTAAATCAGCCTATTAAACGTAGCAAAGTTCTTCACCATCTTCAACAATTAGGAGCCCATATTGTTTTCCTTCAAGAAACTCACTTAAAATCTTCCAACCATGTCAGATTAAAGGGGAGGTGGGTCAGTCAAGTTTTTCATTCTAGTTTTAATTGTAAATCTAGAGGTGTTGCAATTTTGATTCACAAATCGGTTCCTTTTGTGTGCTCTAATGTAATAGCTGACCCCAATGGAAGGTTTGTGTTTGTAACGGGTAAGCTATACAGTAATTCTGTGATTCTGGCTAATGTGTATGGTCCAAACTGGGATGATGACAATTTTTTCCATCAAGTGTTCGCCAAATTACCTGACATGTCCACACATCTACTTATCATGGGGGATGACTTCAATTGTTGGCTTAATCCGTTATTAGATCGTTCTTCTACTAGACCAGGAGTGCCCTCAAAGTCTTCTAAGACCATTTATCCTTTATGGATGAGTTCTCGGTCTCTGATCCATGGCACTTTCTTACTCCGTCTGGTAAAATGTACTCTTTTTTCTCTCATGTACATCACTCCTTTTCTCGTATTGATTATTTTCTCCTGGACAACCGCTTTCTCCACTCTGTTCAGTCTTGCTCTTATGATACTATTCTAATATCAGATCATGCCCCGACTACACTGGAGTTATTCATACATGAACGCGAACGTACATGCCCCCCTGGCGTCTCAATACGCGCCTGCTATCTAATGAGGATTTTGTTAAGTTTGTTTCTAATCAAATTGACTTTTTTCTTACTACCAACAGTACTCCAGGGATCTCAGCCTCCCTTCTTTGGGAGACTTTGAAAGCATACATTAGAGGTGAAATTATTTCATACAGCAGCTACGAGAACAAACAAAGGAAAAAAAAATTAAAGGAATTGAGGTTACGAATTTCCCAGCTTGATAATATCTATGCTTCCTCCCCATCCCCTAACATATATAAGGATCGTCTCTCTCTTCAGGCTGAGTTTGATGTTCTCTCACCTAAAGAGGTTGAGGAGCTCTTATTTAAAGCTAAATATTGTTATTATGAATCTGGGGATAAGGCGACCAAACTTTTGGCCCATCAGCTTCGACAGGCTTCCTCCTCTCAGCAGATTTCACAAATTAATACTCCTTCTGGCGTCACTACCGATCCTAAAATAATTAATGATCAGTTTAAACGGTTTTACTCTTCTTTATATACTTCAGAGGTTGGGTCTGATCTTTCTGCCCTGGATAGTTTTTTTGACTCACTGGAGTTGGTTAAGTTAGATGCTGATATTGCTGTGCAGTTAGAGGGCCCAATCACCATAGATGACCTAAAACGGGCAACATTTTCTATGCAGTCTGGAAAATGTCCAGGCCCGGATGGTTTTCCAACGGAGTTTTACAAGACATTTTTTGACAAATTAGCATCAGTTTTGATAGAAATGTTCAATGAATCTCTTACCCTTTCTAAATTACCTCAGACTCTGAATCAGGCCTCCATATCATTACTCTTAAAAAAGAATAAGGACCCTCTGTCCTGCTCAAGTTATCGTCCAATTAGTCTTTTATCTGTAGATGTAAAACTTCTGTCCAAATTATTAGCTATGCGACTGGAATCTGTTTTGCCTTTAATAATCTCTCCTGATCAGACAGGTTTTGTCCAGAACAGACATGGGTTCTTTAATCTCAGACGACTTCTCAATGTTGTTTATAATCCTTCTACTTCAATGGGGCCGGAAGCCGTAATCTCATTAGACGCGGAGAAGGCTTTTGACAGAGTGGAGTGGAACTACCTTTTCTATGCTTTGGAGAAATTTGGTTTTGGCCAAGAGTTCATTTCTTGGATTAAGTTGCTCTATTCATCCCTTGTGGCTTCAGTCAGAACTAATGACACCCATTCTGAGTATTTCCCTTTGCACCGCTCCACTCGTCAAGGCTGTCCTCTGAGTCCTCTTTTATTTGCTGTTGCTATTGAACCTCTGGCTATTGCGCTTCGTTTAGAGCCACGCATCACTGGAATTACAAGATATGGTCTTGAACAGAAGGTCTCCCTCTATGCCGATGACTTATTACTATATGTATCCAATCTCTCTATCTCAGTTCCAGCTGCTCTTGACATCCTTAGTTCATTTGGTCAGATTTCAGGCTATAAACTAAATTTGGACAAGAGTGAGCTGTTTCCTTTAAATCAAAGTGCCCAGAATGCTGCTCAGGGTTTCCCATTCAAAATTGTTCCATTTGGCTTTAAGTACCTGGGTATCCGGATTTGTGACCGATTTGAAGATTTGTTTGATTATAATTTTGCCCCTTTGTTAGATCAGATACGGATGGACTTTCAACGGTGGTCACTGTTGCCTCTTTCCCTTGTGGCCAGGGTAAATTCGGTTAAGATGAATATCCTTCCCAAATTGTCTTATTTCTTCCAGTGCATACCTATCTTTCTCCCGCAGTCTTTTTTTCACAATTTAGACAAATTAATCACTGAGTTTATCTGGAACAGGAAGGTCCCTCGTTTGCGAAAGGAGCTGTTGCAGAGACCTAAGACCCTTGGGGGCTTGGCCCTTCCTAACTTGAGGTTTTATTACTGGGCTTCCATCCTTAGAGTAATTCAGCTTTGGATTTCTCTGGAGGGGGCACCAGTTTCTCCTACATGGCTGAGTATGGAGATGTTTCTGTTAAACCTGCTTCGTTGACTGCTCTCATCCACGCTCCTCTTAGCTTTTCTCCATCCCCTTTTTGCAATAATATCTTAGTTAAATCCACCGTTAAAATTTGGAAGCAATTTCGACGCTATTTTGGTCTACAGACCTTCTCTTTTCTAGCACCTTTATCAGCTAACCCTGTTTTTCACCCTTCCTTAATTGATGGGGCTTTTTCTTTGTGGTCTGACTACGGCATTAAGGCATTTACGGACTTGTATATTGCTGGTACATTTGCATCCTTCCAGCAACTCTCTGAGAAATTCCATTTGCCTAGGCAGCATTTTTTTAGATATCTTCAAGTTCGAAGTTTCACTCGCAATCTTAGCCCCAACTTCCCAAATCTTCCAGAGGCCTCTCTAATTGACTCCTTTTTAACCCCATTGCCTACCATTAAGGGTGCTATTTCATGTTTATACAATCTTATCTATTCTTTGCAGCTTACCCCGCAGCATAAAACTAAAACCCAATGGGAGGAGGATCTAGGGGAGGGGATCTCGGAGGATCTGTGGGATGCCATTTTGCGTCGGGTTCACTCCTCATCAATTTGTGCTAGACATGGTCTGATCCAGTGCAAAATTTTACATCGTACCCATCTCACTCGAGTTAGGCTTTCTAAAATCTATAATGATGTCGATCCCATGTGCATTAGATGTCGTCAGGCTCCAGCTACTCATGCCCATATGTTCTGGTCTTGCCCTTCACTACATAATTTTTGGACGCAGATATTTAACTCTATTTCTGTTTGTACAGGGGTTCAATTTGACCCAACAGCATGTACCGCTTTGTTTGGGGTTTTACCTCCCACTTTGCAGCTTCCTAAATATAAAGCTGATTTTGTAGCCTTTATTTCCTTATTGGCTAGACGTTTGATTTTATTGAGATGGAAGTCTCCTGCGCCGCCTTCTCACTCGTCTTGGATCAGGGACATCCTTCAGTTCGTGAAGTTGGAGAAGGTTAGGTGCTCGATACATGGTTCTCTTGCAAAGTTTAATAAAACTTGGGGTCCATTTTTTGCTCATGTTGAGGGATTGACTTTTACGGCTATTCCAGAGTAGCCACCCTGATTGTCTTCTAATTGTGAGTTTTTTCTTGTGTGAATTTGTAGCATGCTGCTACTATGTTTTTCATTTATCTCTCTGTAAGTTAACATATTGGGCTTTTATCTAGCAGTGGGTGACTGCTTTTTGTGTTTTTGTTTTGTTATGTCTATTTGTTTTTGGGGTTTTTTTTTTTATTATTATTATTTATTATTATTATTTTATTTCTTGTTAGTTTTATTTGACACTGTTTTGACTCCCGAACTGTTACCTCTTGATTATGTTATGTCACTGAAAAAATCAATAAACAAATGTTTAAAAAAAAAAAAGTTATGTTTATGTTCTCTATGTTTAACTAGAATACATGACTCTACTTCCTGCTCAGCTACTGTTCGGACGCTCTTGCTTACTGCTCCGCGCTTTGCTCTATCGCTTTTATATTTTTTATTGCTCTATCGTGTTTATATTTTTATATTTTATTTCCTTTTATCACTTAATTTTAACTTCAGCAAATCAGCACAGTGCTCAAATGCTTGATTACTAGAAAAAAGCAGAAATATTTTCTCCGACCAGCCTCCTGAAAGCTTACATTCCGGGGAAGAGAAAACACAACTGCCTACATTCATAAGGATAAGAGAAAATGCCTCTTCTGGAATCTACTTGCTGCACTAACTGCCAGAGACTTTTACAAAGGATTGCAGTTCTTGAAACAAAGTTACTTGTGGGACCACCAAACCAGACAGAACACACAACAGAGCTTCATCATGGGCGCCCTCAGCATACAGCCGGTGAGTCCCATGAATCTAGTGCTCCAATACAGGCCATACTGAGTGTAGAGAAACAAACCGATCGACTTACAAATCGATGGCACAAACAGGGTGCGAGACCCAAAGGCACTCGAGACATCAGATTGTCACGAGCATCACACATTGCTGCAGTAGCATCCTCTACCCCAGATACGGCTCTGACAAGGATTGCAAACACTGGTCTCCTACCAGCGCCTATACATCTTGAGAACAGATTTGAAGTATTAATGAATGAGGAATCCCTGAATGTGATGAATGTGATCGAACACAGACTGAATCAGCCAGTAGCTAACACTGCTAACAGGCGCTCAAGGTCGAGCAGACAGCGGCACTCAGCTCAGAGCGCAGCCGAGCCCAGGACTCTGATAGTGGGTGACTCCATAATCAGAAACATTAGTAGCAGGGACACAACTACATGCTGCCTTCCACAAGCAACGACTTCTGATGTAAACAGGGAACTTCAGAACACTCTGATGAAACATAAGACTGCAAATCGACTCATCATTCATGTGGGGAAGAATATTATTCATAAAGAGCAGTCAGAACTCCTTAAGAAGGATTTCAATGAACTTTTTGAAACACTTAAAAGACTGAAAGTTCAGACATTCATCAGTGGACCACTCCCAGCAAGAGGAACAAACAGGTTTTCACGGTTGCTTGGGCTTAACACTTGGCTGCAAAAAACCTGCAATATAAAAGGAGTGAACTTCATTGACAACTTCAATCTTTTCTGGAGTCAGAGGCAACTGTTTCAACAGGATGGGCTCCACCCAAACAAACTTGGTTCAAGAGTGCTAAAGGACAATATCTACTTCTCCCTCCATCATCCTTCTGCAGTGTGTGCCAATCCACTCAACCTGAATGGCACACACACACCTGGACACAGTATGAATGACCACAGGACTTCACTTCTGCACCTGAATGGACATGTGGTTGACACATCACACAAGGACAACGATAACACCACTCAGCCACAACAACCCCTGCTCACAGACACAATCTCAGATGAGTCCTGCCCACAGAGCTCACTACAGACAGAATGTGACATACTAGAACTGCTAGAAGATTCAGCACACAAGGACGACTTTCTGGAAAACAGCCAGGAAATCCAGGACAGCATATTACAGCCTCCGATAACACCAGAGCAACAGCCCCTCTCACCAGACACGCTTATCCCTCTCTCCAGCAACTCCACTTCTGTGCTTCTCAGAGAAAATGGAACAACTGGTGTATGCTGGAACCAAACTATCCCACTCTTTTGCTGCAAGCCCCCAGATGTCACCCAAAAAACGGCAGGCCCCACAACCACCAAAGCCTGCGGGCCCAGCTCGCCCTCCTCCTCCTCCTGTGAGAGCTCTTCGGCCTCTGCCACAGCGCCAGGGCCCGCACCCTCCTCCAGCGGCTCGCAGTGAACCAAAAACAACTGATACCAGCTCTCAGTGATATGTGTCGGGTCCCCGCTATGATAACAGTAACTTTCTTAAATGTTTACAAAACAAGCGGGAACCCAGTGTGCCTGAATCTTTCTCTATTGCTGTTTAATTACATGATAGAAAATCTAAGGCCTTCAAAAGCCGTACAGCAAACCCATCTAATCTGGTGCCTATTACACGCCAAACTAAGATCGCTGTGGGGACAAAATGTAAGACTGTAAAGTAAGCACTTTTAAACATCCGCTCACTTAAAAAAAAATCACTTCTAGTCAACGACTTAATAATCACATACAACCTGGACTTTATGTTGCTAAATGAAACTTGGCTAGAAGAAAGCTGCAGTGCAACAGTCCTCAATGAAACATCCCCTCCTAACTTTACTTTTATGAGTGTTTGCAGAGCGGGTAAGAGAGGCGGGGGCTTAGCTGCTCTTTTTAAAGATGTCTATCAATGTAAGCAAATATCATTTGGAATTACCCGTCTTTCGAATATCTGGGTATTGTGTTAAAAGGGGCTCCACATATTTTACTTATCATTATTTACAGGCCTCCAAAATACTCTCCAGCCTTTGCTGAGGACTTTACAGAACTGTTATCAACAATTTCCTCTGAGTTTGACTGTTTTGCCATTGCTGGAGATTTTAACATTCACATAGATAATGCAGAAACTAATATGGCAAAAGAAATCAAAACTGTTTTGAAAACTTTTGATCTGACTCAGCATGTACATGGACCCACACATAATCGTGGACACACTCTAGATCTACTTATCAGTAAGGGTCTAAACATCTCATCGATTGTTATTAACGATGTAGCACTGTCTGATCATTTCTGTATTTTCTTTGATATATTGATCTCTCCTACCATTGAAGCTAGATCTGTGTCTGTCAAGAAGAGATGCTTAAATGAGAACACTAGTGTGCTATTTATGAAGGCTATATCTTTAAAACCAAGCATATCTGCTGACTCTGTTGATTTTCTCCTTGAATCTTTTAACTCAAAAATTAAAAGTGTAATTGATGATATTGCTCCTGTGAAAGTCAGGAAGAAAAGTGGTAGACAAAAAGCACCTTGGAGAAACTCAACAGCGGTGCAAAACATGAAAAGACAATGCAGAAGAGCAGAGCGCATGTGGCGGAAGACAAAACTTGTAGTCCATTATAACATCTACAAAGGCAAAGCTAGACAGACTTTCTTCTCGAATATTATAAACAGCAACTTAAACAACACACACACCCTTTTTGCTACTGTAGAGAGATTGACAAACCCCCCAAGCCAGATTCCCAGTGAAATGCTCTCAGACAGCAAGTGCAGTGAGTTTGCTTCTTTCTTCTCTGAGAAAATCAATAATATCAGAAAGGTGATCAGCTCATCCTTGAGTTGTGCTGGGGTCAAACAGATCAGACCACTACCTGAGAAAGTAGTTACTATGTCTGTTTTCGAAGAAATTGATGGCAAAATTTTGGAAGAAATCGTACAGCACCTTAAAACATAAACCTGCGCCCTTGACACACTTCCCACATCTTTTCTCAAAAGTGTGTTAAACAGCTTAGAAGCAGATCTCCTAGAAGTGGTAAATGCCTCACTTCTTTCTGGTAGTTTTCCAAACTCCCTGAAAACTGCAGTTGTCAAGCCCCTCCTGAAAAAGAGCAATCTAGATAAGACCATCTTAAGCAATTATAGACCGATCTCAAATCTTCCTTTCATAGGCAAGATCATTGAAAAATTTGTCTTCAATCAGCTGAACAAATTCTTAAGCTTGAATGGATACTTTGACAATTTTCAATCTGGTTTCCGATCGCATCACAGCACAGAGACAGCGCTCATAAAGATAATAAACGATATTCGCTTAAATACTGATACAGGCAAATTATCAGTGCTGGTACTACTCGACCTCAGTGCTGCATTTGACACTGTCGATAACGACATACTTATTGACAGGCTGGAAAACTGGGTGGGGCTTTCTGGGATAGCCCTAAAATGGTTCAGGTCATACTTAGAAGGGAGAGGTAATTATGTGAGTATAGGAGACCATAAGTCTGAGTGGACATCCATGACATGCGGAATCCCCCAGGGCTCAATTCTTGCGCCACTCCTATTCAACCTGTATATGCTCCCAATGAGCCAAATAATGAGAAAGAACCGAATCTCTTACCACAGCTATGCAGATGACACACAGCTCTACTTAGCCCTATCGCCTAACGACTACAGCCCCATTGACTCCCTGTGCCAATGCATTGATGAAGTAAACAACTGGATGTGCCAAAACTTTCTTCAGTTAAACAAAGACAAAACTGAAGTCATTGCGTTTGGAAACAAAGATGAAGTTCTCAAGGTGAATGCATACCTTCACTCTAGAGGTCTAACAACTAAAAATCAAGTCAGGAATCTTGGTGTGTCTCTAGAGTCAGACCTTAGCTTCAGTAGTCATGTCAAAGCAATTACTAAATCAGCATACTATTATCTGAAAATTATTGCAAGAATTAGATGCTTTGTTTCCAGTCAAGACTTAGAGAAACTTGTGCATGCTTTCATCACCAGCAGGGTGGATTACTGTAATGGACTCCTCACTGGCCTTCCTAAAAAGACCATAAGACAGTTGCAGCTCATACAGGACGCTGCTGCCAGGATTCTGAGCAGAACCAGAAAATATGAACATATCACACCAGTCCTCAGGTCTTTACACTGGCTCCCAGTTACATTTAGGATTGATTTTAAAGTATTATTACTGGTATATAAATCATTCAATGGGCTAGGACCTCAATACATTGCAGATATGCTCACTGAATATAAACCCAACAGATCACTCAGATCATTAGGATCACATCAGTTAGAAATACCAAGGGTTCACTCTAAGCAAGGAGAGTCTGCTTTTAGCTACTATGCCAGCCGCAGCTGGAACCAGCTTCCAGAAGAGATCAGATGTGCTCCTACAGTAGTCACATTCAAATCCAGACTCAAAACACTTCTGTTTAGCTATGCTTTTACTGAATGAGCACTGTGCCACTGTTCGTCCGACTGTTTTTACTGTGCTTTATTTTATTTTTTATTCTAAACTGTTTTAATTATTCTTATTTGTTTTGATTATTTTATTTTCTCCTATGTAAAGCACTTTGAATTGCCATTGTGTATGAAATGTGCTATATAAATAAACTTGCCTTGCCTTGCCTATATTCTCCATCAATAAGCTGAAGTTGAATAATGTGTCAAGTCTTCTATAAATCAGTGTTTTTAACTGTGGATATTTTCACAGAGGTGGTCAGACAAAGACCATCAGCAGTCTGTGGTGGACAGAAATGTTCATTATCAAACATAATAAATGAGTTTAAAGACTATAAAGAACTGGACTGTTTTACTGCGCACAACACATCTGTCTACAGTTAATTGTGCTTGATTGTAATTGAGGGAGTGCTGGAATAGATCAAGTAATACTGAGTGAATTTGACTATTTCTGTCTTATTCCTCGTCTGCAGGAATATTAATAGAAAAGAAGATCACACTACTAGCTAGAAAATTACAGAAAACTAATAGCAAATTACAGTTTAGAGATCATGTGTGATCAGGAGCTTTTGAGAAATATCAGTAAATCAGTCAGAGACCTCACAACTCTGAAACTGAATGAAGAAATAGATTTAGCTCAAAACTAACTCAAATTAATAATAATAAGTTGTTTATAGTCCCTGCACAGGAGAGACTTTGTGTTCTTTCCAAACAAAGGGAAAGATAGATATGTATTGATACTGGCCAAAATACAGTATGATGAGAAATATCAGCATATCGAGTATCAGCAAAAACCCAATATGTGCATCTCTAGTGTTTAGTGCCGTACGAAGAACAGAGGATTGAACTATTATTCAGTCTGGAAAATTCCTTCACTAAGACACAGTATATTTCACTCACCCGGTTGTGTGTGTGTCACTGTTGTTTCTCTCAGGACGCTGTTTAATGTCACACAGAGACACTGAAGAGTTACTCTCATAAACCCCAAATCCAGCATAGAGGGGTTCAGTGAATGTGGTGTAGAATGTGTGTATGTGTGTGAGTGTGTGTGTGTCAGAGACGCTGTAGAAGGACAGAGTGCCGGCCGACACGTCCACACACACTCCTACTCTCTTACAGGATGAAGAGTCGACAGGAATATCAGTGCTGTTATTATAGTGACGGACAGAGAATCTGTTATTATAGTAGAACAAAGTCCAGGATTTATCATTGTGTCCAAACACACAGTCACTCATCTCTCCTTTCCTGCTGATTCCTTTATATGACACTGATATAACAGCACGTCTCCCGCTCCATTCAGCCTCCCAGTAACAGCGTCCAGTCAGACTCTCTCCACACAGAACCTGATGAACTCCATCAAATCTCTCTGGATGATCAGGATACGACTGTTGCTCTTTCACACACGTCACTGTCCTGTTTTCATCAGACAGAATGAGTTCAGTGTGTGCTGTGTTTGGATCCAGTGTGAGATCACAGGCGTCTGAACACAAGAAGAGAGAAACATTTCACTAAATGACACAAATCAACAACAAATCACTGAATGATTGTGTGTGTAGACCTACATTTGTGTAATCCTGCTGTAATTCTCAACTCTCCACAATGATCCACACTATAAAACACAAACATGATTCAGATTCATTTACTAAAGGAAACACACACACACACACACACACACACACACACACACACACACACACACACACACACACACACACACACACACACACACACACACACACACACGCTGTAAACCTGCTGTTCATTTGCTCAGACTGTCTGAGGTAAAGCAAATCTACACACACACACACACACACACACACACACACACACACACACACGCTGTAAACCTGCTGTTCATTTGCTCAGACTGTCTGAGGTAAAGCACATCTACACACACACACACACACACACACACACACACACACACACACACACACCACACACACACACACACACACAACACACACACACACACACACACACACACACACACACTTTTGTGTGTTTATATTTTACTTATATTTTACTTATATTTTACACATTATATAATAATCTATTAGTATAATATTTCACACTTTATCAGAGCTTGGCACACAGATAATTATTACACTTTTAGACATTTGTTAGATTAATTAATTACATATTACATATTACATTATGTAAGGGTTAATTAATGCCCTCCGAGGTGTCCATTGTCAGGTTTTAATGGACGACGCCGAGGTGTGAACAGACCGACGCTCAGCGGAGGACGGTTGCCTCCGCCGAAGTCCATTAAAACCTGACAATGGACACCTCGGAGGGCATTAACCCGCTTATACCATGGTCACTTGCCAAATAACACATTTTTAAAACATTAGTTTATATTTTAATTAGGCTAAATCTAGTTTGTACAAATTGTAGGAGCCATTTCTATGTTGCACTACTGGGTTTGACCAGCGGGTGGTGCTAGGGTCATGACATGGGTAATTTGTACTCACTCTACTTAAGAGAGTGGGTGTAATGAGCCACAGGTGTTGCCAGAGGGAAAAGGCCAAATAGTTTTTGACCGCTACGGATGATGTGGCTGCATGTTTGGTATTTTTGTTGATGAAGATGGAATATTGTTCCGATATGGATTATGCAACCTTGTGAAACAATAAATCATACCTCTCACGACAGAGATGAAATAAGAACTTGAACTCGTTCCATTATTTGAGAGCCAAACGCGGTCACTACAAGCGCGTCAACTATAGCCAACATCAAACCTCTGCGTAGCCCTCAGTTGCTTTAAGTTTATGCTTAGCAGCTACAAAAATTCAAAAACTAGCCTTTAAGAAGCGGGAAGATCGTCGCGTGTGGAGTTAAAGACATGCGGAGTGGCCGTTGGAAATCGGACATCTGAAAGCTGCTCATTGTGTATCTGCCCGGCTGTGTCACACACCGGAAACAGGTGTTGTGCCGAATTTCGACCATAGACAGTATAAGAAGTGGACAGAGTCATCTCATTGGAACTCCGTTGAAACAGTTGAAGCCCATTTTTAGCGATTTTTTTAGCACTTCCGTTCCTGACGCGCAGACTCAAACCGACTCAAACTAAGCTTGATGACGTGAGCAACCCGTCTGACAGACGTAAATCTTCTAGTAGGTGTGCATGAAAAGTGCCAACGTTAATCTTACAGAGACGGTGAACTTGAGCAAAGAGTTATTTGGCGTGAGTGAGCAGGAGTATTTTGTCCCGTTGCTTTTATGGACTCATTATCTATGGGCTTCATTCTTGATGGGACGTCCCCCGATTGCCTGCGAGCTTCTCCTCCTGTCTGTACGGTCACTTCTGTTCAGCGCGACAGAGAGTCGAGTGATTATGATGCAGTCGTTAGCCTATTTTTACAAAAACTGTTTCTACGGAGCCATACTGTAACATAGAAGGTAATGGAGCCCTTTATACATTGTCGTGTTTCTTTAGAAATAAATAATGAACAAATGGAGTCTTTAAACGCCTCAGATGTAAAGTTATTCGCCGTCAAAGTGACGCCAAAATGAATGGGAGTCAATGGGAATGCTAACGCAAGTGAAGTTCTGCTACAAGATGGCGGCTCCCGCGAGGCTTCAACTTCCGTTCGATGGATTACCCCCTTGATTTCGACTCCCTGCCAGAATCCCGACTCCCCCTCACGTGCACGCGCAATGACGTCACCACACTAGTCGCCGAATTTCGACTCCCTGACAGAATCTGACTCGCTTGCACGTGCAATGAGCTTGGTGCGACTGTTTTATTGTTCGTCTGTTTGTGTTACTTACTTAACCCTGTAAGACCCGTGGTTGTAAAATTACAACAACACTTTTAGATCTTCCAAAAACACATCTGCAAATTTTTTTTTTTTTGAAGAACCACATTTACATAACCAATGGGTCCTATTGTTTAGCCTCGCAATGTCATTGGATAGTAAATGTGTATATAAGTCATGCCATCCGGTCATGAACTCATACAACCTGCAAACTTTCCTGGAAGCGCATCTCCTTGTTTCATTGGACTGGATATCTCAACATTTAAGTAAGTAAAACCCCAGAAATATTTTTTTTTGTCATTGTTAGAATGTCTAGTTCATGTAAATACTTGGTTATTGTGGAATGCATGCATCAAATTAGATTTTTAGCTCTTTATGTCTTTTTTGTAATTTTACAACGTTGGGATAATGGTAGTCAAAATAGCATGTGCACCTTGCACATTACATAGAGGCATTGCACTTCTCAAATGTTCACATGTAGGATAATTACTTACAGAAATACAATGTATTTGATGATTCACAATATCTAAATGTGTATTTGTTATAATTTTCAGTTTAGATCAGATTTTTAATCATTTTAAATGAATAAATTATTTCTGGTTGCAGTCCTTTCAGTACCAGTATTTGAAATTGTTCCTGTATGTTAGCAGTATACACTCACCGGCCACTTTATTAGGTACCCCATGCTAGTAACGGGTTGGACCCCCTTTTGCCTTCAGAACTGCCTCAATTCTTCGTGGCATAGATTCAACAAGGTGCTGGAAGCATTCCTCGGGGAGTTTGGTCCATATTGACATGATGGCATCACACAGTTGCCGCAGATTTGTCGGCTGCACATCCATGATGCGAATCTCCCGTTCCACCACATCCCAAAGATGCTCTATTGGATTGAGATCTGGTGACTGTGGAGGCCATTTGAGTACAGCGAACTCATTGTCATGTTCAAGAAACCAGTCTGAGATGATTCCAGCTTTATGACATGGCGCATTATCCTGCTGAAAGTAGCCATCAGAAGTTGGGTACATTGTGGTCATAAAGGGATGGACATGGTCAGCAACAATACTCAGGTAGGCTGTGGCGTTGCAACGATGCTCAATTGGTACCAAGGGGCCCAAAGAGTGCCAAGAAAATATTCCCCACACCATGACACCACCACCACCAGCCTGAACCGTTGATACAAGGCAGGATGGATCCATGCTTTCATGTTGTAGACGCCAAATTCTGACCCTACCATCCGAATGTCGCAGCAGAAATCGAGACTCATCAGACCAGGCAACGTTTTTTCCAATCTTCTATTGTCCAATTTCGATGAGCTTGTGCAAATTGTAGCCTCAGTTTCCTGTTCTTAGCTGAAAGGAGTGGCACCCGGTGTGGTCTTCTGCTGCTGTAGCCCATCTGCCTCAAAGTTCGACGTACTGTGCGTTCAGAGATGCTCTTCTGCCCACCTTGGTTGTAACGGGTGGTTATTTGAGTCACTGTTGCCCTTCTATCAGCTCGAACCAGTCTGGCCATTCTCCTCTGACCTCTGGCATCAACAAGGCATTTCCGCCCACAGAACTGCCGCTCACTGGATGTTTTTTCTTTTTCGGACCATTCTCTGTAAACCCTAGAGATGGTTGTGCGTGAAAATCCCAGTAGATTAGCAGTTTCTGAAATACTCAGACCAGCCCTTCTGGCACCAACAATCATGCCACGTTCAAAGTCACTCAAATCACCTTTCTTCCCCATACTGATGCTCGGTTTGAACTGCAGGAGATTGTCTTGACCATGTCTACATGCCTAAATGCACTGAGTTGCCGCCATGTGATTGGCTGCTTAGAAATTAAGTGTTAACGAGCAGTTGGACAGGTGTACCTAATAAAGTGGCCGGTGAGTGTATATAGTTAAGTGGTTTTTTTTTCTATCTGGGCTTTGTTTGTTTGCCCAAATATCAGCTTGTTGCAAGGCAGACAATGTTTGTGGAGTGCTTTGGAGGATGGTTATTCAAGGACAGGTGTGGATGTTCAGACGTATGGGGGTTGCATGGTCCATTGTTCAGGGACAGGTGTTAATGTTCTGGCATGTGGGGATGTAAGAGGTCTGGGGGTTTGAATATTCCTTTTAGAAATGTGTGACTTCAGTAGGGCTGGGACGGTATGGATTTTTTCTAACCGCGGTTGAGAAGCAAGAAAATCCCGCGGTATAACGGTAAACCGCGTTTTGAAAATTGGTCAAAAAACGTTTTTTGCGGATGGATGATGAGTTTTATGATGTGGTTGCGGATGAAATAATAGCCCATCTGCACTTCTCTAATACGAATGTAATGTTATTATGTGTCATGGAACACTGCGCTTCCCAACTCGCGAAAGGTCGGATTTGCTCCATGTTTTGATGATAAGTTTTGTTTAGAAAACCTTGAATCCATGTAAGACACACTGTCATTAGACATAATCCATGTCATTAGATTCAATGAATCCATGTCATTAGACACAACGTGCACACATGGGCAGGCCAAAGTTTTTTTTGCTGTGATGATGGCGAAGAGCTCAGACCCCCGGTAGGCGTCACGTGACCGCGGTATTGCGATAATGCGGTAACCGTTCCAGCCCTAGCCTTCAGTGGAATGTATCACATAAATAGAGTATGTGCAAGTATAAATAATTTAAATGTAAATGAATCCTAACTCTTACAACTATTTTAATTTCAGAATGAGAGGACGCTGCAGACACTGCTAAAAAAGGATATTCGAATATGCTCTGCAGGAAGTGCAATCTCCCTCTCTGATTTTTAGAAGAAAGGAACTGCTTTTAGGACTACCATTGCAAGTGAACAATGGACACTGTTTTTTTTTTGGACAATTTTCAATATGTTTTATATTTAATATTTATATTTTATGTTTATTTTTTTAATAAATTCTTATTCATAAAAATTTGACTTTATTATTATTTATTATTATTATTATTATTATTCATAATTTGTACTGTTATGGTGCTATGTAAGCAATCCACACTTCAAAAAAGACTGTAGTTGTTCTGTATATTTGTTCTGACAGTGTGAGAGCAAATGCTGAAATTCTGCTACCCAATATGCCCAACGTTGCAATATTACAACGTTTCCTTAAAAACTTACTAAAACATATATATTTTTTTAAATCCTTCATTATTTGCATCAGAGGCCTCCAACAACAACATCTGACTGGTGGAAAAAAAAAATTCTTTTTTTTTTCTTTATTTGGGTCTTACAGGGTTAAAGTTTGGTGTCTTTTTTTTTTTTTTTTTTGCAGGTGTTTATTAAAGGTCCCGTTCTATGCCCCTTTTTACAAGATGTAAAATAAGTCTCTGATGTCCCCAGAGTGTGTCTGTGAAGTTTCAGCTCAAAATACCCAACAGATCATTTTTTACAGCATGTTTAAAATGTCTTTTTTGAGGACTCAGAAAAACGCTGTTTTAGTGTGTTCCCTTTAAATGCAAATGAGCTGCTGCTGCACGACACAGGGGGCGGAGCTTCAAGAGCTCGCACTCAGACTCTTAGGACAATTTCATCTCATGGAATAATGATAACATCAGAAACTCTCAACGGTGTTCATTTCGAGTCGGACAATATATGCCTACAGAGTCAGAGGGGTGTATAAAGATGGAACAGGTATAGTTTAGTAGTTTAATTACGGTTATTATAACGTATTTGTCATCTGCTTGTATGTATCCATTATTTATTAATAGCCTACAAGTCTGCTGTGTCGGACCAGGTCCGAATGATGATCAAAAATATACTGATGAGTTTAATATAGTTTATTGTACATCACACAAAAGATGAAGCGTCAGTTTTACTTCAGAAACTCACCGTAAGAGCTGAGTAAACAGTAAGTTATAAGAAGTGCGCGAGTTGAGGGAGTATTCCTGTGGGCGGACGTTAGTCAGAGAACTGTTCTACTGACGTCATTAAAGACGGAAGCAGAGGGATGTAGTCCAAACCGGCCGTTCGCTGTAGGCGACTTCTGTTAAATAAAATATCTCGCTTGCCATTGAACTTTTAGCTTTATAATTTTACAGATATTATTTATACTCTAACAACAACATTACACACTAACTTAAGTTTGAAACATGGGATCGCGAAGAACGGGACCTTTAATAAATACAATTATCAGTGTTTTCCAGAAAGTGTTGCAAAAACCGATCACTGGCAGGGTTTTTCCTGGCTCAAAATGAGGCGGAGGTGGTAAAACTGTAACACTAGGGGGGTCCGGGGGCATGCCCCCCCGGGAGAAAATTTTGTACATTTTAAAGATAAATTCATTAATCTGGTGCACTTTGAGTCACTCGAATCTGTTGTTAAAAATAAATAATAATCCACCCGCCAACCACCCATATTCTTTGATTTAGATATCTGCATCTGATCATCACATTACAATTATTCAATTAAGCATGATAATATGATAACATATCACACAATTAACATTTATTTAAATTAAAAGTTCTTCTTTTGGCAAAATTACATTTTCTTTATAGCCTAAACAGAGGCTTTACTCCGTTTAAACGTATTGTCAATGTTTCATTTTTAAAAACACTCTTATCAGAATAATTTTTTGTACCTTTATAAAGGGAATTTTCCCCCTAATTTTATTTAATGTATGCTCTAAATTTCATTCAAAATTCTTACATTTTATCAATACATTCAATTAAAATAATAAGACACTAGGCTGTTACCAATCAAATTAAATAATTTACATTGAAAAATTATAACTGTATTAAATGAGATTATTTTGAATATTTTTTGAATATACAAGGAATGTTGAAAAGAATGATACTTTGAAAATAAACCGCCAGTAGGAGGGGGCAGGCGGCCGTCTTAATGAGCGAGTCATTGAGTCATTAATGTAAACGATTCGTTCAAACGGCTGATTGATTCAGAATGAGGCGGTTTAATAATGGGCAATTGAATCTTTGACTCAAGCGATTAGTTCAAAACGCTGAATGATTCAGTAATGAATCATGGATGAGTGTTGCTGTGAGACGCGATATGGTTCTGTTGTTTGGAGCTATTTTCGCTGCTAAAACAGAACAAAAACAGTCTAAAAATGTAAGTACCTAACTTAATTTTAACTATTTGTTTATTGAACTGTTATGAAATTAATATCTCGGTTTCAATCGTGATGGCATTCAGGAAAACAGCACTCTAGTCGTGTGTAGCCTATATTTAGTTATTTCTTAACTATAATTAATGTTATAAATAACGGCGCGAGACTCAACAGCGCAACTTTGTTACCGTCCGTACATTAGGTACCATGATGGGAGTTCCGTGTCTTTATTACACTCATTTAGCTGCCATCCACCCTCGATTGAATGGAATGATTTTATTACTCGACCCGCGGATTATGATCCGTGCAGCACTATCGGCAAACTACACGGTTAGAGAATGGACACAAGCGGGAATCGCGACAGAACTGTCACGGTGGATAAAGTGTATATGAGCAAGTGACTGTCTGTCCGAGTTTTGTCGAGAGGCGGAGGCGGCACGAAATTTGACGGAGGCGGCCGCCTCATAATTGTCTATGCAGGAAAAACCCTGACTGGCATACAGGATATTATGTTTAAGTGCACTATACTTACCAAGTCAAATATGAAATGTTAATATTTAACATTTATTCCCATTGTGCACTGTTTACTATACTATAGACAGTCCAATAATACCTTGTGCAATAAATTCTACTTAATTCTGCACAGAATTAATTTTTGTGTCCAAAGCACAGGTGTAAGCAAAGTATATAAATCATAATTCCCTAATTTTTCAGGTTTGCAAAGTCAAAGACACCTCATGCTGGTTATACTTCTTACTATGGATGGTAAAATAATTTCTCTGTTATACATGTGATATTATATTGTGATAGGCACTTTTAGTTCATTCTGGCTGACATTTTGCCAGTATAACTGGGTGGCTAGTCATCTGAAGTGGACATAACACTTGTCCGTTTCAACATTTACCTACAACTTTAAATGTATTTTGATGGTGCACACTTTCTGTTTCCAGGATGATTAACTGCATTTCGGTAAAAAAATTAAAAAAATTAAAAAACAGAAATACATGTAAAATGCCTATAACTGTGAAGTCATTTAGACTTGTGCTTTTCTGTAGAGGACCCATGGACAAAGGTGTCATCAAAATGAGTTTTTATTAATGATAAATGGTGCAGGCATTATACATTGTGGAAAAGTATTTGTAATCCTGACGTCAAATTAATGTGCTTGAGCCCAAGACCTCTGTATCTGCCCAGAGAGTTTGGCAACATCATCCTCTGCAGTGTGTATGTCCCTCCAAGTGGGAACGGCGCAAACGCTGCGGCACACATTACAGACTGTGTACATCAACAGTTATTCCGCACTCCGGAGGCTGCGGTTGTGATTTTAGGGGATTTTAATCACTGCAATTTGGAATTGTCACTCCCGGGATTCTTTCAGTACGTTAAATGTGGTACAAGAGAGGATAGAATCCTTGATAAGTGTTACTGTAATGTGAAGAATGCTTATGTGAGCAGGGCTAAACCCCCGTTGTCAAATTCGGACCACAATGTAGTACATCTCATTCCTACTTATAAAACTGTCCTTAAAAGCAATAAACCATACACCAAGACTGTGAAGGTATGGACGAATGACAGCATAGAGTCCCTTAAAGGCTGTTTTCTCTCGACAGAGTGGAGTATTTTTCATGAACTGGACGTGGACAAAGCAGCAGAGATGGTTACGGATTACATAAAATTCTGTGTGGACAATATTATACCTCAAAAAGAAATAACTATGTATCCTAACAATAAACCATATATAACTAAGGAGGTTAAGGACTGTATCAACCGTAAGAAATGGGCATTTAAGAACCAGGACAGAGCACAACTGACAATTGTACAAGCTAAGCTTAATCACTTGCTCAGAGAAGCCAGGAAGAGACATAAAGAACTAATCGAACAGAGTTTTAGAGAAAATATATAAAAAAAATCTATGGGACACGATGATGGCAATCACGAATATGACACCGGCTCAAAAACGTATCAGCACTTCAGATGATCTGCAAAGAGCTAATGAACTGAATGACTTCTATCTGAGATTTGAAACTCAGGACTTCTCTTTTGAGGGGAAGAATATCTTAGAGACAATTTCTGTCACAGAGCAGGATGTAAGGTTGGTGGTGAAACCCAAGGTGGTAAGATTGCATTTTAAAAACTTATGTACTAAGAAGGCAACGGGACCGGATGGAATATCCGCATTTTTATTAAAACATGTGCAGATGAGCTGCATGGTTTCCAATCTTTCAAAAATCAGTTGACTCGCATGTCATACCCACTTTTTGGAAGAAATCAGTAATTACACCGGTACCTAAAAAACCATGCCCAAAGGTGAATAATGATTTCAGGCCTGTGGCGCTAACTTCTATTGTTATGAAATGTTTTGAGAAGATAATGGTGTCATTTCTTAAACAAGATGTTGGTGCGTTTTTAGATCCGTTTCAGTTTGCTTACAGGCAGGGGCGTGGCACAGACGACGCTATCAGTAGCATTTCACATCTGGTCAGTAAACATCTTGAAGACACCAAAGCCTATGCACGTATTTTATTTGTTGATTTTAGTTCGGCTTTTAACACTATACAGCCTCACATGCTCATTCAGAAACTGAAACACATGAATGTTAATTATTTTATTCTTAACTGGTATTTTTCATTTTTAACAAACCGAACTCAACAGGTTAAAGTGAATAATGCTCTTACGGAGCATTACTGGGCTTACGGAGCCCAGGCCAATCAGCACTGGTGTCCCACAGGGCTGTGTCAGTTCACCAGCCCTTTTTACATTATATACTAACGATTGCCTCAGACACCATACTGATAATTATATTATTAAATTCTCCGATGATACAGCAATCCTTGGTCTTATGCATAAAGATAAAAGTTCAGCCGCGTATTATACAGAAATTGAGGAATTTGTTCAGTGGTGCGAGGATAACTATCTTATGCTAAACGTAACTAAGACTGAGGAGATGGTGTTTTGACCCAAAAGCCATAGGTGACACCAGGCCTGTAGTAATTAACAGTGTACCCATTACTCAGGTTAGCTCCTATAAGTACCTGGGTGTACATATTGATAACGCACTGACCTGGAAGGACCATGTAAATACTGTCTGCTCCAGACTCCAGCAGAGGATGCATTTTTTACGAAGACTTAGATTGTATGGAGTAGAACAAAAATGTATGTTGTTGTTCTATCACGCAATATTAGAGAGTATTTTAAAGTACGGTATAACAAGCTGGTATGGAAACCTGACAGTACAATCAAAATCACAGATCGCTCGCCAAGTAAAGACAGCTACGAAGATTATGTGGGTCAAAAACTATCTCCCCCCTCAGAAAATCTATGAGCAGTCGGTTATCAGACAGGCACAAAAAATAGTTTCTGACCCGACCCATATCCTCCATTCAGAATTTCAACTTTTACACTCTGGCAGAAGATTTAGAGTTCCTAAATGTAGGTTAAACCATTATAAAAATTATTTCGTACTTATGTCCATTAAGTTCATTAACTCTAATATGTAGTGTGTGTAATGTCTTCTTTTTTTGCAATCGGTAGGCTTTAGGGGTGTGCAATATGTTGGTTGTTGAGGTGTGTGATATGTCATTTGTACGATTTGTAGGCCATAGAGAATCTGCAATATGTCAATTGTCTATTTTGTAGGCCAGATAGAGTGTGTAATACATAAGTGTGTATACTGGGGGTGCTATTAGTGTGCAGTATGACAATTGTGTATCATATAGGCCTTGTGGAATGCATCAGTTGTGTATTTTATGGGTACTATAGAGTGTGCAGTATGCCAATTGCATATTTGATGGGCTTTAGGGAGAGTGCAATATGTTAATTGTAATTTTAATGTTTGCTATGAAGTATGCAATATGCAAGTTGTGTATTTTTGTAGGCCATATGGAGAGTGTGCAATATACTAGATGTGTGTTTTCTGTGTGTAGTATGCCAGTTTTTAATTGTGTAACAGTTTTAAATCTTTTATAAGTGCTAATGGAAGGCGTTACTGTGTCTACTACTATACATACGTACCTATTTAAATGTATATGAGAGAATGTTCGGGAGAGGATGTGCTAAGGAAATGCTGTGAATTGTCTTTTGTGCCGTCTCTGTAAAGCTACGGAATGGACAGTGTCCAAAACAAATTTCCCTTCGGGGACAATAAAGTATATCTTAATCTTAATCTTAAAACGCACATAACTATAGAATAAATTCTTAATGCGCATGTGAACTCCATCAGCGCTTATCACAGGTTTGCATTTAGAGAGAACGGTGTCGTCTTAGCGGCCCTAATTCAATAAAAAATGATCATTTCAACGGAAGAGAATCAATCAAAACTAACTTTAGCAGAAAATAACATTATTCAATAACCGCTATAAAACCAAACCAATCTCTGTTACCTTAAATTGTATGTTTATCTTTGTAAAGCTGCTTTGAAACAATCTACGTTGTTAAAAGCGCTATATAAATGAGGATGACTTGACTTGACTTCATTTATGTGTGCTTTCTATTGGCCTACTGGCAGTTTTTGTTTCTTATTTAGAGTATAGTTTCATAAAAAAAATATTTTATATATCCATATTATAAAAAAAAATTAAAGGTATAATTCATCCAAAAATTAAAATTCAGTCATAATTTACTCAACCCCATCGTCCAGAAATGTATGTGTAATAAATTATATGCTGAATCACATAATTCTTTCTGAATGTTACTTTTTGTAATGTCTGTTTGATGTTTTACACAATGACTTGATGTGTGAATAATTTGCGATTTAAATTAATTAATCATGTAATTAATTCGGTTTAAAAAAATTGAACTGCTTGATAACCCTATTCAAAATATTGGTAATGAATACTATTCTAATTCTATGAGAATATATTTATTTCATGTTTTGACTGTAAATGTCAGGTCCATAACGCTGTAATTGCTCTATCCAAATGAGAGTAACCGACTTGGTCAGATCACCTGAGGCAGATCTTAATACCAGATGTAAACCGGGCTCTTATAGTCCCACATACTTGAGTATTTGGAGTAAGCAGTTTGGATCCTTCAGTTTGTCAGAGAGCAGCTTGACTCCTGATTCTCCTGGGTGATTGTAGCTCAGATCCAGCTCTCTCAGGTGTGATGGGTTTGAACTCAGAGCTGAAGACACATAACCACAGCCTTCCTCTGTCACCATACAGCCAGACAACCTACAGACACACACAGTCAGACCATCTATAAACACACATCAACATTATGACCGGCAGACTGTAAATAATCTCTCATATGTTCTTAAATACCTCAGTATCTGCAGCTGACAGTTTGGGCTTTTCAGTCCATCAGAAATAATCTTCACTCCTGAATCCTGCAGGTCATTGTTACTCAGATCCAGCTCTCTCAGGTGTGATGGGTTTGAACTCAGAGCTGAAGACACATAACCACAGCCTTCCTCTGTCACCATACAGCCAGACAACCTACAGACAAACACAGTCAGACCATCTACAAACACACATCTACATTATGACCGGCAGACTGTAAATAATCTCTCATATGTTCTTAAATACCTCAGTATCTGCAGCTGACAGTTTGACCTTTTCAGTCCATCAGAAATAATCTTCAACCTTGAATCCTGCAGGTCATTGTTACTCAGGTCGAGCTCTCTCAGGACAGAGTTTGAGGATTGTAGAGTTGATGACACAATTTCACAATCCTGACCAGTGAGATGACAGCCAACAAGTCTAGAAGAGAGTAAACACAGCACAATAAGTTGGGGTTCAGGGTAAAAAACAACAACAACAAAAAAAAAAACAGAAAAATAGATGAATAGATAATTGGCAATACAAAGATAAAATAAAGTCAAATATTGTGAAATATGTGGTTGTTGTGGAGAAGTCACTCACTGACCATAGGGTTCCCTTGTCCATAGCATAGTTATTTCAAACTGAAGTAGTATTTATTACAAAAAAGTAAATGTATACAAAATCCAAAAAATAAAATAAATAAAAATAAATCTTAAAAAAAAGTTAACTCAGTGGGTCACGTAACATTATGACTTAGCAGATTTGACGTTTTTCCCCCTTTTGCAGCGACTTTCCTCTTGCAAGATTTGCAGACAGGGTGCCCATCCTCGATTAAATTGCCCTCGGGACTCTTGTAATAGCCAGAATACGACCATACCTCCGATTCTGTCCTCTTGGATGGCTGAAAAATCTCCCGTGCGCTGTCACTGCCTTCCGCCATGTCTTCTCGCGCAAAAAACGGCATTGCATGCGCGCGCCTGCGTCAGACTGATTCTGGCTGGACAGGATTTACCGCGGGTTTTCAAAATCATGATAATCAAACACGGTTTTTATGATAATTCAATTTTAAACGATAATACTAACCGCCAGGACATTTTATCGTGGTTTATCGTGAAACCGGTAATCGTCCCATCCCTATTTGGGATAAAATAGCAGTCTCTTTCTGCACAAAACATGTACCGAAACCGAACCGAGACCGTGGCCCAAAAACCGAGGTACGGACCGTACCGTGGGCTATCTGTACCGTTGCACCCCTAATATATATATATAATATATATTAATATATATATATATATATATATATATATATATATATATAACTCCAAACAATGGGCCACTGAACCAGCTGATAAAATCTTCCTTTGATTTGATACGTGATTACAATTTGACACTCAAATAAAACGATCGCATTTTACTCATGCAAAAGACGCGTGCGTGCACACACACTGAGAGGGAGCGCGGAGTGTCAGTGTTCACCGGGCTATGGTCAAATAATGACGCAGTTGCAAGGTGTGCATAATTTAAACTACTTAGTCAACACTAACAGTGCTGTTGGGTTTTCATTCTGCTCCTTCTAGTCACTTCTGAACTTGATGAACTCGACACTTCTGAGTTTCTCTTGATTAAAGCTCCAGGTGACGGGTTGCCAGATATCACAAAAAGAGCAAAACAAGACACTTAAAAACGCAGTATAATGAGCCGACATGGCAAAAATGTACTGAGGAAACACATTTGAACATAACTGGTATTACTAATATTCTACAAAGTTAAAAGGAAGTAACAAATTTATTATGAATAGAATAGTTCAATATAAAATATTTAGATATTATAAACTGATTGATGAAGTAAAGCAATAACATGAGATTGAAAAATTATTCAGCAACACTTTATTTAAAGTTTAATTGCTCCTATGAGTTGTATTTAATATCAATCAGTTCGGGGCCGTCAGGGGCGATTCTAGGGTCAGAGCTTTAGGGGTGCTGAGCACCCAATGAGCCCCACTGCCACCACCCACCTTCTTTTCACACAAAAACAAAAAATATGTCTATTGAAAAATAACTATCATTTTAACATTGGTTTAAAGGGGTCATATAATGCCATTTTTGTACAAGTTAATATGAATCTTTAGGGTCTAAATGAAAAGTTTGTAATATACTTTTATTAAAAATTCTCATTAGTTTTTTAAGAAAACACTCATTTTACCTGCTCAAAAACAGCTCTGTGTTCAGCACGCCGTTTAAGTGTATGTGCCTTTAAATGATAATGAGCTTCGCTGACTCCGCCCCTCTGTTCTGTGGGCGCTGTAACACAACGCACGTGGAGTGTTAACTTGACAACAGTTGAGGGTTTATTATGGCAGCGGGATTCTCTCTGAGGACACATCTGTGCAACCGTATCAGTTTGAACCGGAGTCGGACCCGAAACAAGATGACGGCCCCGAAGAAGTTCGACAATAAGGCTCGAACAGGACGTTTCTGAATGGTTGGTTAACAATGTCACTTTGATCTATTTTTGTATGTACTGGCAGGGTAACGTTAGAGTTGTGAGATACAAACGCTATGTGTTTAACGTTACTAATGTAAGTTATAGGTTAGTTCGTTGACAGATTTATGTTGAAAAACTTTTCTTTTTTTTGGTAAATGTAGGCTTGTCAGTGATGCGTGACATTATCTCAGTGTTAGGTACAACTCGTGAATGAAACGGACATGAGGTCATGTCAGTAATGATTCTAGCAGTAGTTGAAGGATAACTAAGAATTTGCTGTATTTTTATGTTTAGTGCAGTACGAAAATGTTTTATGTTTTAAGAAAACTTTTAAGTACATCTGTACTTTTTGTAACTGTACTTTTGTAACTGCATTGATATTCCTGTTAATATTCCTGTTACGTTAACTGTAACTGAAGAAAACTGTTGACTTTCAATCAGTTTGGGGTTGCCAGTAGGGGACTAGTTCACCACAGATGTCCGGTTAGAGACATGAAGAAGCAGCAGAAAGTTTTCTATTTGTAGCTTTATTTTCTCCACAACAAATCCATAAGCTTCAACAAAGGCTTAGCCCATAAGTGCAGATGAGTATAGTCAAGTTGCCATGATTTTGGGTGTGGTCTAAAACAAAGCATATAATATATTATCAATATAACATAAACAAATCAATAACAAGATACAATGAGATGTAGCAGAAATGCTTCCATGAAACATAAGTAACATCATGTGAATACGTGAACACAAATCAAATCCCTACTTCTATGTGAAGTATCCTTAAACAAGGAGTAGACAAATAATAATCAAACAAATGAATTTCATCAAACAGTTAACATGAGTTGAAATACAACTTACTTGTATAATATACGCACACATCAAATGGCAAGAAAGCACAGAGTCTGTTTGCTACCCTCACACCATGCAGAGCTATTAAATACAAATGCTAATCAATGACACCTGCTGAAGATGGGCGGAGCCTAGTGTCTTCACGTTGCTGCTTTGGCAATCAGCCAATGTCAGAGCATGTTGTCAGAGCAAGTCTCACAGACTCAAATACAAATACAATGGGCCTTTTTAACAGCCGCCCCCAGATTTCTAAAGAATGAGGAAATCTGCCCATTATAAAAAAGGGTCAAAGTCAATTTTTAGTCTGGAATCTCAGGCAGCTGTATAACCTTAGCCACAGGTCGCACATAAAACTTGTCCTTGATTCTCACTTCAACAGTTCTGACTTTATTATCCACCCCTGGGAATACTTGCGAGATCTGACCAGTGGGCCACAGGGCCCTGGGAAATTGAGGGTCCACAATCATAACTGTAGTTCCAACTGTGATATCGGGTGACTCTCTTTGCCACTTGCCACGAGTCTGAAGGCCAGGCAAATAGAACTTGATAAACCGCTTCCAAAAGTGATCTGCTAGGACTTGGCTATGACGCCAACGACGTCGACTCAGTATTTCACTTTGAGGGTATATCACTTGAGGAAGGGACGAATCAGGCCGCCCCATAAGGAGCGTATTAGGAGTAATAGGAATTGGATCAGAGGCATTCGAGGAGGTATACCCCAGAGGTTTAGAATTTAAGATCCCTTCGATCTCAATGAGTGTAGTGAGAAGAGTTTCCTCAGGTATGGTCTGAGTTCCCAGAGTGACCTTTAGAGCTTGTTTCAGGGAACGAATCTCCCTTTCCCAACACCCACCGAAGTGTGGAGCATGAGGTGGGTTGAAACGGAAGATAATCTGCTGACTGGCAAGCTGTTCCTGGAGTTCTGGAACTAGTTTGCCAAATGCCTGTCGTAGCTCCCTTTCCCCTCCTTTAAAATTTGTACCTTGATCACATAAAACTTCAAAAGGTTTCCCACGTCGGGCTATAAACCGCCTGAGAGACATAAGGAAGGAGTCGGTATCAAGTCTTGGAAGGAGGTCGATGTACACCGCACGAGTAGTCATGCACTTGAACAAGATACCCCAGCGTTTCTCATTCCTACGTCCAATTTTTACTATGTATGGCCCGAAACAGTCAACACCAGTAGAATAAAATGCGGGTTTGAAGAGATGTAATCTGGCTGGAGGCAGATCTGCCATTCTGGGTATCTGTGGATTTTTTCGAAGCTTCTGACACTCTAAACAATCCTTGCGCTGATAACGTCGGATTGCTTCCCTACCCCGAAGGATCCAGTATTTCCTACGCATTTCTGCCAGTACTCTCTCAGGTCCTGGGTGAAGCAGCTTTGTATCATAGTCCTTAATGAGTAGGTTAGTGAGAGGATGATGGGAATCCAGCACAATAGGATGCATCAACTCGGGCTCAATTTCTTCACAGCAGCGAAGACGACCTCCTACCCTAAGGAGGTGGCTTACACAGTCAAGTTCGGGAGCAAGGCTAAGGAGCCGACTGCTGCTATTCAGTGGTTTCCCCGCTGTAAGTTGTGCCATATCAGAGGGAAAGCTTTCCCATTGGGCTTGCTGAAGGATAGCCATCTCAGCCTGTTGAAAGTCTTCAGCTGATACACTGGCCCCATCCTCCCTGAGAGAACCTGCGATAGCTGTCAGTAGCTCTTGAAAGGTTAGAAATTTGCTTAGATCGGGCATCGACAAATGATGTGCAGTATTAGTCAGACCACAGAATGTAGAGTTTCTTAGTTCATCAGTGTCAATAAAAGAGGATGGAGGTGTAACTTGGTGTAACCAGGTGAAAGGTGAAGGAATAGGGGCCCTGTATTCCAACGACTTTGTGGCCCTAGATCTGCCAGCCTTTTTCCTCGGGTGATATCATCTGCCGGGTTGCTATCTGAAGCCACATAGCGCCATTCACAGTGGCTGGTAAGGTCCTGAATCTCTGTCACCCTTGTCCCAACAAAAACCTTGAATCGACAGGATTCGGATCGAATCCAGGACAAAACAGTGGTGGCATCAGTCCAAATGAAAACTTGTCGAATAGGCAAAGTCAATTCCTTCTGAAGGGTCTTGGCCAACTGTGCACCGGTCAGGGCTGCACATAGTTCTAGACGAGGTATTGACAGCCGTTTCTTAGGAGCCACTCTTGATCTGGCCACTATGAATGTGATCTCCACTTCTCCCTTCTGATCTTCTGTTCGAAGATAGGCGACCGACCCATAAGCTGACTCAGACGCATCACAGAAGATATGGATATCTCGCTGGCTGAAAAGATCATCTTTCTGTGCAGTACAATAGCATCTGGGTAAGGCTATCTTTCGTAGGTCACTAAGCTCCTCTGTCCATCTGTTCCAAGCATTCATCAAATCTTCTGGTAACCTGGGATCATCCCAATCTCTCCTTTTGTCCCATAGTCGCTGCACAATCACCTTGGCGCGCGTGGTGTACGGGACGATGTAGCCCAGAGGATCATATTGACTGGCAAGCACCTTATATATATTGCGCATAGTAACTTCTTGGCACTTTACAGCTCGGAACTTATAGGACAAAGCATCAGTTTGACAATTCCACTGCAATCCGAGCACTGATTCATGGTTTGAGGCATTACCCTTGACAATCAATTGCTCAGCACTGTCCGATCTGGAGGCTGCTGGTAAGTGACTGATGGTGGAAGGCGCATTACTGGCCCATTGCCTGAGTTCAAATCCTCCGTCCGCCAAGGTACTCTGCAACTGGGCTACCATGAGCTTTGCTTCATCTACGGAGGCCAGACTTTGCAGGTAATTGTCCACATAAAATGCCTTCAGTACAGCATCCTGTATCTTTTCACCAGGCTGACTATTTTCCAAGATATGCTTCTGCAAGGCAAAGACGGCGCAACATGGGCTACTAGTGGTCCCAAAAGGGAGAACTTGCCATTCCAAAACTCTGGGCTGAACTTCTCTTTCCTGATCTCTCCATAAGAAACGGAGAAGGGGTCGATCTTCAGCAAGAAGTCTTATCTGGTGGAACATTCCTTTTATGTCGCTACTAATAGCGATAGAATGTTCTCTGAATCTTAGTAGCACAGCCAGCAAGGAGGAAGTCAGTGTAGGTCCTGGAAGTAACAATTCATTGAGGTTGTTTCCTTGAAACTGGAATGAACAGTTGAAAACTACTCTATGTTTCCCATTGTGTTCAACCATATGGTGTGGGATATACCAACTTACTGGAGTGTCCTCAGCTCCTGACTGAAGTTCAGCAATGTAACCTTCTTGCTCCAGTCGTTTAATCTCAGCCTGGTAGATAGCTGCTTGATCAGGAAACTTACTGAGGCGACGCTCTAGGCTTCTTAGATGAGGCATTACCGCTGCTTTGGGTGCATGAAGAGAGGGCATATTTTTAACTCTGAGCAGAGGGGTAGCATATCGCAGAATCCCATCGACTTGAACTCTGACAGTTTTTTGTTCCAGTAGTTTGAGTGACTGCTGATCGAGTACTGATCTGGTACTGGTCTTCTCATCCCTCCAAGGAAGGACATCCATTTGCCAGAGTCGTTCAACTTGTTCGTGCAGAGTAGCAGAAGGTGACAAACTTGTGAACAGACATTGTTGCTCTGTGAGACTGTGTTGCAGAGCCTGAACTGGTCCTTGCAGAGTCCACCCAAGAAGTGTTCTAATCGCTGCAGGACCTCCTGGTGGGCCCAAGCGAACTGGTTCGACTGCAGTAATTAAATGAGGGTAGTCTGATCCAATGAGCAAAACTGGATGACCAGTTTTAATCTCTTGGAGGGGAAGTCCATTAAGGTGACGATACCTTTTCCGTAAAGCCTTAACTGGATGACAGTGCACTCCAAGCCCCAGCTCTGGCGCAGTAAAAGCTCCGCTGATTGGATATACCTTGTCTGGCTGACAGGCTGGTGAAAGGTTGAAGGATACAGCCGCCCCATGTAGGACCTTTAACTCTTGTCTGACTGTGCGCAGGGGCAGATCCTCCGGTTTACCTTTCAATTTCAGCTGGCTAGCTGCAGTGTGTAGTAAAATGCTCCTTTCAGAGCCATCATCAAGAATGGCGTAAGCTTTCATGGATCGATCTCCATTTCTCAGAATGACTTTACATATTTTCAACAATTCCTTCCGACTTCCTGGGGGCTTGTCAATGAATAATACATCGTTGGCGGCCTCCCCTCTGATAGAGCTAGCAGATGGGTCCTCTCCTACTGTTCTCTCCCTGCTCCGTGCATTAACTTCATGAAGAACAAGTAAGTGACGCCCATTACATGCCTTGCAGCGCATCTTCAGATTACACTCTGTTGATCTATGGCCCCGTCCACAGCGCCAGCATCTGTTGTTGCCCTTAATCCAATCTTGCTTCTGAAATTTGGAGAGTTCCGAGAAATTGGCGCAGTTATTCAAAGAATGTTTGTTATTATCACAGTAAGGGCAGTAAGGTTTTGCCATTGCGGTCTTAACTGTGACAGGTGAGTGAGATGCTGAAGGGTATTTCTCAGTGCCAAGTAGAACTTCTGTCCCTTTGTGGAATGATTTGGTCTTCCTTGGTGGTTCGTCCAGGATGACCTGGTCGAGTACCCTCTACCAAAGTGGCTTGCATATCTTGTGGAATCTTCTTGCACTTGGATTTCATATTCCAACCAGTCTGAGAAGTCCAAGAAGGTAGGAATCTTTACATCGAATGGATAGATGAATCTTCTGAAACTGCTTCGCAGATCATGTGGCAATTTAGCCAGAAGTCTGGACACATGAGATCCACATTTTAATTCTACTTTACCAGGCTTACCTAGTTGTCGCAACATTCCCACCAAGGATCTCACCCTCAGAGCATACATTCGGAAGGTTCTGATATCTCCAGTGTTGATGCTTGGTCCCTCCATCAATTCCACTATGCGCTGCAAAGCCAACTGATGTGGCTGGCCATACTGCTTATTGAGGGCACCCATGGTTTTGGTATAAGGATGACGTGAACTGCTGTAAGATTCAGCAATTAGCTGAGCTTCTTCTAGCTTGAGATGTTCTAGCAGAATATGGAATTTGAAGTGCTCTGTGGAATCAACTGGCAGAATGTTTTCCAAAGCAATTTTAAGCCGGGCAAACTCTCTGGGGTTTGGGTGAATCAGGTCAGGAATCGTAGGAGTAGGGCCACGATATACTCTTTCTTGGTTAACCGATAAACCTGGAGAGTGGTGGTGTTTACTACTCCTAGATGCTAACTTGTCCTGTGGCCTGATGAGAAGTTGTGGAGATGGTGATCTGACACGACTTCTTGGAACCATGTTGACCTTAGGTCTTCCATCTTGACTCCTACTAATTTGTCTGTCAATCGGTGGACTGGTGTAAACCTTCTGGTGCCTGGGTGAGCGCAGGCGTAGGTTTCTCATGCCATCATCAACAGAAGAGGAATAACTTTCTTGACTACTTGAGTCCTCTGAGCTTTCCGAACTTTCCGCTGTTCTGCGATCTTGGAATGCTTGATGAGATGCCTGGGCATTTCTTGCTCTTGATACTGGTTCATTTACTCTGGACCTTCATGGGGCTGGTACTGGTCTAGAGCGGTCTCGGCTCTTTGATGGACCAGATACTGGAAGTGGAGATAATATCTGAGGAAACTTCGACTGCTGATTTCGCCAACTTAACAATTCTTTCACCTCTTCTTCCAGTTGAGACATCTGTGACGTGAACTTAGTGTTGGCCTGCTTAAGATCATCTCTTTCCTCATTCAGCTGCTGAACCGTGACAATCAGGTCGCGGTGGAGTTTTTTGAAATCAGCATTCTCATCCCGCAAGGCTTCCATTTGCTGGTCCCACTGATCCGTTACATACCACCTTTCTGGACTATGAGAATTACTATGTTGTGCTGATGCCTGTGGGGTGTCCATCCTGCCATCCTTGTCAACAGATGCAGCACAAGAAGATTTGTGAGAATAGCTGGGTGGTGATATGGATCTATGTAGTTGATAACCAGTCAAATCATAATCCTGCAAGTGTGCTGGAACAGACGATTGTCTCCTGGGCCGCACAACTGGGACTTCAGCTGATAGCTGCTCCTCCATAACTGTGGAAAACTCTGACTCCGGCTCGAAGGACCATGAAGAAAACTGTTGACTTTCAATCAGTTTGGGGTTGCCAGTAGGGGACTAGTTCACCACAGATGTCCGGTTAGAGACATGAAGAAGCAGCAGAAAGTTTTCTATTTGTAGCTTTATTTTCTCCACAACAAATCCATAAGCTTCAACAAAGGCTTAGCCCATAAGTGCAGATGAGTATAGTCAAGTTGCCATGATTTTGGGTGTGGTATAAAACAAAGCATATAATATATTATCAATATAACATAAACAAATCAATAACAAGATACAATGAGATGTAGCAGAAATGCTTCCATGAAACATAAGTAACATCATGTGAATACGTGAACACAAATCAAATCCTTACTTCTATGTGAAGTATGCTTAAACAAGGAGTAGACAAATAATAATCAAACAAATGAATTTCATCAAACAGTTAACATGAGTTGAAATACAACTTACTTGTATAATATACGCACACATCAAATGGCAAGAAAGCACAGAGTCTGTTTGCTACCCTCACACCATGCAGAGCTATTAAATACAAATGCTAATCAATGACACCTGCTGAAGATGGGCGGAGCCTAGTGTCTTCACGTTGCTGCTTTGGCAATCAGCCAATGTCAGAGCATGTTGTCAGAGCAAGTCTCACAGACTCAAATACAAATACAATGGGCCTTTTTAACAGTAACACTGCGTAACTTACACAGTTTTTAATAACACAACACCAACGCGTTTTTCATTATAAACGTGGGATTATGAATTATATTGAGAACGTCGTAACGTTACATAGAACACATGCCGTAATGCACCCCGAGTGTAAACATTAGCCACATTCGTGAAGCATGCAAGGGATTTGCAAAGATTCATATAAAGGTTAATAAATAAAACGTTACACTCACTTCTTCTGGAGGTCCAGCAGGAACACGAATAGCGCTAGTTGGTACCGATTCCTTTTTCAGTAGCAGCTTCTTAGCTAAACCTGATTTATATTGACCCTCGCCTCGTTTAAAAAGCAGTCTGGTGAGCAATGATTTGCTCAAACATAAGCGCATTGACGTTGCTCGTCGTGAATATTTCCTTCATAAACAAAACTCAGCCACTGCGTCTTCAGCGGTTCGGATTTAGGAACATTAAAATGACTGCTGTGTTCCTTATTACACCCAAGAACAGAACACACCACAATCGCTTAGACGGCCGCCATTCTGCTCCAGTGTAAACAATGACGAACTATGATTGACATCTCACTCACGAGCGAGGGCGGGTCTGTGTTGAAACGCTGCTGTCAATCAACAGTCGTGGGAGGGGCGTGCGAGCTTGTGACGTCACAGGCTCGAACGGCTTGATTTGAGGCAGGGGAAAACATATAAGGAGATTAAAACAAAACCACTGGATGGATTTTTATCATTATATGATGGCTGTGTACAGGCACTGCCAACACAAATTTCAGTACAATCAACTTGTAAAAGTGCAAGTACCATTATATGACCCCTTTAACTAACTCCAAAATCCAGATTTTTTTTTTCTTTTTGAGACCTTTTCAGAACACCAGCTTAATTGTGAGAGTTCACACTAGGGCTGTCACTTTTGAGAAAAATCTAATTCGAACGGTTATCAAATATCAAGCAATGTATTCGAATATATTCAAATTTATACGAGCACACCTGTATGAACTTGCATAAACCAATATAAGTCATCAATAAATAATAATAAAACAAGTTTCACATCAAGAGCAAGAAAAAAAAGAAAAAAAAAGAAAAAAAAAAAATTCCAAAATATCCAGATTATTTACAGAGGTCTTGAAAATACTTAGAAAGTAAAGATATAAAAAAAGAGAGGGAAATCTTTGAAGTACTTCCCCTGAATCCCCATTTGGCTCTACTTTGGGAGAGTTAATCTATGTCGCCGCACTTTGAGGGTGGCAAACCTGTCAATGACCCTTTGGTGTTCAATTTTTTTTAACTTTTTTAAATCACATATTCCTTTCACAAGAGAAGCTGTATTCCCCATTTTGGGTAGGGATGGGAATCGAGATCCGGTTCTTCTTCAGAACCGGTGCCCAGTGAATCGATTCCTTGGAACCGTTAGCATGCCTGCTTAATGATTCCGCTTATCGGTTCCGCTCGTTGCAACGCGCTGCCTTGTTTTGGTTCAGAACGCAGCAAACATGGCATCGAGGCAGAAGCACTTTAAATTGTGGTTATATTTCACGCGAAAAGACGACAATGAGGCGCCGTCTAGAGCTTAAATCAAACTTCATTCACGCACACATATATGAAACACTTGCATACACTACGTAGTCAAACATGCATGTATACTGCTGAATAGGGCTGTCACTTTACTTTCGAAAATCGATTGCACAATCGATCGGACCAGGCAACACAAGTTTCGAAAACGAAAATGTGGATTCGATTTTAACGGCCTTTTCTTTTCTTTTTCTTTTTTACCAAAAATGTGTTTTAGGTGGACAGATCAATACAGTACACAGAACATGTATGATGTTGGAAAATATGTCTTTTCTGTTAACCAAATGCTTTTTAATATTCGCTATTACTTCAATGCAAGTGAACAAGCGCGCCGTATTTGTTGCCAAGTGATGCGTGTGTGTGTGTGTGTGTGTATGTGTGTGTGTGTGTGTGTGTGTGTGTGTTCAAGTAAGCCGGAAATGCGCAGATTCTACCCAATACGCTGTATTTAATATATCATGAGGACTCACGAGTTGCGTATTTGCGTTGAATCCGCGCAGATTTGGCTTATACAAACTTCCCCAGCAAAGTGAGTAAACACAGAAACACGCCAGATTGGTTAGTGATGTGACAGCGTTACCCGCCCAAGTTCATTTCTACCCGCATTTGGCTGGTTGGAGGGTGTTAATTTCAATCCCTGAATGTTGCACTCCTGTTTGTCATTGTGCACGAAACCTCACGCCAATAAATCATCAGAAATATTATTGCTGACTTGTGCGCGTCTCAAGCGCCCTCTTTACGTTTGTCCTAATGCCTGTTAGATGTCCGTGGATTTGCCTGTATTTGGCGAAAATGGAAACGTCTTTAGACAAAGAAAATCGATTTTTACAATCGATTCAATGAACACTTATGTCTCAAAAATCGAACAGGATTTTTTCACAAAAGTGACAGCCCTACTGCTGAATGCGCAAACAAATATGAAATGCACAACGACACACCTAAAGTCGCTCACGCACATACTGTACATGCAAACTCTACACACACGAGATGCGTGGAACTCCAGGCACATGCTCATGTGAGACGCACGCACACAAACTCTCCACGCACATACTCATATGAGACGCGCGCACGCATACACAAACTGTCCACATACATACTCATATGAGACGCGAGCATGCACACACACACACAAACTCGCGCACATCCTTACTGAGAGTATGACGGCGCCTCATAACAATAGCCTACAGTCACTTGCAACACGTGTAAAATTTCCATTACGTCAAACGGGGGAACTACCTCCAATAGGCTATGCAAACATTTGGCCACACAGCGTGTAACATTATACACTGATGATGAATGAGCGCTGCTTTTAAATGAACATTCTTTTAAAAAAAAAAATTGGCAGAATTTCATTTTCTTAATGGCAGAAACAGACTTTAGTCCCATGAAACTTAAACTGGAATGTCACTGTTTCTGTCACTGCGACTTCCCGAACAGGCGAACACGCTCGCGCGTGCGCGAACGCACACATCACTTTTGATGACATGATAATCGTAATCAAAACGAACCGAGCCGTGAGACCAGTGTAGGTTCACACCCTAATACTCTGTGGTTTGTCTTCTAATCAGATATTAAAACGAGTTAATACAAACAATTTGTACTTATTCCCTCACCCAATAAGAATCGATAAGAGAATCGATAAGAGATATCGATAAAGGAATCGGAATCGTTACATTTTTATCAATTCCCATCCCTTATTGTGGGTTTGAAATAAATTAAATTAAAAAAAGCACGGGACCATTGCCTAGATAAGTAATTTGATACAACAACAGATAGCTGGTTTGCATTATCTGTTACTTTAGCTTAAAGGTGCACTAGAATGTGAAATTGAATTTATGTTGGCATAGTTAAATAACAAGAGTTCAGTACATGGACATGACATACAGTGAGTCTCAAACACCATTGTTTTCTCCTTATTTAAATCTTCTTATGAAAAACAGGCGAATCTCCACATAACACCAAGTGTGACACAACAGTCGGGATCATTAATATGTACGCCTCCAAAAATTTGCATATGCCAGCCCATATTCAATGCCAGGCGGAACTGCGCAGCCGAATCATCAAGTTCTGCAGGTGAAGAAGAAACAAGCGA
The DNA here is from genome assembly GCA_036326025.1 of Chrosomus eos. NCBI lineage: Eukaryota > Metazoa > Chordata > Actinopteri > Cypriniformes > Leuciscidae > Chrosomus > Chrosomus eos. The sequence goes on along the minus strand of JAZAVI010000012.1, from coordinate 762,496 downwards.
GGATCATAGGGAAAATGGCAGATAAATGTTATGTTCCAGGCTGTGCAGGGGATGTGAGGACTTTTCATACCCTTCCCACAGAAAAGAAATGTCAACAGGCGTGGTTGAGGTTTATCTATAATCGGATACCGCAACAGTTTAATTCGAAGTTGTTAGTAATGCTAGGAGGAGTTCAGGAGTTAAGCCTGGTTCAGGTTAAATGTGCGTGAGGTATGAATAAATACAGCAAAAAAAAACATTAAAGGGGTGATGAACTGAGAAATCAATTTTTCCTTGAGCTTTTGACATCTAAGAGGTCATCATATTATAAGAATATCCTGTAAGTTTCAGAACTGAAAACGTCCTTGTTAGTCCAATAAATGCTTTTATTGACACCAGCCTCAGCAAACGACTCGTTTTTGAAAGTGGGGAACTATGACGTCAAAGAGGACAAAACACCGCAGAAGAAGATCAACGCCTACTTCAACACGGCCGGTTTAGCCCCGCCCACCGATTCGCGCATTTTACACGCATAGCTAAATAACATAGATGCCTACCTCGTGATGACAAACCGGATTGAGCTACCGAGCAATACAAAATATTGTGCAGTGCCTGGTTGTGGAAGAAGACAGTCGCTGCATAAGCTTCCTCTGGAGTCCAATAGGAGTGCATGGATAAACTTTATTTTTAATGACGTTCCACTCCAGCTGACGAGGTAAAACATTGTCCGTCTGTTCGCTTCATTTCACTGAGGATTGTTTTGTAAACAAGACTGGATTTGCAGACCGATTAAGAGTAAAGAACGGTGCTGTGCCGTCTATATTGGATCTGACAGGAATGGTGTACACACGGACTCTGGATCGAACATGTATGGGCGAATCATTCCGGTTGCCATTTTACAACATTGGATGTTTTCAAAACAATTTCCCCCAAGTGCATCGACGGGTGAGTTGAAACTCATTATAATATGCAAAGCTGTTATCCACTCACAGCAGTGGACGTTTACTTCCAAGTCTTCAATAAAAACGTCTCGGGTTATGACTATAACCCTTGTTCCCTGAGAGGGGAACGAGACAATGCATCGAGGTCGATACTTTGGGGACGCTCCCTTAGCGTGCCTCTGAAGTAACAATGAAACTAGTCCAATCCTGATTGGCGTTGCGTCATGACGCAACATGTGACGGCATACCCGGAAGTATAAAAGTAGCGCCGACGCATACACATACCAGCCTCGCGATAAAGCAAGACGCTCTAAGGCCTGGAGGGGCGTGGCAGAACGATGCATTGTCTCGTTCCCCTCTCAGGGAACAAGGGTTATAGTCATAACCCGAGACGTTCCCTTTATCGAGGGAAACTCGACAATGCATCGAGGTCGATACTTTGGGGAACGAATACCCACTAGGCCACGCACCGAAAAACAGGCCTGTCCCGGAGTGAAACTGATTCAGGCACTCAGCTAGGACGAGAGCACATGTGCGCCAGGCGTACTAGGGAGGTGCAGAATATAGAACCTAACAAAAGTGTGTGGGGTAGCCCAACCGGCTGCCTCACAGATCTCCTGGATGGGAACTCCCGAAAGGAGGGCCCTAGAGGACACCATGCCTCTAGTAGAAAGAGCCCTAACGGCCAAAGGTGAAGGCAAATTGCGCACCTTGTATGCCTACTTATGGTTTGTAAAGCCGGGAGCCCCTAATAGGTGATCCAAAACACACTACAGTAGGTCCGACCTCCTCCAAGAAGAGGACTTCTCAAGGTAAATACTCGGAACTCTGACTGGCAGAGCAAGGAACCTCTCCTTTTCTGCCGACACATGAGGTGGAGGATGAAATACTTGCAGGACCATGGACCTAGCCATGATAAATTGCACTTAAGGCACATAGCTGGGTCTCGGATGCAGGATGGCCTTAACTCCGCCGGGGGCACATCCCAAGCAAGCTGGCGATAATGCCAGGGCTTGGAGATATCCCAGTCTCTGTAAAGAAATAGCTAAGAGAAAGGCTATCTTGAACGTGAGGTCCTAGGCGAAGCCGACTGGAGGTATTCGAAGGGAGCCAGGAATAGTCCTTCGAGAACCACCGCCAGGTCCCAGGAAGGAACCCCGGACCTGACTGTCGGTCTCATCCTCCAATACCATGGAGAAATAGTATGACCAGTTGGTGCCTCCCCAAAGGCCCAACATTTAGTGGTGCATGGAATGCCGCAATGGCAGCCACATACACCCTACGTGTGGATGGGGAGAGATTCGCAGAGAAATGATCTTGAAGAAACCCCAGAACTGAAGCCATTGGGCAGTTAACTGGGCCTAACTCAAGTTCTCTACACCAAGTGGAAAAACATTCCACTTGAGGTCATATAATCTCCTAGTAGACGGAGCCCTAGAGATAAGTATGGTTTCGACCACCCCAGATGATAGACCAGCATCTAGGTACTGAGCCCCCTCAGAGGCTAGAACCACAATTTCCACAGCTCTGGATGAGGATGGAATATAGTGCCTTCCGCCTGAGACAACAGATCGCTCCTCAGAGGAATCTGCCATGGCGGAGCTATCAGAAGTGAAATTAAGTCTAAAAACCATACTCGGGCTTGCCAACACAGGGCTACCAGAGGAAGACTGATGCCCTCCTGACTGACCCTCTCCAGGACTCCCGGGAGCAGAGCGATCGGGGAAAAAGCGTACAGGCGAAGCCTCGGCCAGGCCTGTACCATGGCATCCAAGCCCCAGCGGGGCTGGATGAGTGAGGGAGAACCAAAGTGGACAGATGGACGGACGTCCCTCGAGACGCAAACAGATCCACTTCCACTGGTCCAAACCTCTGCCATGTCAACTCCACCACCTCTGGATGGAGTCTCAATTCCCGGGCCTCAGCCCCTGCCTCGACAGGATGTCTGCTCCCTAATTCAGAACCCCCGGGACATATATTGTTCTTATAGATAATATTTAGACATACGTGCCCGCATCGTAACCGAATTCCGTACCACGCCCAGAAGAGTAGTCTTCTGAGCTGGGTCTAACACCTTTTCTTAGTGTTGAGCCTCAACCCCCGGTTCTGAATGTGGCCAAGGACGACATCTCGATGCCGAACTGCCATTTCCTGAGACTGGGTCAATATGAGCCAGTCGTCGATGTAATTCAATATACGGATGCCCTGAAGCCTCAATGGAGCCAGAGCCGCATCCATACACCTTGTGAACATGCGGGGAGAGAGTGCTAGGCCGAACGGAAGAACCCGATATTGGTATGCTTCGCCCCCGAAAGCAACCTCAGGAACCCCCTGTGACATGGAAGGATGGAGACATGAAATAAGCGTCTTTTAGATCCATCGTGACAAACCAGTCCTCGGATCTGATTTGGTTCACGATAATGGTAACAGTAAGCATTTTGAACCTGAATCTCCTCAAAGAACGATTCAAAAAGCCCTAGATCTAAAAATAGGCCTCAGTCCGCCATCCTTCTTTGGAACTACAAAGTACCGGCTGTAAAACCTTGACTCCCTGTCTGGTAGGGGAACACATTCTATGGCCCCTTAATTCCAGTAGAGTCTGTACCTCTTGTTCCATAACCCGAGCCTGTTCTGGAATCACTGCAGTCGGTACCACCCCAGCAAACTAGGGAGGTCGGTGACCGAACTGCAATCTGTACCCATATTTTTATAACATTTTATAATATACAGGACCCATATAGATATATGTTCGGAAGGCATTGCCATTCTTCTACAAAATCTACTAAGGGAACCAGCCCCTCGAGGCTGGCCTCGGATGTTTTTCGAGCACTATTCTCGACTTCCTGAAGCTGTGAACCGGCAGGAAAAAAGTCGATACAGATTTTGTGACCATAGTCGGTGCCCTGTTGCAAGCTTTTGGGGCGAACGCCACGGTGTGCGTTCGATGTGAAAATCGAAGTGAAAATCGATGTTCGATGTGAAAATCGAAAATCTCGATGGAAATCGATGTGGCCCGAAGCGTCAATGACGGCGGGACAACAACGTCTTCCCCGAGGGCACCTGCTGCTAGAACAACCTCGATTGTTCCACAGCGGGGGGAGCAGCCCTCTTTTTTTTTTTTTTTTCGCTTTCTGAAACCTGTCAACGACTGTAGTGACAGCGTTGGAAAACAGGCCAGAAGGAGATAGCGGAGCGGCCAACAGAAAATATTCCCTTATTTAGATCTTTAAGAAGATCAGCCTGGTACGCGTGCAAAATCGTCATAGAGTGCAGGCACGCAAAAATATATATATACCGTAATTCCTCAAATAAAAACCGGTATTCAAATAAACGCCGGGCCTCTGATAGTGGCCGGGTACGTGGTCAACGTGGACAAATAAAGGCCGGTCTCAAATTAAGGCCGGGGAAAAATTAGTGTACACTCAAAGACGGACGCGTGCTGTGCTTGTCATATATCACAACTACTATTCAGTGTTTTAACCACGTTTATTTTAGGTTTCAGACATTTAAATAGATAAGATTTATACCAAAACAATACATTTATAGTTTGTAAAATACACAATGGTGTCTATGGACGCAGCAATAATCCATTCAAATATATTTGGCGACGTGTTTTATTCATATCAGATACACAGTGTAAGTATAAAGTTTACTCTATTCTTCTCCCAGTTCACCGGCCACTTACTTTCATGCATTTCGGGAGAAACTGAAGAATTCACGCGCTGTGTAACGTACAAATCCAACAGACAGGAATCTCTGAACTGCGGTGCCCATCTCACGTTACAGATCAGGATCAATTATAAAGGGTTTTAAACGACAAAACAAACTCACTTACACTGAATTGAGAGTCAGAATAGAAGATAGTTGATGACATGGTAAGCAACTTTGTTAATATTTAGAAATAAAAGCGCTACATCTGTCATACAGCGCTATTTTGGCTGTGGTGAACACGTGCCAAGCATGACGCGTCACCATGGAAACTTGGCTGACGGACGGGCGGGGATCGCAAATTAGAAATAAAGGCCTGCCTCTAATAAAAGCCTGCTTCAAATAAAAGCCGGCTACCATCTGCAGTTCAGGTAAATAAAGGCCCCGGTCTTTATTTGAGGAATTACGGTATATATTTTTTTTTATATTTTACTAAAGGAACCAGGCTCTCAAGCCTGGCTTCGGGTATTAATCGGGATTCGTTCCTGACCCCCTGAAGCGGATTTCCGCCAGGGCTGGACCGAAAAACGATTCTCGATGGGCGAACGCGAAAGCTGCCTGGCCGCAAGCCTGTGGGGCGGACAGTGCAGCCTGCGTTCGCTGGAAACCGATGTGTCCCGAAACGTTTTTAACGGGGGAAGAGCAACATCGATTTCCTGCACCATATAAGCCCAGCCAACCAGTGCAGAGGTGTCCCTGCACGGTTTGTTGGGCAGCACCGGGGCTTAAAGCGAAGATGCCAGATCAGGAGAAAGATAACTCACTAAAGCTTCCTCCATCTGTGGCATCATGCAATAACCCGACTCTCTCGCACCCACCACATTCGAATAAACATATAATGAATGTGGTGAGATACGTAAAGTGTGGGGTTTCTCCCAGGATCTACACATATATATATATATTTTTATAAAGATCTGGGAAAAACAGTAAGCCCCGGCTCTGAGTTTGTGAACAGTGCTGCAGGAATCTCTCGTCTAGTTCATTTTGACGGGGATCATCCTGCTTATTTATTTATTTATTTAATACTGGCCACAGCACTCATCACAACAATACAAGCTCTACATAAGCAGAAACATAAGCCGGCGAGTGTGACTCATGTTGCTCGTTCCCGATGCTGAGCACATCTACTTCCTTATAAACAGATAGCTCGAGCACTGGGCACTCGTCACGGGCAGAAGAAGGGCTATAACGGGCTTTTGCGTCGTGAACGAGTGTCATAGAATCTGCGGATGATGAGAGAAAAGGTGCCTCAACAGTCTCGTTCTCATCCGCGAGATCCTTTTGCGATCTCCGCGATCTAAGCCGTCGCGCCGCCTCAACGGACGCGGGACCCGAATCGCGGGGATCGCGAGCCTGGCCATCATCAGTGAAATAATATAGCCAAGCGAGAGCGCAGCACTCTAATAGGAAGTGCTTCACAGTATCACAGGCAGCCCTCTCGAGGCGCTGACTGTGCGTGCTGCGCCCCTAAACAATACACACACACACACACAGCAGATGCGTGTCCCCACCCGTGGCATATAATCTTGGGCAGGGGTGCACACACTTAGTGTATTGTTCACTCGCCATAATATAGAGCTTAGCACAGACAAACAACATCAAATAAGACAGACAGTTTCACAGAGAGCGCTTGCTGAAGAGCGATAGCTGGTATGTGTATGCGTCGGCGCTACTTTTATACTTCCGGGTATGCCGTCACATGTTGCGTCATGACGCAACGCCAATCAGGATTGGACTAGTTTCATTGTTACTTCAGAGGCGCACGCTAAGGGAGCGTCCCCAAAGTATCGACCTCGATGCATTGTCGAGTTTCCCTCGATAAAGGGAACCGAGCGTTTTTCAGCTAGGCTCAAAACTAGGGTACAAAATAGCCTATTACTTATTCATTTTGATGATTTTGAATGCAAAAACTAAGCGAACGTCAAAAGTTTACCTCAGACAACAATATAATAAGATTTAAAAAGCCAGTTCATGACCCCTTTAAACTTTCTTTTATTGTCTAGTTTGATCGGCCACAACTGAAAAATAACAGATATAAATCTAGGAATACATAACAATTCAACACAGTGAGTGTTTTCACACATACTGGTGGTATACAGTGATATGCCGTTTGTTTTTACTCTGGTCCAAACGCCAGGGCTTCATGTTTCCATGACGACTGACCAGAAAAGACACGTGACGTCATTTACATCAGGGGTTCTCAACTCCAGTCCTCGCGACCCACTGCTCTGCATATTGTGTATGTCTCCCTTATTTAACACACCTGATTCAGATCCTCAGCTCGTTAGGATAGACTCCCGTTAGGATAGAGTCTATCCTAACGAGCCGAGGATCTGAATCAGGTGTGTTAAATAAGGGAGACATACACAATATGCAGAGCAGTGGGTCGCGAGGACTGGAGTTGAGAACCCCTGATTTACATGACTCCCGATTGTTAAAATGAGTAACGATAAACGCACTACACAGGTACGCAGTTTATTTGTCGCGCTGCTGTTTTTGTTTCACGCTCTAGCAGTTAATAAACATAACTGCATGCGTCTTGCAGGAGAACATGACCCCATGGTCAGCGCCATATTAGGACTTTGGCGGCTTCACTTTTCTCCAATGGAAGAGAGTGAAGGGGCGTCGTCCAACTTTTTTTACAGTCTATAGGCCACACTAGCAGTTTCCAAAAATTGTCCATCTACACTAAATCATCTAAAAATGCTTAAATCCTTTTACAGCACCAGCATAAAACGACATAAAAGCTAAATTACATGATGGTAATGCAATGCCCATGCACGTGCGGTCTGTGTTTGTGTTTGGAGCTCCGTCCAATTGATTCATTAACCCTTAGAGGTTGAAAACCGCGTCCACGCGTTTTGCTGGATTTTTTCCTTATCAGTGCAAAAGAGAATCAAATTACTCTGTTGATTTTGATCTTAAATATAAGTGTTGTAAATCATTAGATCCTGTTAAGTGTCTATTTTTTTTGTGGATACTCACAATAAAAACAAAGTGTTGTGCTTTTCGTCAAATAAAGAAAAATAAACATGATGCGCGTTTTAACTTGTCTCTGTCAGTGAGGTCCGTTCTGAAACGCGTCCGAAATATTAACTGTAACTCTCTCAATACTTGTCACAGAGATACGAGATATGTCTCTTTATGAAGCTGAGATTCTCTTCTTTTAAATGAAGTAATTTATTTAAAAAATATATATTTACAGTTTATGTAATCCGTTTGAAACAAAGGAGAGTTACAGTTTTTTCGCTCTCCCTTCATTATAGATAATTAGGTGAGCCCGCCACACCCCCAGCGCTTTTGACATGGTAAATCTATGCATCACACGCGGCACGCCCCCCGATCAATGCCAAACACAGATTCTTCATCAGAGATTCACAGATAGTTCATCGCGTTTTAGGGATGGAAGCACGCTAACGTTACTCCTTCAGAGGATTATGGACAAATGGGAATAATTCACCTTTTTCTCAGTGGAATTTGAAACTCAGACGAAGAACGTTCCATTTTGAAGAACGAATTGACCCCGAGGATTCAAGTTCGGAGTAAGTTGTTTAGTGTTTTATAATTCCTTTTCTGATCATAGAGCTCAAATGCATTTTCAGACTATATTTTGCCTAGTAATTACCTCAACACAACATTCGTGTAGCAGGCCTATACGCTCGTGTAAACTTTTTAAATAACTGCTTAGGTTATAATGATTTAGTGAAATATATCGATCTGCGAGTTTTGTTTGAGTTCTTCTGTGGTCTAGTGGTTAGATCGCTTGCCAAGCGTGTCAGAGGTTACGGGTTCGAATCTGCCCCCGGCATATTTTTTTCTCTCATCAAAACCGAATATGTTCATCAGTGGTTTCAGTCTATATCAAGCACACACGTATATAGGACACCCGTTTGTGTGCATTTTATTTAGTGATTTCACCGGAATGAATAGTGTCCGCAATGGCAATAGATTGAAGAGCACGTCCTAAGAGCGAGTGAAGACTGCGCGCGCGCCGCCACAAGAGACTGTATCCATGACACTGATAGCAGGACACGAGCGCTCAGCCTGAGTTCAAAAACAAAACATTTTAGCTCTAGATCTCTTATTTAAGAGCGGACTAAATGAATGCTCTGCTAGTTAACTGGGGATGTTTTATTTGTATTAGGTACAGCCGTTCATTGAGTGTATCAGTAAATGCGTGCGGTCTATATGGGCCATAAACAGATACTCGCGGTGACGCGGTCTACCCATCAATAGATGTTTCTCTGTCCATCAACAGATACATTGTGCATCTATAATCATAATTGTCCATCAGTTTACTTTGGATAATGTGCTAACAGTTTTTTGCTTTTGTTTTGTTGTGTTTATATCGTCACCATCAGTCTTCAGAAATCATTCTGATATAATTTTTTTTTTTTTAATCAATGTTGATGGTCTTTGGGGTCCACTGGACCACAAATGACTTTTGTTTGAATTAAAAAAAATGTTCTCTTTTTCCAAATGGTATGAAACTTCCTATGGCTCTCAACACTTTCTAGATCTACAAAAAAAAAAAAAATGAAAATGGAATGTAATCTGTTTTTATGTAGGCGTGACAAAAATAGTCACACTCGTGGTCTTTGGGGTCCAAAAATTCAATTAAATTTTGTAAGAAAAATATATATATTTTTTTACAAATATAATTTTACTCTGTTTATTAATGTTTTTACTCAAAATTTTTGCAGTTTTTGGAGGATTTATGATATCTTTTAAATATCTATAAATAAATACATAAATACTTATTTATTATTGGACTCAAAATAGACAAAATTCATCATCAAAATCAGAAATAACGCAGAACACAGACAGAAATGACAGAAATAAAGTGACACTTCCAACAATGCAAAAAACATCCACAATCTAAAATTATCATTCTCACACACGCGCACACACACACAAACACACAGATATAGAGGAATACAATATACAGGAATACATACAGACTATAAAAACTGTTCTCTTATCATTTGTAAAATAAAATAATCTAAAATGCAGAACCACCGCAAAAATAAATTGGTAACACTAAGACACATTGAAAATGTGCACACACAAAACACACACACACACACACACACACACACACACACACACACACACACACACACACACACACACACACACACACACACACACACACACACACACACACACACACACACACACACACACACACACACACACAGGAATACATTTGTAAGGCTATAAAAAAAAATAAAAGAGATGAGACCAACTATTGTTCTATTGTTCCAAACTATTTTCTTTTTATTTTTTATTATTATTATTTTTTTTACAAATATTTTATTTTTACTGCTTTATTAATTTTAACCTTTATTTTCCAAAAAATGGGCAAAAATCTTACATTAAACCTTGTAAAATTATCCATGGTATCCCCTGGAATGAAAGTTAGAAATCTGGGTCTTTTATAAAGTTTATTTAACATAAAATGCAGTTTTTTTTGTAAGAATCCTATTTAAAAAATATTTATTTATTTATTTATAGAAAAAAAAAATCATAAATCCTCCAAAAACTGCACAAATGTTGAGTAAAAACATTAATAAATAGAGTAAAATTATATTTGTTGAAAAAAAAATATTGTTTTGTTACAAAATTAAATTTTATTGTCTGGGGTCCAATAGACCCCAAAGACCACGAGTGTGACTTTTTTTTAAGACCATCAGAGGGTTAAGTCTTTATGTTCTTAGGAAAGATTTCTATTTTGAATAAATGCTGTTCTTTTTAACTTTTTATTCATCAGTGAATCATTCTTAGTTCAGGCTGCCTCACAGCACCTTGATGGGCCATTAGCACATTGGGGGAGTGTCTTTAGTCTTCCCAGGTGTAAATCACATTAATATTCATGACCATTCACACCACCCACACATACAGCACTGCTGACCCAAAAACTGATTCAAATCGAAAGAAATTCAAATCGTTATATTGATCTTTCTGAAAGAGTGGTCAGAATGATTTTCACTTCATTTTGAAGTAAAAATTCTAGCCTACAAGAATAGTAACTCAAAAGTATTGTGGACAACTATTCAGTATGTGTTAAATGGCCTTATTGCGGTGACATTTTTTTTCCCAAAACGTACTAACCACGCATATTATTTTTTTTCTATAAAATGCAAACATGTACATAATTTTGCTCACATATTATTGTAGCAGAGTTTGTGCTGAATACAGTAAATTTATATGTTGGCAAATGGTATGTTTTAAGTAGCTGAAATAAGCACAAATGTCAGGGCATACCAAAACACCTAAACAGCCCCAAAACAGCTCAGACCCCTAAGGGTTAATCCTTGATTTCTATTTTTATATCATGTGAACTTATCCTCGATACTATTACTTATAAAAAACAATCGGATTGCTTTGATGTCGCTACTTAGTACGGGTCGACCGATTATCGGCATGGCCGATTATCGGTGCCGATATTCATCATTTTTATGGTTATCGGTATCGGCCATTTTCAAAACCGATTTGCCGATAAAAAAAATGTTTTTTTTAAATGCGCTATATTTGGCTCTAACGCAGCCACCTCTGTCGGAACTCACCACTCTGCAGACTAGACCAATGTCCCTGCACATCTGATTTGTTGGGAGTCAGGAGTCCGACCAATCAGCGCGAAAGCTGAGGCACTGAAAGTGTTGCATTCTCACACCGAGAGCACTCGCACGCTGACTGGACTCGAGCTGCTTCACTGAACAGTTACACGCATCAGTTGTCTCTCAAAGTTAAGGCAGCAGCAGACTTTGCTGAAGAAGCAATAGATTACTACACTGAAGTTGCTAAATACCTCAATATAATAGAGCCCTGTGATTTCCGCGATGCAGAAAACAGACGGAATCGCGGAATCCAGTCATAAAAACGAGTTTACTGTATAAAGCGGAATATCACGGAATCTGTCAACTTTTTGATGAATTAATAAAAAGCAGGTCAGTACAAATCAAACCGCAAAAAGACTATTTAAATATGAATCCTGGCTGCGTGTCTCTAGTCTAAATGAATGGCGCAGAGGCGTGATTTCATTTACAACACACACACACACTGGAGCACGCGTGACGCTTGCGCTGTTTTCAGCCTCAGCCGCATCATTATATGAGGACATGATTGCATAAACATCATCTCCAGAGCCGTTTAGTTACTTCATGAGCTTTTTAGTGCTTCAACTGAGATCGTCATATCATAAACACACAGAAACTCAAAGATCTCAACGGCAACCCGTCAAAATAAAAGTTCGTTTTTTCATAGGGCACTAAAAATGTAATTTTTGTTAAACTGAATAAGTTCGATGATTTTAATTAATTAGAAATGCTTTTTGATTACTAAAATTTTATTTAAACATTAAAATAGAGTCTTTAAGTTTTACAAAATGTTTACAGAATGTTGCTGGGTGCTCCCTGCACTTTTTACAAGTTATTATTATTATTAATAACAGTTTGAACCGATATATATATATCGGTTCAAAATATCGGTTATCGGTCTATTTGATCTGTAATAATCGGTATCGGCATCGGCCCTGAAAATCACATATCGGTCGACCCCTACTACTTAGATCCAACTTTCCGAATCTCGGCTACTAGCTTTTAGCCCGCTAGCATTTCACACGTGGCCTCGCGCCTATCGAGCGTCTCATTTTACACCCGTTTCAATGAAAGGATATGGGTTATATCCATCATTTCAGTCCTAAATTAGTTGTGATAGTGGTAGTATCACTACTAATTTACTGTTCATCTGTTATAATGGCGAACATATCGGATGTGTGTCTAACATTACCTCTGAGTGCAGTTGAGGACACAACATAGCTATAGGCTATTTTAGTTTCCCTCACTCCACAACAAATCATTTAACCGTCTTCAAAACAGAACAAACTGTAAGTAACTGGCGCTGGGCTCTGTCATGGAAAATTTAAACTGAATAGTAAGCTAAACATGTTCTACCATTTGACCTTATTTGACCTGCTAAATCTCTGAATCAATGTTCTAAGACATTCTGTATTTTAGGGGAATGTGTGTGTGTGTCGAACCCATGATGTGTGTATAAATAACATAATATGGGAAATGAGACTAGACAGAGATGACTAGTTAGAACTTGTGATAAATGAAGTAATGGTTAAAACAAATTCTTCTCTACCCAGTAACAGAAGAAGACTGTGAATGAATAACCAATCAAATTAATGTCATTATGCCATACCCCCTATTGTATAAAAACTGTGGTTTCCGTGTTTTCGGTGGGATTCTCAATGGAAATTGTCTGAGATCCACCGGCCTTGGTTTTACTTGGGAGGTTCTCTGAGTATTGCTCGAGACTCCTGGCCGTTAATTAAAAGCATTTAAAGGACATTTACTGAAGTCCGTCTGTCATTTAAGCTGCGCAGCAATAGAACAAGTAAGTTAGAATTATCAACTCGGCAGTAGTCGTCTGGAGACACGGAGATATAGGATTTTAGACTCGGCAGTAGTCGTCTGGAGACACGGAGTATAGGGTTTAGACTCGGCAGTAGTCGTCTGGAGACACGGAGTATAGGGTTTAGACTCGGCAGTAGTCGTCTGGAGACACGGAGTATAGTTAGGGACAAAAAGGCTGTAGTCGTCTGGAGACACGCCGAAGGATTAACGTAGACGTGCTAGCTAGCGTATAGGTTATAATAGAGTAGTCAGTCTTAGGGAGACAAATCTAAAATAGTTAGGTTTGAGGATAAGAAAATCCATCACATTTTGGCGAGCCGCCAGGAGCCCAAGGATACTCCCTCCGTCGGTGGGGGTTGTTTACCGGACAATGGACGAGAATTGTGCCAACTTGCGGCAGACCCCACCGAATAGGACCGATGGAGGGACCATCCCAGACGGGCAGAGAAAAAAAGAACTTAGGGAGGTAGGACACACAGACTTCAGTTTATGTTTTCCTTTTTAATGTGTTAAATAAAGCATTTTTGTGCGTATGAAAAAAAAAGATTTAAAAAAAAAAAAAAAAATAAGAATTTGGAACGTGTTTCTAGTTTGTTCTGTTTTGATGGTTGAAATTGAAATTTTCCATATCTGAGAAATCTAAAAGAGGGATTTTAGAAGAATGAAATTTAATTGAGAAATTATTTAGCTGAAAAAAAAAAAAAAAAGAGAAGAGAAAACACACTGGCTGAGCCCAGGTTTAAACGATGTATCCCATTATCTTATGGAGAAGAAATAAGTCAACTAAATTTACCACAGCGAGATAATTTATATTTAACAATACATATATACGTCGACGTATAATTGAGATCAAGAGGCCAGGGAAAAAATATTTGAAGGAAATTGGTGACCACATTTAAAGATTTAAGGATTTTGAAAAAAAATGTTTTTACCTTGTCTATTAAGGACAATGAGCAATGATTATGGTTAAATTCAACTAAATTGGTATTTGTTGAGTATTGTATTTGTGGTGTCAATAAAACTTCCTGCAAAGAGAGCAACTTGTCATGCTGGAAACCAGATCCGGGAGGGAAAAATACCCCGAGATGCTGTAATGCTGCAATTTGCTTTTTGTTTGAAGTTTTTGTTTGAATAAAGGTTTAATTCTGAGAGAATATAAAGACACATGGAAAGAGTTGAGACAAGATACATGGATCAATTGTTAACATGAGATTATGCATGGTTACATTTTGAAATCAATTAGAAATGTTATAGAAATTGTTATAAATAAATAAAATAAAAGTTATAAATCATAATAATAAGAATATGCATTCTGAGATAATTAGGAAATTTTGAATCATAAAGAAACTGTTGTGAGTTAAACTTTGATTTATTTATGTAGATGAGATAGAGTATATAAGACTGAGCAATTAGGTGCTCTTAAAATAAAGTAATAAATAATAAGATATTAAGTACACGTGTTTAAATATTATACTTTGTCTAGAATTTGTATCCCGTTATCCCATGGGAGACAGTGTGAAAGAACTGGAAAAAAAAAAAAATTATCCATTGTAGAGATTCTAAGAGTCAATAGTTATGTTTAACTAAGATAATTTTTGTGCATTATGCATAGTATGAGGTTGGGTGACCAATTTAAATATAAATTGTGATTTGAACAAGCACATTACATATATCTTACAGTCATTTTATTTTGGATTCTTGAAGAAAAAAAAAAAGACAAAGAAAGGAAGTTAAGAAAAAAACTGTATTGTAATTAGAGTTTTTTCCTACTTTTTCCTGCATTTTGGCAATGAAGAATGCTTGCTTTTTCCGCAATGAAGGACGCTTTTTAATAAAATGAAGAACTGCTGTCTTGATAACCAGATGAGATATTTAGTTATTAAACTAAGTTTAATTTGAGTTTTGCAGTTCTCTGAGTGTTCAAGATTTCAGACGCCTGGCTTGAAGAGTTGGATGACTGGAGAGAGAGAAAGAGGAAGTGGTGCCCTCAGCTCCCCAGCTCCCGAAAGAGGAAGTGGACACTTCTGAGGGGTCAACTGAGACAGTGCAGGAAAAGGTGACAAGTTCACTTGAGACTTTTCCTAAAGACAATTTTTGCCATGCATTATGAAATGTTGTGCCAGGGTGGATCAAAAGCCAGAAAGAGAGGGCCATCGCAGCCTGATGATCAAACGTATCAGCCTAACAAGTCAACTGAAGGACAATCCACACAGAAAATAAAGACTTCCATCCCCTCACTTGTGGGCCAGGTGCTGAGTTTTTGATCACTACAGAGAACGTTTCAAATTTAGTTGGATTATTGTTTTTGATTATCCACTGGTTTCAGCAATTCTTTATATTTCTTCAAATAACACTTTGAATCTGCTTTCCAATAGGGACCAGTCCAGCTGGCCTAATACAAGAAGTTCAATAGCAGAAGTGAGAGATTGACTCACCAATCAGTTAAAACACTGGATTTGGATAGTGAGGCTTATTACTTAAACCAATAGTGGTAAAAGCATGTATTTGTTGAGAATAGATTATTGACTATATATATATATTGACTACTAAATATAGGGCACAAAATGTCCCAAAGAGACATTATGGCTAGAAAAGCAAAATTATTGGTCACTCCATTTCATTTAAAGGTAGTTTTCTGGATTCAATAAGAACAATGTTTCTAATTATAAACTTTTGAAATCACATGCTGTCATCACCAGGGGTACGAGATAGAAATGTTTTTATTTTTTCCATGGATCCGAAATTGTGTGAAGATTTCCAAATCTTCTTTTAAATAGCATAGGAGCAACAACAAAAAGTTTTGAAAAAATTGAAATTGTGTAATTAATGACAAGTTGCGTTTGGGGGATTGAAGCTGAATCTCTCAAATGCAACTGAAAGTCTATATGATCATTATTTTAAAGTGTTTAATCTATTTGATTTTGAGGTTTACGTTCACTGTGTTAAACTCAAACACATTGTGACTGCATCGGACGATTGATAATTAATATCCTAACGTTTAGACACTGTCGCAAGGGGAATGCCACAGTGTGTCTACGTTCAGTAGCTTCTGTCGTAAAAGTTGTTACCGTTCGGATTTGGTGGTATTCCACTCCTAATAAAATATATGTTCCTCATTCAGTTCATAAACTGCTATGGCAGACAAAAAGGTATGATTCTCTGGCCAGAGAGGGGTGGGGTGTGTTTGTGTGTGAAAGTGTGTGAATGTGAATGAATGGAAATTTTAATAGATAAGATTAATTATGGTACTAACCATAAAACTTTGATTTTATATTTCTGTCTTATGGTAAAACTTATCATACTTCCCATTTTCATGTCTGATGGTGACTAACTTTCCATTCTAGATCCAACAATAGAACAAAATAAATCTTACTTCCTTTTATTTAGGATGTAGCCTTCAGACAAATTTTCGATATGATCTAATCATCTAAAGACACTTTTGACTGGATGTAACCTTGGTCAATGGAACTTTGCAAATGGACTAAGCGTCCTGTTCTTTGACTGTATTGAGAAATGATTGACTGAAATATAACTCCTTACAATGTTTTTTTGAAGATACAGGATATTTTTTTGCTGATATCACTAACAGAGTAATTTATGACCACAGGGTGAAATATGCCCAATAAAATAATGGCATGGATGATTTTGGCTAACTATCCTGAGATGGGTTATTGTTGTGGCAAAAATAAACAGTGTCACACATGCGCAGCGTATAACTCTGGGAAGGCAGAGAGCAAGCATGCTTGCCCTGTCCACCCCACATTTAACTTCTTCCTTTTTCTAGGATGTCATGATGGATCCTGTCGAACAGAACTTATTCTGTTCCAAATGTATAAAATATTGTCTTGTTACTGTTTATCATGAAATTTTACAGGTCTGATCAGAAAGGACGACCGGCCAGACAAGCAGATTATGTTAATACATGTTGTCACTAACAAAAATAGTTAAGGTCTCCCTTAACAGGTCAAAGCTGCATTGCCGGTTCCAGGTACAGAGACACAGCATTCTTACGAGCCAGGACAGTGGGTCTGGATCAAGGATCACAGACGTAAGGCGTGGTACAACCCGAGGTGGCTGGGTCCGTATGAGATCATTCTAACAACGAATACAGCAATCAAGGTTTCCGAGCGTGACGCTTGGGTTCACGTGTCACATTGCAAGCCCCACCAACCGCCATCCAGAGGAAAAGTAGGGGAGGGAAAATAAAAGGACGTGCTGGTAACGTGCCTCCTCTACCTACGAGGGAAAGACCTTGCTACGGCTCGCAAAGAGTCAAAAGGTGAACATGGAACGTTTCAGACATCTGTGGGGCCAACGCGACGACCAACACATCTGGGAACAAATGTGGTCTAACAAAGTGTTTAAATGCATATGTGTTATTATATCTGCAGGTGTGTTGATGTTGATTATATTGCTGTTTCTGTTTGAATTTCCTCCAGGATGTGACGTGGTTGCGAATTGCGGGGAGGTTTCGTCGGAACGTATTTCATGTGATACAGGGTTGCAAAAATGTGGTGTTCTGTGATGTTCTTCCAGAAGCAATAATGTGATGTTTATTGATGTTTTATTTGGTTCAATCAAACTGTAGGACCGAGAATTAATATTGAGATTTGAACAAATTATTGATTAATTTGAAAATATTTTAGGTACACGTAAATTGAAAAGAGGAAAATCTCTTAATTCTGAAGAGTATATAGACTTTAACTAACTACATTACTGTAAAAATAATAAATAATCTAGGGACTATTATTGAAGAAACTTGGGGGTTTTAAAAGTCTAAGACCGATATCATAGATGCTAAAATGTAATAGCAATAGTTGTTCACTAATAAGAGAGAATAGGTGATAAGTTACTTTGCCAGACTAGGTCTGAATAGATAAATTGGGTAAACTTCTATAGTGATGAATTAATGACTACATTAAATATATTTTAGGTGGTTCCAAATTGCTAAAATAGCTAAAGAAAACTTTCAAAAGGGGATTGATTTTGGGAAACCTTTAATTTATGGATTATTATTAGTTGAAGAAGTTACCAGTGTGATTACTGAAGTGTTCCTTTCATGTATTGTCTAACGTCTGTGTATTTGATATCTGAGAGGTGACTGCGGGTCTAGCTAGCTAGGAATACAGCAACAGTGCTTGCTTATTTAGCCGGCTTCGAGGAATGAAATATTGTTTTGTTATTGTATTATTGAGAAAGGTTTTCAACATATTAAAACAAATTATGTAGGGGACAGAGTTAAAACCTAGACACATTTAAACTAAAATTAGTCTAATCAGTTTAGAGAAGTCAGAGAAATAGAGTATTTGCTAATATAGAAAAAAATTCTGAAAAGCTTTCTAAATTCACAATGAAGTTAAAGATTTAATGATCTGGATAAATAGATCAATTATGAGCTATTCCACATTGCAAAAACTTAGAGGTGGTATAAGTTATGTCCATCAGTTAATTCTGGAAAATAGGATTGTAGGAAGATAAGTAGTTAAAGATTAAATGGCATGTCCTCAGCTAAGGCTATTCTCGTGGCAAGAGCTGTGTAAAACAGAGTTAATTTTAAAATAATGACATTGTTTGAAACAAGATAATAAAATTATTGATATTAGTGTTAAGGATAAAAATGAAAGATTATAGAACCTTTTTGGTTAGATTTTATTACACAGATCCTTAAATAGATCTGACTAAGTAAAACAATCGCCTGCTTGAATTAAAAGCTAACAAAATAAGATTAAGAAAAATGGTTAATAAGCACTATAACCATGTTAAGGCCTAATAGATCAATGCGATTAAAATGATAGCTAAAAAATGATGAAACTTGACTCAAGGTCTAAAGTTAAAAGGCAATGTACTATGGTATGTTTAGTTTTTTACTAGAGATAGAATATTGGCAAGGAGATGAATAGATGAGAAGATGGTATGTGTATGTGAAACATTAGAAATTGGTTGTATTACAGCAGGATGTTGATTGAAGGAATATCTTAAAGGTATTATGAAGTAAAAGATGAAACAAGGAAATGGTTTGAGATAACAGGTGGTATTAAAGTCACTGACTTAAAATAGGATGATTCGGTGGAGCAGGTAAGTCATGCAGCTATGTACAATTGATTAGAATAATTAAATTTAATATGGCCGTGTTTGATTACGGCCAGAGAGGGGAAAATGTCATGGAAAATTTAAACTGAATAGTAAGCTAAACATGTTCTACCATTTGACCTTATTTGACCTGCTAAATCTCTGAATCAATGTTCTAAGACATTCTGTATTTTAGGGGAATGTGTGTGTGTGTCGAACCCATGATGTGTGTATAAATAACATAATATGGGAAATGAGACTAGACAGAGATGACTAGTTAGAACTTGTGATAAATGAAGTAATGGTTAAAACAAATTCTTCTCTACCCAGTAACAGAAGAAGACTGTGAATGAATAACCAATCAAATTAATGTCATTATGCCATACCCCCTATTGTATAAAAACTGTGGTTTCCGTGTTTTCGGTGGGATTCTCAATGGAAATTGTCTGAGATCCACCGGCCTTGGTTTTACTTGGGAGGTTCTCTGAGTATTGCTCGAGACTCCTGGCCGTTAATTAAAAGCATTTAAAGGACATTTACTGAAGTCTGTCTGTCATTTAAGCTGCGCAGCAATAGAACAAGTAAGTTAGAATTATCAACTCGGCAGTAGTCGTCTGGAGACACAGAGTATAGGATTTTAGACTCGGCAGTAGTCGTCTGGAGACACGGAGTATAGGGTTTAGACTCGGCAGTAGTCGTCTGGAGACACGGAGTATAGTTAGGGACAAAAAGGCTGTAGTCGTCTGGAGACACGCCGAAGGATTAACGTAGACGTGCTAGCTAGCGTATAGGTTATAATAGAGTAGTCAGTCTTAGGGAGACAAATCTAAAATAGTTAGGTTTGAGGATAAGAAAATCCATCACAGCTCACGTAGCCGAACTCTCTCATTCCAATACAAATGTTTCCATATTCATACATATACAGTCATGGTCAGAATTAATGGCGCCCCTGGTAAATATGCTCAAAACTGGCTGTAAAAAATAAATCTTCATTGTTTATCCTTTTGATCTTTCATTAAATTTTTTTTGTAAAATTCTAACATTTCACTGAAGTAAAAGAATTAAAAGTGTGTGTGTGTGTGTGTGTGTGTGTGGGGGGGGGTCACATTATGAAAGAATTGTTTTTCTCCAAAACACATTTATTGGCCACAATTATTGGCACCCCTAGAATTTTTTACGAGTAAAATATCTCTGGAGTATATTTAACTTTTTTAGCACACCAGGGTGACGGGTGAGTGAGAGAGAGAGCGTGAGAGGTATGGGTGAGTGAGAGAGAGTGCGAGAGGTACGGGTGAGTGAAAGAGAGAGAGAGCGAGAGGTACGGGTGAGAGAGAGAGAGCGCGAGAGGTACGGGTGAGAGAGAGAGAGCGCGAGAGGTACGGGTGAGTGAAAGAGAGAGAGAGCGAGAGGTACGGGTGAGTGAGAGAGAGTGCGAGAGGTACGGGTGAGTAAAAGAGAGAGAGAGCGAGAGGTACGGGTGAGAGAGAGAGAGCACGAGAGGTACGGGTGAGTGAGAGAGAGAGCGAGAGGTACGGGTGAGTGAGAGAGAGAGCGAGAGGTACAGGTGAGAGAGAGAGCGCGAGAGGTACGGGTGAGCGAGAGAGAGCGCGAGAGGTACGGGTGAGTGAAAGACAGAGCGCGAGAGGTACGGGTAAGCGAGAGAGAGCCGAGAGGTACGGGTGAAAGAGAGAGCGCGAGAGGTACGGGTGAGAGAGAGAGAGCGCGAGAGGTACGGGTGAGTGAAAGAGAGAGAGCGAGAGGTACGGGTGAGAGAGAGAGCGCGAGAGGTACAGGTGAGTGAGAGAGAGTGCGAGAGGAACGGGTGAGTGAAAGAGAGAGAGCGAAAGGTACGGGTGAGAGAGAGAGCGCGAGAGGTACGGGTGAGTGAAAGAGAGAGAGCGAGAGGTACGGGTGAGTGAAAGAGAGAGAGCGAGAGGTACAGGTGAGTGAGAGAGAGTGCGAGAGGTACGGGTGAGTGAGAGAGAGAGCACGAGAGGTACGGGTGAGTGAAAGAGAGAGAGCGAGAGGTACGGGTGAGTGAAAGAGAGAGAGCGAGAGGTACAGGTGAGTGAGAGAGAGTGCGAGAGGTACGGGTGAGTGAGAGAGAGAGCACGAGAGGTACGGGTGAGTGAAAGAGAGAGAGCGAGAGGTACGGGTGAGTGAGAGAGAGAGCGAGAGGTACGGGTGAGTGAAAGAGAGAGAGCGAGAGGTACGGGTGAGTGAAAGAGAGAGAGCGAGAGGTACAAACTTTCTAAGTGATCTTACAAATCACTGACAACTCTTAAATAACTGGTTTTGTAAATAATGCAATACTTCATTTAGAAATTATTAATTGATAATTAACAAAGTATGAAAATACAATTATTAAACACATTATAGATATGCTTGTAAATCAGGAAAAAAACATTTATAACTGTATTTATAAAATGCTTATTAATGTCTATTAATGCTTTATAAATTATGAATTAACTGTTTACTCATGCTTAACCAATGATTAATAGCGTGCAGTTATTATAAAGTGTTACCGAAAACGCTTCTTTTCACTCAAAAGATCAAACCCAACTGCTTTTTGAAAAACGGTAACAGACCTAACAAACTTCTCAATGTCAGGGAAAAATTCTTTAACATTCACCTGTTTGCCAAAGGTATCATCCAAAAAAAGATTTATCTCCTCAAGGGGATATAATGACATTTCCTTTTGAAAATCTCCCTGTGAGTTATCAATGTCAATAGAATCTGTATCATCAGATATTGCATCAATAATATCATTGCCTATAGTTAATGACCCACTCGAATTGATTTCATCAGAATCCTTACCATTATCGTCACTTTGCTCAACGTTGCTGTTACCTGGTACAATAACACTAGCTGTGGCGTTCTCAGCATCCCCGCTGCGAGTGACTTCACTAGCGCTGCACTCAGCCGACTGTATCGGAACAGCAGTCTCTGGCTCAAGAGATGACGCGCGTTACTGTACCAGTATCTGATTGTAACCCAGAAGGACCTGCTATTTCATTGTCAACACACTTTTCTGAGGTGATCATAGCATCAACCTCCCCCTCTGAAACAATTTGGTTCGCTCCTCCTTTCGCCTTTTGTGGACACGCAATTCGTTTATGGCCTATGTCACCACAATCAAAACACCGCAAATTACCAGTAGTTGCATAAACCATATATGATTTTCCTTCACACTTTACACGGAAGGAAACATCCAATGTATTTTCTGGAGAGTCCAAAAACATATACACCTGTCTTCTAAAAGACTGAACATGTTTTAAAGACAGATGTCTACAACCTAAAGAGATCGTTCTGAACTCGCTAGCAAACTTGCCGAATCTCAGTAATTTGCGTTCCAACGCCTCATTAGAAATAAAAGGCGGAATATTTGAAATAATGATTTTGCTGGAAGGTGCATAAAGCGGAGTAACTTGCACAAGATTATCACGTATGACAACACCATTTTCAATCAACCTGCTAGCAATGTTTTCTCTTTTACAAATACAACAACCGCTTTATTCATCCGGGAGGCAAAAACAATACTTTCAAACCCTACTTCATCTCCCACTGCCACGAGAACATCCTCCACCATAACACCGTCGTCAGGTACACACTGCACGCCATGCTGCAAAGATAGAGATGGCCATCCTAAATAAAAAAGGATAAAAAAAAGAAAAAGAAAAAAAAGTTTTGCTGCTCAGTTCTCACTCAACGCCACCCTCACCAAACACTCCCAGCATGCACAGAGAGAGAGAGAGAGAGAGAGAGAGAGAGAGAGAGAGAGAGAGAGAGAGGAGAGAGAGAGAGAGAGAGAGAGAGAGAGAGAGAGAGAGAGAGAGGGAGGTGCGATCGAACTGTGTGTGTGAGTGAGAGTGAGAGTGAGAGTGAGACGTGGGCGCGATCGAACAGTGGAAACATAAAAACATACTCCGTCATTTTGTTCACAGGACATCATTCAAACTGCAAATTGTTTACTTATATTTGTGTACACTTGCAATAAAACACAACATTGTGCTTTTGACACACTCTTGTCAAACTGTAACCTACAACTGTCACCCAACCAATAATTTCTTGTCCTCAAACAGAGCACTAATCTGTTTATTTTTAAGTTACACATTCTACGTTGATTAAAAAAGAGAATCAAATGTGTTTTTAATGGTAGTATTATTTTTTACGGAAATCAATTATTTATAATTCAGATGAGAATAAAGTTAGGGTTAATTAAAATTAAGGAAAATTTAGTTTTTTTTAATTCTTGTTCTAAATATCATTAAATTTAAAGGATTGCTTGTGTAATATTTTGAGTGTATCATCAAATCAGAATACTTCTCTCGGTTTAGTGATTCCCTAGTTATTTTTAGGGGCCAAGCACCGAAGGTGCGAAGGCACCTATTGTATCTGTTCTGGTTCTCTATTATTAGGGCCCGAGCACCCGTGCAAGGACCCTCTTGAAACTGTTAGGATTATTAGGGCCCGAGCACCCGTGCGAGGACCCTCTTGAAACTGTTAGGATTATCAGGGCCCGAGCACCCGTGCGAGGACCCTCTTGAAACTGTTAGGATTATTAGGGCCCGAGCACCCGTGCGAGGACCCTCTTGAAACTGTTAGGATTATCAGGGCCCGAGCACCCGTGCGAGGACCCTCTTGAAACTGTTAGGATTATTAGGGCCCGAGCACCAGTGCGAGGACCCTCTTGAAACTGTTAGGATTATTTTATTTTTAGGGCCCGAACACCAGTGCGAGGACCCTTTTGAAACTGTTAGGATTATTATTATTTTTTTCTTTTCTTTTTTATTATTATTATTTTTTCCTGCAAAGTAAGCGCCATTTTCGAGGCCGCAAGATGCTCGAAAAGTCACCAAATTTTGCACACCTGTCAGGACTGGTGAAAAATTTGGTATTTTGTGGGTTTTGCGGATGGGCGTGGCAAAATGGCTCGCTAGCGCCACCTAGAAAATTGAAAAAAATTAGCCCCTCGTCCATGGAAATTTGGTGGGGACGTGTATCATATCAAGACAAAAAAAAAAAACCATACCCTAAACTCGACAGGAAGTCCGCCATTTTGAATTTGGCGGCCATTTTGGGACGATTTATACACTCCGTACTTTGACGAGCTCCTCCTCCGGGGCGGCAGTGGCTCAGTGGTTCATGTAAGTTGTCTACAAACCAGAAGGTTGGTGGTTCAATCCCCGGTTCCACCTGACCAAGTGTCGAGGTGTCCATGAGCAAGACACCTAACCCCAGCTGCTCCCGACGAGCTGGATGGCGCCTTGCATGGCTGCCGTCGCCCGTCGGTGTATGAATGCGAGAGTGAATGGGTGAATGTGAGGAAAATTGTAAAGCGCTTTGGTGGCCATTGGGTCTGTGAAAGCGCTATATAAATGCAGTCCATTTACCATTTACCTCCTAGGCATTTAGTCGGATCGACATGAAATATTTCTGCTGTGCCTTCTAAAGGCATTGACGATGAAAAGTTGTGCTCTCTGCGCGTTTTCGTCAATGGGCGTGTCCGTGGCATCGATGATTCGCCATGAAAAAGGAAGTTGGAGTAACTTTTCTGTACATGCTCAGATCTGCACCAAATTTTGCACGCTTGACAAGAGTCCCGCCCTGAACACATGTACATGCCGACATTCACCCCCAGTCATAGCGCCACCTGCTGGCAACAGGAAGTGACCTTTAACGAAGCAGCCCCCGCCGCACATTTGACCTATATGTACGAAATTTCCGTGGCACATCATCCATGTCAAGACGCACAAAAAAGCCTCTTGGAGCGATGCCCTAAACCCAACAGGAAGTCAGCCATTTTGAATTTTATGTCAAATTTTGGCTGATTTACACACTCCGTACATTAACGAACTCCTCCTAGGGATTTAATCAGATCGACTTCAAATTTCTGCTGTGCCTTCTAAAGGCATTGAGGTAGAAAAGTTATGCTATCTGTGAGCTTTCGTCAATCGGCGTGTCCGTGGCGTGGCGTCAAACATCAAGTCTTCGCCACGACACAGGAAGTGGTTGTAACTTCAGTGTACATGCTCATAGCTGCACCAAACTTTACATGTAGGATAAGAGTTCCAACCTGAACTCATGTACATGCCCACATTCACCCATAGTCATAGCGCCACCTGCTGGGAACAGGAAGTGACGTATAACACCTTCAAGCAGTGTCTGAAAAGCGTAGCAAATTCACAGCCGCACTGGCAGAGCTCCAAAATATGCAACGCGGCGCATCACTCCCCGACGCGCTACATGTGCAAGGGCCCGCCCATCGCTGCTTGCAGATTTATTTATTTATTTATTTTTTCTGCAAAGTAAGCCCCATTTTCGAGGCCGCAACATGCTCGAAAAGTCACCAAATTTTGCACACCTGTCAGGACTGGTGAAAAATTTTGTATTTTGTAGGTTTCGTGGATGGGCGTGGCAAATTGGCTCGCTAGCACCACCTAGAAAATTACAAAAAATTAGCCCCTCGTCCACGTCCGACCTACATGCACGGAATTTGGTGGGGGCGTGTATCATATCAAGGCACACAAAAAAGCCTCAAGAACCCATACCCTAAACTCGACAGGAAGTCCACCATTTTGAATTTGGCGGCCATTTTGGGACGATTTACACACTCCGTACTTTAACTAACTCCTCCTAGGGATTCAGTCGAATCGACTTCAAATTTATGCTGTGCCTTCTAAAGGCATTGACGATGAAAAGTTGTGCTATCTGGAAGTTGCTGTAACTTCTGTGTACATGCTCAGATCTGCACGAAATTTTGCACGATTGACAAGAGTCCCGCCCTGAACGCATGTACATGCCGACATTCACCCCCAGTCATAGCGCCACCTCCTGGTAACAGGAAGTGACCTTTGTGTCACATTTAACGAAGCAGCCCCCGCCGCACGTTTGACATACATGTTCAAAATTTCTGTGGCCCATGTATCATGTCCAGTCGCACAAAAAAGCCTCTTGGACCACTCACCTAAACTCAACAGGAAGTCGGCCATTTTTAATTTTCAGGCAACGTTTTGGTGATTTACACACTCTGTACTTTGACTAACTCCTCCTAGGGATTTAGTCGGATCCACTTTAAATTTCTGCTGTGTCTTCTAAAGGCATTGACGATGAAAAGTTGTGCTATCTGCAAGTTTTCTTCAATCGGTGTGTCCGTGGCATGGCGTCAAACATCAACTCATCGCCATGACACAGGAAGTGATTGTAACTTCAGTGTACATGCTCAGATCTGTACGAAATTTTACACATTTAAGAAGAGTACCGCCCTGAACACATGCACATGCTGACATTCACCCACAGTCACAGCGCCACCTGCTGGCAACAGGAAGTGACCTTTAACGAAGCAGCCCCCGCCGCACGTTTGACTTACATGTACGAAATTTCTGTGGCACATCTACCATGTCCAGGCGCACAAAAAAGCCTCTTGTAGCGATGCCCTAAACCCAACAGGAAGTCGGCCATCTTGAATTGTGCGGACATTTTTGGCAGATTTACACACTCTGTACTTCAACGAACTCCTCCTAGGGATTTAGTCCGATCGACTTGAAATTTCTGCTGTGCCTTCTAAAGGCATTGACGATGAAAAGTTGTGCTATCTACGAGTTTTCGTCAATTCGCCCATCGCTGCTTGCAGCTTTAATTCTTCTTCTTCTTCCGACTGGGCGTCTATGGCAGCCCATAGAACTGTTTGTGGGAAAATTGTTTTGGTTTGACATTCTGATAAAGGACAGTCCCAACATTAAATACACCAATTTTGGTGTCTCTAACTCATTCCCTCTAGCGCCACCACCTGTCCAAAGTTTCACTCATATTTATGCTAATAACTTTTGGACCGTAAGGCCTATTAACAAAATTATTTTTTCTTCTGATTCCTGAGCTCATGACAATTCGATAGCACCATATGACGTCATTTTCCGTCATGCAAATTTGTCCGCCATTTTGAATTTTTTGAAAAACATACTTTTACGAACTCATCCTAGAAGGTTTGTCGGATTTTCACCAAAATTGCACCAGATCATCTCCAGGCAGTCCCGATAAAAATTTATGGAATTCAAGTTGATTTGTCAAATCGTTTCCGATAAACGCGCAAACTTATTTTACGTAGCACTTGCAAAAACAGACGTAAGGCTGTATCTCCGAAACGCTTTATCGAATTCAGACCAAATTTGGTACATGTCATCACAAGCATAACCTGAGGCTACATACTGCGTTTCAGCGCAGCGCCATCTACTGGTCCGGAGATATGAAAATGGCTATTTTTGCTCATAACTCCTGAACGGTTTGTCCTAAAATCATAAAATTGGTCTCGTTAGATTGAGGGCGTCATGACGAGTCGACTGATATCCAATTTTCCCAGATCGGCCATTTTGGATGTTGGCCATTTTGAATCATGTGCTAAAATGCTGTATTTTTTGAACGCATTAACGAATTGTTATGAAACTCGATATGGGTCATCAGTACGATGCCCTGAAGGAGCCTGAGAAGTTTCGAAACAGCGTCACCTAGTGGTAACATTATTTTTTCAAATGCTTATAATTATGGGTGTGGTTGACTTGTTTTCACGGGAGTCATCTCGTTGACTTCCTGAATCCTTGCCGAGTCCACAGATACCAAATATGCTTAGGTTTTCCTTACGGTTAGTGTAGCGTTATGATTTAGTGCTTAAAAAACATTAGCCGATATCTTCGAAACCGCTAGTCCGATTGAGACAAAACTACCGTCAGAAGTTTGGAAACATAGGTCGATAGCTACTTGTTAATGTCCAAATGCCAAAATATTGATAGTAAGGGGTCGTACAATTCAATCAAAGTCACGTGTCAGTAATTTTTGATGTGTTTTTTCACATAAATGTCTATAACTCCGAAGTGAATTGAGATTATTTCACCAAAATTGACACACATATGTATGGGCTCAGTCTGAGGACACATAAAAAAATTGTGGGATTTTGCCTCTTGGTGGCGCTATAATAGAACAAAATATGAAATTCCCATTGACATATTCCCATTGTGATATAAAATGCTATACTTAATGAATGCATTGCTGTAACATTACGAAACTCAAAATGTGCCATCGGCACCATGCCCTGAAGGTACTCAAAAGATTTCTAGACAGCGCCACCTTTTGGTCAAATGTTTTAATTAAATTTCCAAAAATGCTAACAACATTTGAATAAGTTTGCCTATTGTAATGACACTGGCCTTAACCCTCTGATGGTCTTCAAAAAAAGTCACACTCGTGGTCTTTGGGGTCTATTGGACCCCAGGCAATAAGATTTAATTTTGTAACAAAACAATATATATTTTTTTAACAAATATAATTTTACTCTGTTTATTAATGTTTTTACTCAACATTTGTGCAGTTTTTGGAGGATTTATGATTTTTTTTTTATTTCTATAAATAGATAAATAAATATTTTTTAAATAGGATTTTTACAAAAAAACTGCATTTTATGTTAAATAAACTTTATAAAAGACCCAGATTTCTAACTTTCACTCCAGGGGATACCATGGATAATTTTACAAGGTTTAATGTAAGATTTTTGCCCATTTTTTGGAAAATACAGGTTAAAATTTATAAAATAATGTAATAAATCACTTTAACCACTAGATGGCTATAGGGCTCCACTAGGCCTATATACTAATTGAATTACTGAAAGATATATTTTTTCTAAAGTTAAATTCAGTTGGATTCATATCTAAATATTATAAAATCACAATTATAACAAAAATAAAATACTTTTTGTCAAAGTTTAGCATTTTTTTTGTACTGAAAAAACAACAGTTTTTCAGTAATGTTACATTATGATTAGAATCAAACCTGAACAACATGTTACAAAGAGAAATGTTGAAGTCTTAAGATTTGATCATTTATTTAAACTGAACAGCAATAACAAATTAGCAAATAAAGCAGTAAAAATAAAATATTTGTAAAAAAAAAATAATAAAAAAAATAAAAAGAAAATAGTTTGGAACAATAGAACAATAGTTCGTCTCATCTCTTTTATTTTTTTATAGCCTTACAAATGTATTCCTTTTTGTGTCTGTGCACATTTTCAATGTGTCTTAGTGTTACCAATTTATTTTTGCGGTGGTTCTGCATTTTAGATTATTTTATTTTACAAATGATAAGAGAACAGTTTTTATAGTTTGTATGTATTCCTGTATATCGTATTCCTCTATATGTGTGTGTTTGTGTCTGTGTGCGTGTGTGAGCATGATAATTTTGGATTGTGGATGTTTTTTTGCATTGTTGGAAGTGTGCCACTTTATTTCTGTCATTTCTGTCTGTGTTCTGCGTTATTTCTGATTTTGATGATGAATTTTGTCTATTTTGAGTCAATAATAAATCAAGAATAAATAAGTATTTATTTATTTATTTATAGATATTTAAAAGATATCATGAATCCTCCAAAAACTGCACAAATGTTGAGTAAAAACATTAATAAACAGAGTAAAATTATATTTGTAAAAAAAAAAAACTATTGTTCTGTTACAAAATTAAATTACATTTTTTGGGGTCCAATGGACCCCGAAGACCACGAGTGTGACTATTTTTGTCACGCCTACATAAAAACAGATAACATTCCATTTTAATTTTTTTTTTGTAGATCTAGAAAGTGTTGAGAGCCGTAGGAAGTTTCATACCATTTGGAAAAAGAGAACATTTTTTTTAATTCAAGCAAAAGTCATTTGGGGTCCAGTGGACCCCAAAGACCATCTGAGGGTTAATAGATTCCTTGGGTCACTACGAGAACATAGATACCAATTTTGCTGTATTTGGCGGAACTTCCTGTCCACCATCTTGATTTTCATTCAATACCTACTTTTTCGAACAACTCCTAGACCGTTTGTCCGATTTTCACCAAAATCGAATCGTATCATCTCCAGACCGTGCCGATCAAAAGTTATGGATTTCGTGTCGATAGACAGAACTGTTTTCGTATACCGCAGCAGCAAAGTTGAGGCATGATGTATAAATGACTATTCAGGCTTTATATTTAAAATGTCTCGACATATTGACACCAAACTTTGTATGTGTCATTGTCACTTCACTCTGACCACACCACATCGAGTTCGTAACTGCGCCACCTATTGGTCGAAAGTGATAAACCATTAAATCATCTTATAAGTTACTGTATGCATGATTTTTCGACCATTTGCCGAAATTCCTCTTAAAATTTCTTTAATTACTCATTTTTGCAGTTGGTCTGACACTTTCAGCCATGTTGTCTTATCATGTCTTATCGTCTTCTACTGTTTGTCCCCGTATAATGGCTGCTTGCAGCTATATATTTTTTATTTTTTCATTGTTCTAAACAGGTAAGGTAAATAATATTATCTGTATTTATATAAATATATGTTATAATTATAAATAACTTTTTTTCTGTATAAAATCAAGTCAAATCAAGTATATTTATATAGCGCTTTTCACAATACAGATTGTATCAAAGCTGCTTCACAGTATCAATCAAAACAACTTAATATTTGATGGTATGATTGGTTAATTAATTTGAATATCCCCAACTAAGCAAGCCAAAGGCAACAGTAGCAAGGAACCGAAAAACTCCATCAAGTGACCTAATGGTGTCCTAAAACTCCACTCCAATTAATATGGAACTTTATAGGTAACCAATGAAGTGATGATAAAATCGGTGTTATATGATCATATTTTCTTGATCTAGTAAGAACTCTAGCGGCTGCATTTTGCACTAACTGAGAATAATAAAGGGCCTAACACAGATCCCTGCGGCACTCCATAGTTTGCCGAAGTTATGATCGATTTTTCTCCATTTAAGTAGGCGAAATGGTAGCGGTCAGATAAGTATGACCTGAACCAGCTTAATGCTTGTCCTTGAACACCAGTGTAATTTTGTAGTCGATCTAAGAGTATTGTGTGATCTATAGTATCGAACGCAGCACTAAGATCAAGTAAAACTAGTACTGAGATAAAGCCTTGGTCCGAAGCTAAAAGTAAATCATTTGTGATTCTAACAAGCGCAGTTTCAGTGCTATGATGTGGCCTGAATCCAGACTGAAACTTTTCATAGATGTCGTTTTCTTGCAACAAAGAGCCGAGTTGAGCGGACACAACTTTTTCTAATATTTTTGACATAAATGGAAGATTTGAAATGGGTCTGTAATTTGCTAGGTTATTTGGATCTAATTGCGGTTTCTTAATAAGAGGTTTTATAACTGCCAGCTTGAACGTTCTTGGAACATGACCTAAAGATAAAGAGTTAATAATATTGAGAAGAGGCTCTTCCACTATAGGTAACACTTCTTTCAGTAGTTTATTTGGTATAGGATCTAATAAACATGTTGTTGTTTTAGATGAAGTGATAAGTTTATTTAACTCTTTTTGTTCTATGGTTGTAAAGCATTGTAATTGTTCTTGCGGGGTGATAATTGCGGCTGAATTATAAGGCGCGAGCAAAGATTGAACGTTTACGATTTTGATTCTGATGCTTTCAATTTTCTCGGTGAAGAAGTTCATGAAATCATCACTACTAAACTGTAACGAGGTATTTTGTTCAGACAACGTCTGTTTATTTGTTAGTCTAGCCACGGTATTAAATAAAAACATTGGATTATTTCGGTTGTTTTCTATTAATTTGCTGAGGTGCTCAGTCCCGGCTGTTTTAAGGGCCTTTTTATAACGTGACATACTGTCTTTCCACGCGATTCTAAAGACCTCTAAATTAGTTTTTTTCCATTTACGCTCTAAATGACGGGTTTCTCTCTTTAAAACATACGTAGTATTATTGTACCATGGTGCTATACTTTTTTCTCTGAACTTTTTTAATCTAATGGGTGCAACAATATCCAATTTTCTAGAGAGAATGGTGCTCATAGTGCTAGTTAGTTCGTCTAGTTCAGTGTTTCCCAACCCTGTTCCTGGTGGCACACCAACACTGCGCGTATTCTTTGTCTCCCTAATCAACCACACCTGATTCAACTCATCAGCTCATTAACCCATGTGATTATGAGCTAATGAGTTGAATTGGGTGTGTTTGATTAGGGAGACAAAGAATACGCGCAGTGTTGGTGTGCCGCCAGGAACAGGGTTGGGAAACACTGGTCTAGTTCATCTGTTTGTTTGGGTTCAGGCAGCAGCTGAGACAGATCAGATAAGCTATTTGAGAAATGATCTATGGTGGATGAAAGAATTGTTCTACCTGGTCGATAACGTGGCGCAGCATGACATATTACAGCAGTACGTAATATGCAAGTTACCATGTAATGGTCAGTGACATCATCACTTTGCGGTATAATATCTTTATCGCTTGGATCGGTTCCATATGATATAATTAAATCGAGTGTATGATTAAGACGATGAGTTGGTCCGGTGACGTTTTGCTTGACCCTGAAGGAGTTTAATAAATCTGTAAACACAGCCCCTAACGCATCATTTGAATTATCTACGTGTATGTTAAAATCTCCAACAATTAATGCTTTATCGACGTTGACCAAAAGATCTGATAGAAAGTCAGCAAACTCTTTTAGGAAATCGGCGTAAGGCCCTGGAGGTCTATATACGGTAGCCAATGCTAGAGATAATAGGGATTTTTTTCTTACATCTAAGAGCGTAACATTTAGCACAAGTACTTCAAACGAAGGAAACCTATGACGAGTTTTCTGAGTAACATTAAGGATATCTCTGTAAATTGTTGCAACACCGCCGCCACGACCGATCAGATGGGGCTCATGCTTATAACAGTATCCTGGCGGAGTAGACTCATATAGACCGAAATAATCATTTGGTTTAAGCCAGGTTTCAGTAAGAAACAGAACATCGAAATTATTATCTGTGACCATTTCATTTACAATAACCGCCTTAGGTGTGTGCGATCTAATGTTTAGAAGACCTAGCTTTAGAAATTGTTTTTGTTCACTAATAGCGAGATTTTTTGTTTTAATAACAATTAGATTTTTTCTAGATCCCGCAGTAGATTTATTATTTGATCTTAGTATTATTATTATTATTTCACCCAGACATAAATTCAAGACAAATGGCACAGATCAAATGGCAAATACAGTCATGTGTGAATCAGGTCTCCCGGAGAAGCTATCCAAAGCTTATGATAGAGAGCCTGAGACATATTAAAATAATACATTACAAACAAATATTTAAACTAGATACCACTCATATAACAAAAAATCATACAAAATACACCATACAACAAAAGACACACATAAAGTAGATCAGGACAGTGCTTTTAGGATCAACTGTAGTCTAGGTAGGCTACAGATAAGGTTATAGATATAAACGTAGAAGTTCCTTTTTTAGTGTTTTCTTAAAGATGGGTACAGATTTCAATACCTTCAGCCTGCTATCTAGCTCATTCCAAATCTTTGGGCCTCTACTTGTAATGCTTAAATTTGCTCTTTTAAGTCTTCTGGTTTTACCAGTGATCAGATGTTTTTTCCTGGTGGCATGAGCATGAAGCGGACTACTAATTGGAATGAGCTGAGATAGCCTGCTGTTTGTAACATTAACTACTTGGTGCATAATGCACCTATTGTGATACATGTTCAACTCAGTAAGCCGAAGAAGACCTAAGCGGTGAAAGAGGGTCTTGTAGGAGTGTTATACCAAGACCACGATATAGCTCATATGATCTTCTTTTGTAGACTTATTAATTTATTTAAATGACTCGGGTATGTATTGCACCAAATTACATTACAATAACTAATGTGAGGTTCGAACAAGGTTTTGTACAAGGTAAGAAGAGCAGGTAATGTAAGATAATGCCGTATTCTGAAGAACAGACCGACATATTTAGAAAACTTCTGTGTCAAGTGATCAATGTGGCATTTAAAGTTTAAACATATATCAATGTGAACCCCCAAGAATTTTGTAGAAGTGGTTGGTAGTATCTCCTCATCACCTACATTGAGGCAAAACTGTTTTGTGGCCGATGCCCTTATATTAGATTGAAACATTTTATAGTTAGTTTTTTTTTTATGTTGAGTGATAATTTATTACACCTGAACCAGATAACAATTTTTTCTAGTTCATTTAAAATATTTTGTAGGCTAAATCATTTGAATTTTTATGTGACAAAAACAAATTGGTATCATCTGCAAACATCACATTTTGAAAAACTTGAGAGGAATTCACAAAGTCATTTATATATATATTGAAAAGTAATGGACCCAATATTGAGCCTTGGGGAACCCCATATTTAAGTTCTTTCATTTGAGATATATGATTATTGATCATCACATATTGTTTCCGACCATATAGGTAATTTTTAAACCAGTGAAGTGCTACTCCTCTAACACATAATGATGTAATTTCTTTAAAAGAATATTAAAATCAATAGTGTCGAATCCCTTGGATAGATCAAGGAAAACACCTACTCCACAATCACCCTGATCTAAAGAATCGTTGATTTTTTCAACAATACCTAAGATAGCAATAAAGGTAGAGTTTCCTTCTATTTTGCAGAGCAGCGGTTGCCTGCATAGGATGTACACCTACAATATGACTTGTGTGCTGAATTAAACTGATACTCTCTCAGACTTGCAACTGATTTTAATTTATTTTTGTGTTGATACAGGGGATTCGTACCGAACCCACGGATGAACTCGTGGTACGAAAGCCAAAGGCGCTAGGACACAGTAGTGTCAAATCTACTCTGTATCGCGCTTACGCTGGTAAGTTTTAATTACGGTAATTTATTTATAGACTTTTAACACGGCAGAATTGATTACTGGAAGTGCTCGTCGAAGCAGTGTATCGATTGTTCCGGTTATGTATTTTCAATGTGCTTTTGTTAACATCTAGTTGACTAAACGCCTCTGAAAATGTCCAGATTTGTAAATCATCCTGCGGGTGTTCATTTTAAGAGACAGGAGAAGAGATATTTTGATGATTACTGTGTACATAATTTTTCAAACTTAAAGGAACTTGTAGATTTTTAATCTAACATAAGCCATGGCTCTTAAACATGCGTGAAAATTTCACCCCACGTCAGTGCTCATCTAAATAGTAACCACAACGCTGCAGTGTGTATGAGCACTGATCAATAAGATCAAAATTAATATTTTTATTTATTTGTATTAAATATTTCAGTCATTTTTCATTTCACTGTATGTAATTCACACGTTTATTCCAAAATTCGTCGCTCTGTTAGCCTGTTAAGATTAATTCAATTTGTAGGATCGTCGTTACATTTCTTTATGGCAGTTTAAGACATTCATTCTTCTATTTTCATACTGCTCTTACGATAATAGACCATGGTTTTACTACGAATAAAATACAAAATAAAACAACACGTTAATAGTTAAATCATGGTTACCAAAAATCAGCCATATTTTAACCATGTTTATCAGAAAAAAATTGGTAAAATTCAGTTTAGGATTGTAAATTCAACCGGTATGAAATATGATCAGTAAGAGAAAAACGCTGTTAATGAGAAGACAAGCACTGGACTTTGTCAGGTTAGTTTGGAAATTAATGTATGTATTAATCAGAATGCGCATTTGAAAGGGAGATATATTTACAGGAGGAACATTTCAACTAGTTGAAGATATAATGTAAACATCCTTAGCGCCGCGTCTAGGACAACTCGAGGTATCGCACACCAGATGTGCACTTTCTCAGTTTATGGCCACCAATATTGTTGTTTAAGCACATTATGGAATTAAGATAATGTCTGTACTATGTTATGATTAAACCTGAATCCGATTATTCATTATTATTACTATTGCTGAAAGTCCGATAACATCAGCAATTTTTAAATGAGAACATGCAGATAGTTCTTTATATCAGATTAGTTACACTGTCGCTTGTAAATCATTGGCAGTTATTAACTGATGAATGGTTTCTGTTACTTGTGTTTTTAGGACCCCTTCCTGACCCGACGGTGTTGTCAGTTGGAGCCCAACTACGCAACCATCAGCCACAACCTGGCATTTGCAAAATCTTATACTTTAGTGGACTCTAAATTTGGACTAGTCCCTCGAGGTTCAGTTCTTACTTATCAGTGAACACCAGTAATACCCTGAGAAATCATTAAGCATCCAGAAGCTCCCTCATTCCCACAACTTCCATTAATTAGTGGCTTAACATTAGAACAGCATCTACATTTTGTCCCCAATTGTCATCTCTCTTTCTGATTTTATTTATGGAACGGACATACCTACTCTCTAATCATCACCACCACCACATGCATGTGCGCACACACACAAATGTTCCCACACACTTGTACTTAATCCATTAATTAATTGTTTTAATTGTAAATTAAATTAACCAATCATACCATTGATCAGCTCTACCAAACTTGGATGTCTTTTTTCCAGTAATAAACATACATTAAGTTGTTTGGATTGATACTGTGAAGCAGCTTTGATACAATCTGTACTGTGAAAAGCGCTATATAAATATATTTGACTTGACTAAATGTATGTAAATGTAATATGAGTGCCTGATTTTTTTTAGTGTATAGATATTGTTATTGTATTAATTTTCATATATTTTTTTTTTATAATAGATTTATATATATATATATATATATATATATATATATATATTATATATATATATATATATATATATATATATATATATATAATAAATGCTATGTCATGTTTTAATGCAATAAAATGAAACCAAACAAATCTGAATCATTCATCTTATTCATCACGGGTTCTTGATCCTCCGCGACTGTAACGTTAGGCTGTTCATCCGCGTTCTCCGCAGAGTCACTATTCTGAAACTCTTCAACTAAGTCCCCTTTTTCTTTTTAAATTAAATAAACTTTATTTTGATTGGTAGACTTTTGTCTTTGTGTCCTTTATGTTGCATCCCTAGAGCCAGGGTTGTAACATAATGGGGGCTCGTCCAATTTGGTTGGTAAAAAGCATTTGTTTCTTTTGATATTTTGGGGACTGTTTTTGTTTATTCCCTTTGATTTCCGATCATTTGGTGAGTATGGTTGTCTGAGTATTTTTGAATATATGCATGAGTTTTCCCGGTTAGGAAGGGTGAGAGTTCCAGCTGGGTTGATTACTCAATCCTTCCATCGGTTCACTCTTTTGTTATTTTTCCTTTTTTGTTTTCGAGGTTATTCTGGGTGGAGACTTGTTCTCTGTCGGGGGTAAGCATTTCAGAACTGTGACCATTGATAAGTTGGTTGACAGTTGCTGAGTTTTTGCTTTTAAAGTCGCCTCGTGCCCGGTACACCTCAGAAGATAGATAGGAGTTAGAAGTGTTAGGCAGGTATCCGGGTGTATCTCATGTGTTTTGTATTGTGTTTGAGCTCAGCAACCGTGCTCACTTTTTTTGATGGAAGTGAAAGAGGAATACTTAAGTTAGGTGAGTTAAACATTTTTTTTTGAGGTAGTGTTTATTTGGTCCTTTAGTGTGTTAGCAGTGTTTGTGTGAAGTTCCTTTTGTGGACTTTAGTGTAGACTAATGCCCAGTATTGCTTGGAATAATCTTGGGTTAGTTCTACTTCAGTTAAAGCTTTAAAAGCTTTGTTTGAGAGCATTTTTGCTGCTTTTGTCATTTTTGTAGCCTGTTGTGTCGGCTGAACTTCTGTGTAGGAAGTAGTGTTACTATTTAAGTGTAGTTAGTGTTGAGTTTAGTCATGACTTCTTTAGAAGACTTCCTAAAGGAACCTTCAGAAGAGTTACTTGAGGTTTTTACAAAGGATCAACTTTTGCAGTTGTCCTCTCATTATGATATTCCCATCACAAGTACTGAGAAGCGACTGAAGGATAGTGTGAAGGAAATCATTAGAAGTGTTTTGGTTGACAATGGTGTCTTAAAAGTTAAGCAGATTTCCCCACAATCCGTGACCGCTCCTTTGTCTGAAGCTGCAATTGAGCTTAGGCTCCGAGAGCTAGCTTTCCAGGAGAAACAGCTTGAGGTTAATGCGAAACTAAAAGAGAAACAAATGTATCTTGAACACGAACGGTCTCTTAAAGAGTTGGAATTAAAAGCTGCTACCTTAACTCTAGGAGGAGATGTTTCTGCATTTGATGTTGGTAGACACATTAAGTTAGTTCCTCCTTTTTCAGAGAAGGATGTTGACCGATATTTTTCTCATTTTGAAAGGGTGGCAACCACATCAAAGTGGCCTAGGACTGTGTGGACTTTGCTTTTACAAAGTATCTTGGTGGGTAAAGCTCAGGAAGCTTATTCCGCTCTAAGCCTTGAGAAGAGTGCTAATTATGATGAGGTTAAAGCAGCTGTATTAAAGGCATATGAGCTGGTTCCTGAAGCTTACCGCCAGCGCTTTCGAAGTGGTACCAAATTTGCTCACGACACTTATGTTGAGTTTGCAAAACAGAAAGAGAATCTGTTTGATCGGTGGTGTACGTCTCAGAAGGTGGAAAATAAGGAACATCTTAGACAACTAATTTTGCTTGAGGAATTTAAAAACTGTCTGCCTGATGTAGTGTCTGTTTATTTGAATGAGCAGAAGGCAGTGACCTTAGAACAAGCTGCAATCTTGGCAGATGAGTTTGTCTTAATCCATAAGGTACATTTTGGTGACAAACAAGCTGAGGTTCAGGAGCAGAGTAAGCACGATAGGTCTCGGTTTTTAAAGTCTGTGCCCTTTGCCTCATTACCTGCCAATAAAATGACTAACGATGGTTTGATTTCAGAAAGGGCTTGTTTTTATTGTAAGACACCAGGCCATCTTATCGCAGATTGTCCTGTTCTAAGTAAGAAACAGAAATCCGCAAAGACTGTAGCATGTGTAAGTCCAGTGCCAAGTCTTCCTCTGGCATCTTCAGTTGCTGATGCTTCATGCAAGGAAGCTGAGTTAGCTGGCTCATCATCGTTTTTGATGGATGGTTTTGTGTATCTGTCGTCTGACCCTGAACACAGGCAAGCTATCAAGATCTGGAGAGATACAGGAGCTTTTCAATCTGTGATTTTACGTGATGTCTTGCCCTTCAATGAAAAGTCAGCTCAAGGTTCAGAGGTAATTGTTAAAGGTTTTGGTGGAGGATTTCTGTCTATGCCTTTACATAGCATTAATCTCCAATCAGATTTAATCTCTGGGGATGTTGTTGTTGCACTTTGTTCCCAAATGCCTATAGATGGTGTGTCCTTTATTCTAGGGAATGATTTAGCTGGTGGGAAAGTGCTAGCTGTCCCTGAAGTAAGCTCTACTGTCCTCAAGTCAGATGGCCCAGATGTGCTTGAATTGGCACTTCCAGAAACTTTTTGTGCAACTACTCGAGCAATGTCGGCTAAGAGGCATGTTGCAGATCAATCTTCCAGCTGTCAATCGGTGATACCACTTTATGATACTTTCATGGCCCAAGGTGACATGAACTTGGCAGGGAGTGGAAAGATGTTTCCATCTTGTCAACAGTTAATACTTGAGCATAAACAAGACTCCACTTTGGCACCCATGTTTGAAGATGTAGTACCCGATGAAGTACTATATAATGTTTCTTCTGCCTATTTTGTTAGTGATGGTGTTTTGATGAGAAAGTGGACAGATCAAAAAATGTCATGTGAGGATGGCTGGAGTAGTGGGTTTCAAGTGGTGGTTCCAGAAGTTTATCGATCTGACATATTGTATCTCGCCCATGATCATTGTCTGTCTGGTCACTTGGGGGTCAGGAAAACTTTGGATCGTGTGATTTGTTCAGGAGACCAAGTGCTAGTGCTCTTACCAATATTGGGTTCTGCGTTGCAGGCTCAATATAGTGGTCCGGATACTATTGATCGGAAAGTTGGTGAGTGTAACTACTTGGTTAAGGCTCCAGATCGTAAAAGGAAAACCCGAATGTGCCATGTGAATTTACTCAAGCCTTACCTTGATCATAACCAAACCGCGTCTCTAGGGCTCAAGGCTTTGGCGGCACTGAATGCTCCATCTACTGAAATGGGAGAAGGATGTGGTGTTTCTGAGATTGCTCAGAGTAGATTGCCAAATTCTGCATTTCTGGCTGATTTAGACATTCATTTGTCGTATCTTAATCTTTCTGAGCGCTCTGTTATTCAGTTAATTGGTCATTATTTGGCCTTGTTTTCTGATGTTCCATCTTGTACCAATGTGCTAGAGCATTACATTGATGTAGGCCAAGCTAACCCTATTAAGCCACACGCATATAGATGGCTAGTGGTTAGTGGCATAGGTTAATGCAATTGACCCTGTTTTCACAGGG
Source organism: Chrosomus eos (assembly GCA_036326025.1). NCBI lineage: Eukaryota > Metazoa > Chordata > Actinopteri > Cypriniformes > Leuciscidae > Chrosomus > Chrosomus eos. Next base: position 722,236 of record JAZAVI010000012.1, on the reverse strand, counting down.
ATATGACTTTACAGTCCACCACATTTGTGGAAAGGATAACGTTTTGGCGGATGCTCTGTCAAGGTCGTAAGTGCTGTTTGTTTTTTTCATGTACTTGTTGACTTTGCTTTAGTTATCCTATAGCAAAGTTTTAAGGGTGGGAGTGTTATGTTGGAATGTTCTAATCTGTGTGTCATTGCAGTTTCCCTGCTAGATCACCTGCAATCAATGGGTTAATTGGTGTCACCTGACTGGAGCCACTTTAAATACAGGATGCATGCTCTTGCTCTCTCTCTCTTTATCCTGTTCATAATCACAGACATTGGCCTGGAATCTTGAATTAACATAAAGACACACATCTCCACCCATTCTACCTAATCTGTTCTTATAATAAAGTGTATAGCCCTTAAGGTTGAAAGAATCACAGTATGACCTATCATTTAACCAGGTTTCACTGCAAGCAATTATATCAAAACTACAATCTGATACAGACAGCATTGACACTAATTGATCATAATGTTTAGCTAGGCTTCTGATATTAATACGGACCACCGAGAAGTCGTTATTCATAGTTAAAGGGGTGGTTTACTGCTTTTTTTCTTTGCATGATTGTGTTTATGGGGTGCAATATAACATGTATTCGTGGTTTTTCTTTTTTTAAAAGTCTTATTTTTCATAAATTTCACCTTTATTGTAAGCCTCTTTCTCCTCTGTCATTTGAACGACCGGTTGACTTCCTGATTCTATGAAACCACTCCCTCAGAAACAGGCAGTGGGCTCAGATTGGTTAGTTTGGGCCGGTGTGCTGTAATTGGCTAAACTGCGTAGCGCACGTTGTCCGGAGCCGCCACGCCCCTTGCCTTTACGGGCGTGAGTTTCATGTGCTCTGGTTAATGTAAATAATGGTGTCGATACTGCCGTATCAGTTTGAGCCAGAATCAGACCGAGAAAGCGGCGATGAAGAGAGTCAAGCAGAACCTCCCCAAACACGGCTGTTACAAAACGTTTCTGAATGGTACGTTTTTGAATTATTAATATTCTATTCTTCTATTATTACATAAGAAGTTTGATACCCTGTTATACTTGAAAATGCTACTGCTGCTTGTTAGCTTTTTGAGATACGTTTTTATCTCGATTAAACATTTAATGTAAATGATTACATGAGTAATACAGTTTTTTAAATTTATTCTTTTATCGATATAATGAACAACCGTTTAGCTATTAACAAAACTTAGTTTACTCTGTGGATCGTTTTCTTTAGGTGTACATGGCTACTATAAACAAACACTGTTGACATTGATCATGTTCATGATCAAATCGAAAGATTACGTCATAAAGTAGCTCTACATGGCAAATATATTTATAAAATCTATATGATTACAAATTCAGGTCCAAAATGTTTGTACGCGTTTGCCATAGAAACACGAAATAGCATAACCAAGTGACTATAAAGCCAGCGCTGGCATTTGTTTACGTCCTTGATAAAACGAAACCATTACGTCTAAAATTATACAAATACATTTAAAATTATTGGTAACACTTTACAATAAGGTTCATTAGTTAATGCATTAACTAACATTAACTAACCATGAGCAATACATTTGTTACTGTATTTGTTAATCTTTGTTAACGTTAGTTAATAGAAATAGAGCTATTCATTGTTTGTTCATGTTAGTTCACAAAGCATGAACTAATGTTAACAAGATTTTAATAAAGTATTAGTAAATGTTGAAATTAACATGAACAAAGATTAATAAATGCTGTATAAGTGTAGTTCATTATTAGTTCATGTTAACTAATGTAGTTAACTAATGTTAACTAACGAACCTTATTGTAAAGTGTTACCAAATTATTAAGTCTTACTTACAGGTTGTGGCCCAACAACTGCTGCCTCTGGTTTTAACGTTGGAACAGCTTCATGTTTTAGCAACAGTTTCTTGTGGAATCCGGCATTGAATTGTTGGAGATTCAGGAAGCTGTCTTCAGTGAAATGTGCCGCACAAAGAGCTAAATTACGATTGTAATTGTCAGAAACATAATCAAACATAAATTGTAGCCATTGTTGACGAACTACAGTGTCCGTAGTAAGCCCGAACACAGAAGACCTAACAGCTGGATGAAAATAACACACTTTCGACGGCATGTTTAGCTCTCCCCTGTAACTCTTCCTCTTCGGCAAAGCCGCAGAAATATGGCCATGCCCTTTTTTGCGTATTCCGGAGGGAGGGTTGATGTAAATGTATGGGTTAGTGACGTCTAAAACCCAGCTGTAGTCCCAATCGAGTCGTTTTTGTAGGCATTTACACTTCCTGATTTTTAAAAGACGATATCTCTGCTTACATTGAACTTTCAGCGCTGCAACTTTGCAGATAATGTTCATGCACCAACAGCAACATTACACACTATTTAAAATGAAAAAAGTGAAATCGCAATCAACCACCCCTTTAAGTATTTAAGATTTTCTAGGTCATATTGCTTGCAAGTGATATATGCACCAATGTCACTGCAGTGCCGAACCTCCCCATCAAGATCGTCCAATTCATCCAAACCCATCCAAAAGCGATAGACCTAGTCCTACATCCAACATCCATGATAAAGCATATACACATAAAGCATTCAATCCTAAATACAACAAAAAATTAAAAGGAATACATACACACTTGCCTAGATGCACTCTCTTTTGTACCTCGCTCCATTTACACCCACACCCACACACACCCTCACTTCCACACCCACTCACAACCACAAGTAGATTTATGTAGGGCACAAACTGACACATTTGTACCATATGATCGTAATCTCAACAACCACATTTATGAGTATAAATAATTAGTCAGTCACTGGGTATGCATGAATAATTTTTGTTCATCAAGAGAAAAAAACAGTTCTCAAAGCCTATTCGAATAACAACACAGGTCACCAACCAGCCAGTTTAAGGCTATGTCTTAACATATTGCTTTGCTTCTGAAACCGAAGAAAAATACATCCTACCTCCCTCCTTAAGTTTGATAAAAAGTTTGGCAGGGAATAGAAGCGTTGGTCTAGGTCAGCGTTTGTACAACTCCGACATCACCTCTCTATTTTCCTTCCGTTGCGCCACAATTTCAGGTGGATAATCCTCGTAAACTGAGATGGAATGGGATTGGAACTTTAACTGGCCTCTTTTGACCCGAGCTTCACTGATAATTTTCTCCTTTACGAGGTACTTGTGGAGCCGGAAAATGACCGACCGCGGTGTTGGTTTGGCAGATGGAGTTCGATGAGCCCATTCGCACTCAGGCGGGGAATCCAGGATGTGTCCAAACACCTCGGCCAGCATTTTGGAGTAAAAGACTGTCGGCTGTCCACTGTATATGGTCTAAGTAAACGAGGAATACGCTGATTTCACGCTGCCGCCATTTGAAATCGAAAGTGAGGCTCCGGTGGGAAGAACCCCGGAAGTACAGATAGACAACAATGCTTGGGACTTCCAACCTGAAGCTGCTACCACGATTTACACTATTGGATGTTTATATCCAATATAGGGTATGTATATAGTTCATTCCTGCTTCTTTTTTTCCGTTCTGAATTATATATAAAAAAATGTTTTATTTATAAATGAATTTCACTGTATATGGTAAATTTTAAACACAACAATGCCATCGCATTCGCGACTCTCCTATGATTAAAAGCGACACTTCCGGTTTTCTTCCCACCGGAGCGAATTGGCGTATTGTTGTGTTTAATGTAGAAATTAGTTATTCTAAAAATGTACATACATTTCTTTTATACTTTAGACCATATACAGTGAAATTCATTTATAAATAATTTTTTTAATATATATATATAATTCAGAACGGAAAAAAAGATTTCAAAATGGCGGCTGCGTGAAATCAGCGTATAGACACAGTTTCTATGCAATGTTCTACACTAGTATTAATATCAATTAAATTGGTGCAGTAGAGACTGTGATTTGGATTTTTTGTTACTAGTCAAACGGTATTTAACATCTTGGAGATGTTATCCGACAGAAGATCTGCCCCGATTCTACCTGGGTGTAAGCCATCAGCGCGGAAGAGATGATTCCAAAACAGATTCCAATTATTTACAAAGAGCAGTTTCTGCTCATTGCACCATGACAATAACCATTCATTTAGCGCGAATAATCTACTGAACTTTTCATGCCCTTGTCGGTACGTAGGAAGCGGTCCAGACACAATAATCGATGTTTCAGGCGATGTGCTGCGTACCGTATCGATAAGGCTCCTGAAGTCTTTCTTCAGAACTTCCGTCTGTCGCAGCCTAGTGTCGTTAGCTCCCGCGTGCAGCACAACAGCTCCGATGCGCTCGTCACCGTTCAAGATCTCAGTTACCCGCGCAGTGATATCGAGAACACGAGCACCAGGAAAGCAATGACTGTGCACCTTACTTTTACCTAACGTAGCATGGACGTGTCGGACGGTGGAATCGCCGATGATCACAGCATCGCGTTCCGTTTCACAAAGAGGGGAGAAGCGGTTCTGAGTGGAGATCTCGAAAACCGGGAGGGGCGAAAAGATTCTTGTCCTGGCTCACGGCTTCCGCGGAACCACCCAGCCTTTGTGGTGGTGTGTTGGAGCCGGAGTGAATGAAACCATGGCTGATCGTGACCTGGACGACCAATGCTGAGAAACGCACGGAGTAGACGAGGTCAGCGTCAGCGGGTTGCTAACGTTAATCACTGATCCGTGTCAATCAGCGCGTGATGTTTCAAGAGCTAAACGCCGGTCTCTCAGCTCAGCTTGTCTCTCTAGAAGGTCACGGATCTGCTTTTCTACAGCTTCTAATTCAGACTGCACCGCGAGCAAATCAGATTTGTTCTCATCTGCACCAAAAGGTAGATAACATACACATATATTCGCCATTTTAACAGATGGACAGTAAGTTAGCAATGATGCAACCAGTGATGCTATTAATATTTATAATAATTTATGACTCAAGTCTTTGGTAAAGTCCGTCTTTTTAGTGGTACGGGTGTAATGTAGACGCACGATAGACAGGACAATGTTCGTTTGTAAGTGAGTGTAAAGAAGACTCGCTCAGCCGTGACCCATAGGTGTAAAGGACCGGTGTTGGGTAACGGCTTGAGACGCGTCTGCTCAACAGTCCGAGTTGTAATTATGAGTTAAATGATGGTTCAAAACAGAATAAAAGAAAGAAATATGGAAAAACAGAAAGAAATACGAACCTAATACGAGGCTTAGACAACCACGACACAAACAAACAAACTCACAGCAGGCAACGAGGCTGACAAAAGCAGTCGATCGCAGGGCGAGCAGCAGTGAAGTGGTGTCTCGCTCTACGACCAACAACCAAATGTTTATGTGTTTATTCATTCATTCATTCATTCATTCATTCATTCATTCACAGAACACAACAAGTTCATGTTTACAGATTTTAAGAACCATTCTGTAAAAGAAAAGGACCTCCCAGAAGCCAAATCCTGGCTTATAAATAGGGCCCTTAAAGACACATAATCAGCACTAATAACATCACAAAATAATCCACCCACCCAGTACCCATCCACAACCAACAACAACACCACTCACCACAAAATATACACCCCCCTGTCAGGGTTGGTGTGCAGGTGACCGAAGACGAGGACACGGAATTCCAAAGACAATAGTTTTAATAACAAAAATGAAAACTTCCAAACTCAAACAAGAACAAAACTCCAGGAAATCAGGAAACACACAACCATACAAAGACGACGATCGACAAACACTGGGAGAAAACACAGGGCTTAAATACACTTGAAATGATGGGATAATTAACAGAACACAGGTGAGAAAACTGAACACTAACGAGGAGCGGGAAAACTTAACAGGGCTAAACCAAAAACCACAAAGACAGGGGAAACCAAGATACAAGGAAAACAGAACTCAAACACATTGAATAGTCACAGTACCTCCCCCCTCCCCGAAGGCGCGATCTCGCGCCGTATAATATCCAAAGGGGTGGGAGGGTGGGCGCCCTGGAGGCTGACGAGGGCATAGTGCAGGTCCAGGAAGCCTCCAGGGCGGAGCAGGCTGTGGGCGTGGCCACGACGGTGCAGGCTGTGGGCGTGGCCACGACGGTGCAGGCTGAGGGCGTGGCCACGACGGTGCAGGCTGAGGGCGTGGCCAGGGTGGAGCAGGCTGTGGGCGTGGCCACGATGGTGCAGGCTGAGGGCGTGGCCAGGGTGGAGCAGGCTGTGGGCGTGGCCAGGGCGGTGCAGGCTGTGGGCGTGGCCACGACGGTGCAGGCTGAGGGCGTGGCCAGGGCGGAGCAGGCTGAGGGCGTGGCCAGGGTGGAGCAGGCTGTGGGCGTGGCCACGATGATGCAGGCTGTGGGCGTGGCCAGGGCGGTGCGACCCCTTCGGGTGGCCATGGCGGTGAGACCCCTTCGGGTGGCCATGGCGGTGAGACCCCTTCGGGTGGCCATGGCGGTGAGACCCCTTCGGGTGGCCATGGCGGTGAGACCCCTTCGGGCGGCCATGGCGGTGAGACCCCTTCGGGCGGCCATGGCGGTGAGACCCCTTCGGGCGGCCATGGCGGTGAGACCCCTTCGGGCGGCCATGGCGGTGAGACCCCTTCGGGTGGCCATGGCGGTGAGACCCCTTCGGGCGGCCATGGCGGTGAGACCCCTTCGGGCGGCCATGGCGGTGAGACCCCTTCGGGCGGCCATGGCGGTGAGACCCCTTCAGGTGGCCATGGCGGTGAGACCCCTTCAGGTGGCCGTGGGTCCTTCGGCGCCCACGGCGAGGGCCTATGGCCCCCCCCAAAAAATTAATGGGGAGAGTGACTGGAAAAGGGACAGGCTGGGCAGACGTGACGTGACAGACGTGGACCAGCGGTGAGGGCTCGGCAGGGCTGGACGGGACCAGCGGTGAGGGCTCGGCAGGGCTGGACGGGACCAGCGGTGAGGGCTCGGCAGGGCTGGACGGGACCAGCGGGGAAGAAGTCTCTGGCAGGACGGTCTCTGGCTCTGGGTCAACGGGCTCTGGCTCTGGGTCAACGGGCTCTGGCTCTGGGTCAACGGGCTCTGGCTCTGGGTCAACGGGCTCTGGCTCTGGGTCAACGGGCTCTGGCTCTGGGTCAACGGGCTCTGGCTCTGGGTCAACGGGCTCTGGCTCTGGGTCAACGGGCTCTGGCTCTGGGTCAACGGGCTCTGGCTCTGGGTCAACTGGCTCTGGGTCAACGGGTTCTGGGTCAACGGGCTCTGGGTCTGGCGCTGGGTTAACGGGCTCTGGCTCTGGCGCTGGGTCAACGGGCTCTGGCTCTGGCGCTGGGTCAACGGGCTCTGGCTCTGGCGCTGGGTCAACGGGCTCTGGCTCTGGCGCTGGGTCAACGGGCTCTGGCGCTGGGTCAACGGGCTCTGGCTCCCGGATGATGGGTGGCGTGGTTAGGATGGCTGGTGTGTGTGATTGAGTGGTGATGTCAACTTCAGCCTCACCCACGGTGAAGGCCGACCCACTCAACCACAACACATGATCGAGGTAACTGGCGAAGTTTCCTGAAAAAGCTGCTGCTGGGGCTAGCCTGTATAGGCTCTCATCTAGACCGCCCCAGAACACAGACTTCAGGACGTCGTCGGTCCAGCTTACCCCCACAGAAAGCTCCAGGAAACCGGCGACATATTTTTCAATCGGGCGACCGTCTTGAAAATAATGGACCAGACGATCGGCTGGGGTGAATAGAGGGTGAGCTGGGTTAATAGGGGTTAGAAGAATTCCCATGCTGACTCCTTACGTGGTCGATCGTTCTGTCAGGGTTGGTGTGCAGGTGACCGAAGACGAGGACACGGAATTCCAAAGACAATAGTTTTAATAACAAAAATGAAAACTTCCAAACTCAAACAAGAACAAAACTCCAGGAAATCAGGAAACACACAACCATACAAAGACGACGATCGACAAACACTGGGAGAAAACACAGGGCTTAAATACACTTGAAATGATGGGATAATTAACAGAACACAGGTGAGAAAACTGAACACTAACGAGGAGCGGGAAAACTTAACAGGGCTAAACCAAAAACCACAAAGACAGGGGAAACCAAGATACAAGGAAAACAGAACTCAAACACATTGAATAGTCACACCCCCAACCAGCATATATCACGCAAGCATTTTGAAAACTGTTGTACTCAGCGAGTTTCAAAAGCTTATACCTATAAAAAAGCAGACCTGAGGGAGCATCATAATTTGCCCATGATATTACACGTATAACTTTCTCCTGTAGGATCTGCAATTTTTCAAGATGGCTTGGATACGTGTTACACCATATGATATTACAATAATTTAGATGTTATTCAAAAAGGGACCGGTACAGTGTTAGAAGAGCAATAAAAGGAAGATTATATCTCAATTTATAGAACAGACCAACATATTTTGACAATTCTTTTGTTAAACACTCTATATGTTGTTTAAAGTTTAAGGACTCATCTAAATAAATACCTAAAAATTTGATGTTCTCTACTCTTTCAATTTCTTTGTTATGTATTTTGATTTGTATCCTTTCAATGTTTGTCCGGCTTCTATTTGAACGAAATATAATAAATTTGGTTTTCGATACATTTACTGATAATTTGTTACATTTAAACCAACTATCTACTTTAACTAATTCCTCATTAACAAGCTATTGTAAAATATCCGGATTTTTATAAGACAAAAAAAGATTAGTGTCATCTGCATAGATAACCTGATGAAAAAGATTTGATGAACTTAAAATGTCATTTACATACAAAATAAAAAGAAGTGGACCTAATATGGAGCCCTGGGGGACTCCACAAACGATATCTGTGCATTCTGAATAACTATTGTTAATTTGGACAAATTGCTCCCTATCAATTAGGTAACTTTTGAACCAGCAGAGTGCCTTCCCTCTGACATCATAGTGTTGCAATTTCCCAATTAGAATTTCTAAATCAATGGTGTCGAAGGCTTTTGATAAATCTAGAAATACACCAATACCAATCTCACCATTATCTATAGTGTCGTTGATTTTTTCAATGAGATCCAGAATTGCCAAACAGGTAGAGCTCTTTTTCCTAAAGCCATATTGAGATGGGATTAGTGTATTCATTTTATCCAGGTAACCGATAAGTCTGTTGTACACAACCCTCTCAAGTACCTTGGAAAAAGTAGGTAAAATGGATTATAGGTTGATAATTTTGTAAGTTATTTTTTTCACCAGATTTATAAATTGGAATAACTTTGCAATTTTTGTCATTTTTGGTACTACACCATGAGATAAAGAGAGGTTTATACAATAGACAAGTGGCTCTAGAATTTGCTGCCAAGCAATTTATCTAAATATTGTCCTATTAATACTTTTATGCTTTTTTTAAGAGGTAATGTCTTCTTTTGTTCCAACCGTATTTGCGGTTCCAGCCGTATAATGGCTTGAGACGCGTCTGACCAACAGTCCGAGTTGTAATTATGAGTTAAATGATGGTTCAGAACAGAATAAAAGAGAGAAATACGGAAAAACAGAAGGAAATACAAAGCTAATACGAGGCTTAAACATCCACGACGCAAACAAACTCACAGCTCACAGCAGGCAGCGAGGCGGACAAAAGCCTAAAAAATCCTGAATAATCCAGACCAACCAGAGGGCACTATTCCTACAACATCATCAGTGCTGAAGCGGAACTACCAGAGCAGTTCGGCAGATACTGAGCAGATGCAGCATATGTGTTGTAACGAGGCAGGGACAGGCCAGGGGAATCCATTTGCAGTGATGCAAGCTCTACAGCACATTTATTTTCGACAGTCAAAGCAGGGTTACGTTTTTGCATGTCGTGCACAATAACCCTAAAGGCACCAGGGATGCGGTGCCATCGGCTTGGGCCTGTAATCGCTGCTCGCAGCTATATTTAGCATATTTTTTCCTTTTATTCAGGCCTATAGACTATGATTTTATGAAAACAAATTATTATTTTTATTTTATATTAAATCCTGCTGGAAACCCAGGGTTTGTAAACCTGTGCTCTAGGGAACTGAGTTTGGCACCACTAGTATCAGTGAACCTCGAGGAATATATTACAATAATGTAAAACTCATGTCATGACCCCTGTAAAGATGTAAGATGCATTATTAAAGGATTCTTCAGCTATTAATGATGAAACACTCACAGAGCTTTTCTGCAGTTGACCACAGCTGGTACCAGTCTTCTTCTGCCCTCAGCTGATGTGTTGTATTTCTTGAGGTTCAGCTCATCCAGCGTCTCCTCTGAGATCTGAAGCATGTAGGAGATTGTTGAGCAGTGAGACGGAGAGAGTTTCTCCTCTGAGTGTTTGTCTGATTTCACAAACTCCTGAATCTCTCTGGACAGAGTCTGATCTTCCACTTCCAGCAGACAGAGGAACAGATTGATGGATTGATCCGCTGAGAGATGAGATGATTGTTTGATCTGGTCTTTAATGTACTGAGTGATTCTCCTGATGCTATCTGAGCTGTTCTCTGCGTGTGTCAGTAGATCCTGTAAAAGTCTCTGATTGGACTCCAGTGAGACGCCCAGCAGGAACCGCAGGAATAGATCCAGTCGTCCATTCTCACTCCTCCAGAGGGCTTTATCTACTGCTGATGTTAGTTGATCATACAGAGAGACTTCATCAGATCCATTTTCAGAGTCAGAATCACTTTCAAAATCATATTCAAGGTTCTGCTTATATTCTGTATCCAGAAACTGCAGTGGATCTCCATCAGATCTGAATTCATCCAGTGGTTTAGAATCACTTTCAGAATTGTATTCAAGGATGTGCAGTGGTTTCTTGTTCTTCATTAACTCCAGTGGTTTCTTGATCTTCGTTAAATAGCAGTAAAACACATAGAAAGCAGCGAGAAACTCCTGAACGCTCAGATGAATGAAGCTGTAGACTTTCCTCTGATGAATCACAGATTCCTCCTTAAAGATCTCAGTGCAAATCCCAGAATGCACTGAGGCGTCAGTGACATCTATGCCGCTCTCAATCAGGTCCTCCTCATAGAACATCACATTGCCCTCCATCAGCTGATGGAAAGCCACTTCAGCAAGTTTCACAATCACTTCTCTGTTGGACTGCAGGAGTTTCTCTGGATCTCTCTCTTCATACTTCTGATTCCTCATGTGGATCTGAATCAGCAGGAAGTGGATGTACATTTCAGTCAGAGTTTGAGGGATTTCTGCACTCAGATCTTCTTCCAGGAGCTTCTGAAGCACAGTGGAGGAGATCCAGCAGAAGACGGGTATGTGGCACATGATGTGGAGGCTTCTTGCTCTTCTGATGTGTGAGATGATTCTGCTGGCTTGATGCTCATCACTGATTCTCTTCCTGAAATATTCCTCCTTCTGAGGCTCATTGAATCCCTGAATCTCTGTCAGACGGTTGATGTATTTGGAGGGGATCTGATTGGCTGCTGCTGGTCTGGATGTTATCCAGATGAGAGCCGAGGGAAGCAGATCTCCTTTCATGAGCTTTGACATCAACACACCCACTGATGAAGTCTCAGTCACATCAGAAACTTCCTGAGCGTCTGGAAACCTCAGTGTGATTCTGCTTTCATCCAGACCATCAAAGATGAACACAACTTTACACTCCTCATAAATCTTTGAGTCCAGATCTTGAAGTTCAGGATGAAAGTCCAGCAGAAGTCTGTGAAGACTGTACTGATGATCTCGGATCAAGTTCAGCTCTCGAAATGGAAGCACAAACATGAAATCTACATCCTGATTGTCTTTCCCCTCGGCCCAGTCCAGAATGAACTTCTGCACAGAGACGGTTTTCCCGATTCCAGCGATGCCTTTAGTAAGAACAGTCTTGATCTGCTGTTTCTCCTGGCGTCCTGGTTCAGGAGAGGCTTTAAAGATGTCATTGCAGGAGATTGGAGTGTCTTGTGAGTGTTGTGTTCTGGCTGTTTTCTCCATCTGTAAAACCTCATGTTGTTTATTCACTCCTTCACTCTCTCCCTCTATGATGTAGAGCTGTGTGTAGATCCTGTTCAGGAGGGTTTCAGTCTCTTGGAGTTTCAGGCCCTCAAATAATCTCTCATACTTGTTCTTCATGCTGGTTTTGAGTCGGTCTTTGACTCTCTGTAGTTCATCGTTCACCGGTTGAGGAGAATCCTGATCTCCAGTCTGATCATCTCTATACACACTGCTGACACAACACAAGTGCACAGATTTAAGAACATGAAAAATTACATGCAGTAACAGTTGTGTTCAGACAGAAGCCCGAGCCGGCTTCTCGAGAGATTATTCGGTCTCTATCTATTCTTCTGAAACAACAACAAACAGATTTAAAAATTATGTAAAATAAAGGATTTAAATGTATAAATAAAATCTAAATTTCAACCATATAGTAAATCAATATAGATGTCAACAGGGTTCGAAATTAACACCCGTCAAGCACCAAATGCGGGTAGATTTTCCGATTGGCGAGTAAATCTCAAAAGGCTATCCGCCACACTGGTGGGTGAATGCTCACCAAAATAGCAGACCTGCCAACCTGTACGCATTACGATTTGTCACTCTAAACTACGCAAAAACCTGGTGACGCTTTGTGCACGCGCAGTCCTCAAATCAAGCAACAGCAAAAGAAGCGGAGTTCAACCAATCATAGCACTGGTTTCATTCTTCAAATAGCAAGCAGGGATGATTGACAGATGCGTAAGACCCAGGGCTCGACATTAACGCTTGTCCGCTTGTCAAGTCAAGTCAAGTATTTTTATATAGTGCTTTTCACAATATAGATTGTATCAAAGCAGCTTCACAGTATCAATCAAAATAACATAACAATGTTTGTTTCTTAGTGGAAAAAAAAACATCCACGTTAGGTAAAGCAGATCAATGGTATTAATGATTGGTATTATGAATGATTAATTCGTTTGAATATCCGCTTGTCCGGGACAAGTGGATTTTTTGAAGGGACAGTAAAAGAGGATTTTACTTGCCGACCGGACAAGTAGCCTGATTAGAACATCAATAACAAAACAAAAAATAACTAGGGAATAATACATCTAAATGTGGAGTTTTTATATGTTTATGTTAAGCAACCTCAATTATTTTTCCTGAACACCATCACGATTGAAAATGTGACATTGATTTCCTACAACAGTTCAATAAACAGTTAAAATTAAGTCACTTACATTTTAGATGCAATATTGACTGTTTTTGTTCTGTTTCTCGATTATAACTCGAAATATTAATTAGAAATTATAATTAGAACTCGGATTGTATTCATCTGAAAGAAGAAAATCATTTACACCTAGCCTGGCTTTAGCGTAAGTAAATCATGGGATATTTTTCCTTTTTTAGGTGAACTATTCCTTTAAATCCCCCACTACATGTTTATCCTCACCTGGGGTCAGAGCTCACTGCTTCATCACTGGGGTCAGAGGTCACTGCTTCATCACTGAGTTTAGGAGGCTGAGTCATTGATCCATCACTCTTCACAGACACACAGCTGGGATCTGGAGATGAAGATCTCTGTCTCCTGATACTGAGAAACACACAGATATAACTCTTCCTTTAGTTCTGTCCTTTATTATAATTCGGTCTGTTGTCTCTAATACTGGATTATATCTTACCTGGGTCAGAGGTCACTGCTTCATCACTGAGTTTAGGAGGCTGAGTCATTGATCCATCACTCTTCACAGACACACAGCTGGGATCTGGAGATGAAGATCTCTGTCTCCTGATACTGAGAAACACACAGATATAACTCTTCCTTTAGTTCTGTCCTTTATTATAATTCGGTCTGTTGTCTCTAATACTGGATTATATCTTACCTGGGGTCAGAGGTCACTGCTTCATCACTGAGTTTAGGAGGCTGAGTCATTGATCCATCACTCTTCACAGACACACAGCTGGGATCTGGAGATGAAGATCTCTGTCTCCTGATACTGAGAAACACACACATATAACTCTTCCTTTAGTTCTGTCCTTTATTATAATTCGGTCTGTTGTCTCTAATACTGGATTATATCTTACCTGGGGTCAGAGGTCACTGCTTCATCACTGAGTTTAGGAGGCTGAGTCATTGATCCATCACTCTTCACAGACACACAGCTGGAATCTGGAGATGAAGATCTCTGTCTCCTGATACTGAGAAACACACAGATATAACTCTTCCTTTAGTTCTGTCCTTTATTATAATTCAGTCTGTTGTCTCTAATACTGGATTATATCTCACCTGGGGTCAGAGGTCACTGCTTCATCACTGAGTTTAGGAGGGTTATGCATGGATCTGTCACTCTTCACAGACACACAGCTGGAATCTGGAGATGAAGATCTCTGTCTCCTGATACTGAGAAACACACAGATATAACTCTTCCTTTAGTTCTGTCCTTTATTATAATTCGGTCTGTTGTCTCTAATACTGGATTATATCTCACCTGGGGTCAGAGGTCACTGCTTCATCACTGAGTTTAGGAGGCTGAGTCATTGATCCGTCACTCTTCACAGACACACAGCTGGAATCTGGAGATGAAGATCTCTCTCTGCTCTCTCTGTTCTCCATAATGAGAAACTGACTTCAGATCTGTGCATGGAAAAAGAACAAATCATACATTATATTTAGATTATTCCATTAAAGTACTGTACAAAAGGCCTGCTATGAGTCAAACATGTATATAGTTAATGTGGGAACATCACTTATGTCCAGTAGGTGTCAGCCTGCCCTTACTCAAGTTCATTGCAAGTATTGCATCAGCCGTAACTCAGACTGCGTTATGAGGAAATGGATAGAAACTCCGGTCAGGTGTGGACTGTTAGTGCTTGAGTACTGAGAATTTACCCTGTTCTAATTATTCCTGAGTGGTTTTAGTTGGTGTGGGTCAATGACGATATGTAAGTTCGCCGTTTATTATTAATGTTTCTTTGAGAGTTTCTAGCAGCTATTTAACATTGTAATATGTGCTGATTCATCCTAATGCTAAGCTAATTATGACTGTTTGTGAAAGACGTCAATAGTATAATATTTGGCAAGCGTTAAGTGACTATTCCATTTGATTATTATCATTGTAATAATGTAATCACTAAAATTGATTACTTTATTACGAGAATTGTTGTTCTCTTTCAGTTATATTGTTCGATAAATTCTGATAATATTGTTCTAATGTCCTAGCTTATGAGCATACTGTTGTACTAATTTGTGATGATACTATTGCAGTTAGTAATTATTCCTTCTCTCTGTTTATTTAGAACCGCACACATACACAGAGAACTACAGAATTGCATATTGTTTATATTGCAAACAAAGGAGAAATCCCTTTTCCTAACATTATGGTCCTTCGAGCCGGATGTGATTTGCTACAGTGACAGTATGGTTGATGAGTATCAAAGAGGAACTGTTCCAGAATATGTACGGCCAAACCGCCAGAAATGTCATCCTGCTTACTTTGACGATTTTGAAGTGGACTCTAGAGGTTGTCAATGAGGTAGCAAACATCCTCAGCACTTAAGCACAGCACGGTATGAACACAGACGAGAACAGGAATCCCGTGGGAGCAAAGGAGGTATACAACAGATGGCACCTCGTGATGTAAATAAGTTACCAGAGTCGACATCATATCCTTACCTTCCAGATTCAAAGGCACAATCCTTCACAGCCTCACAGTATCGGACTGTTACCATGGATCTACCTGAGGCCTCTACTCCTTTCCATGAGCAATCAGCTAACATTATGCCTGGCCCGCACATGAAGCTGAAAGGTCGACTATGTACCAGTGCTCCACCTACCTTGTATGAAAGATCTGCTACTCGTGACTTGCATGCTTCTCCTTCATATGTGGTTTCCTCAGACCCTTATTCACCACAAGCCGGGATTCACGTTATTCCTTCAGTGGCATGAGTCGTGGTGTTAAGGTCCCCAATTATCCCTTTCAGCAGCCGAGAGCTTCCCTGACTGAGCAACATAGTGCTTCAGACATGATGGTTCTGATTGATAAAATGATGGGTCAGTTGCAGATCATGAAAGACGAGGTCAAAGCATGACACCCCTGGAGGACCAACACCCAGTTATCCGCAGCCTTATAAAGAACCGCCTCCTGTGCATTATGAATACCCCGACCACCGCAGTATGCTGCAGACCGGTCTTATGGGCCATATGACAGAGTCCAGAGCAGCTACGAGCTTGTCACTAGATTAAAGAGCGATATGTACCACAACCCAAGACCACTACCTGTACAAAGACCGAAGCCTCACTGGTTAGAGCAACCTTCCATTCAGCTAAAAGAGTCAGCTGCAGAATATCGAGGTCCTAAGCCCAGTATACCTTACCTTGTACATAAAGATCCAAGCGAGTTTGCACATCTGAGGCTTGCTCTGCACAATCTGCTACCTGAGGATGGGTCAGAGTTGTTTAAGTATCAAATTTTGGTGGATCATCTACAGTTGGATGATGCTAGACTGATTGCAGATTATTTCCTCAACTCTCCATATCTTTACACCGAGACAAAGAACACCTTGACAGAGAAATTCGGTAAGCCTAATCAACTTGCATTGAATAAGATTGCTATAGCAATGGACGTGCCAGATGTCGTCCAGGAGACCCAGAAGCCTTTGAAAGGTTTGCAATTACAAATTCAAGCCCTTGTAGGACTGCTGCAATCCTTAGGACCAGATGGGGATGCTGAATTGATGTGTGGGTCCCACATAGTTCGCCTGCTCACCAAGTTACCACCTGATTTAAGAGCTGCCTTCAGGAGACAAATGCTGCCTCATCATGTTTCAACCTTTACACTTACAGAGTTCTGCAAATGGTAGCAGTCTGAATCATGGTGTCAAAATAGTGATCTGGTGGGAAACATTCAGCTAAAGGGATGGACAAACCAAAGAATTGGGAAATGCAAAGAGCAGAGATCAAGACCAGCTACTGTACTGCACGGAGCAGACAGTTTCACCTCAAATAGTACTTCCTCTCCAGTCAAAGCAGCCACTTCACCAGAGAGGCAGGTGAAAATGAAAGCCTTTTGTCCCTACTGTGAGAATACAGACCATTTCCTTAGTCAGTGCCTCAACTTTCAGTACCTCACAACTGAACAAGTAAACCTGGATTCAAACAAACAAGCGCTGTTGGAAGTGTGGTAGGACACATTTGCACAGTGCAATCTGAAAAAAAACCCTGCAATAAATGTAGAGGTAAACATTTGATCATACTCCATGACATCAATTACAAGGCAGTCAAGTTCCACAGCTGAAACTTTATATCCTGACAGACCTGGAACAGATAACCGGGTCCTGCTGAAAGTAGTCAGAGTTCTGTTGAGATATTAGAACCGCACCTTGGACACTTATGCTATCCTTGATGATGGATCCGAACGCACCATCTTGTTAATTGCTGCAGTCCAGCAACTGAACCTGAAAGGTGACGAGGAGGAGTTATCCATTAGAACCATCCATCACAAAGTTTCACGTTTACAAGGCTCAACAGTTTTGTTCAGCATATCTCCAGTGGCGCAACCACACAAGACATACCATATCAAGCAAGCCTTAACTGCTGATCAGCTGGGGTTATCTTACCAATCCTACCCGATGGAGGCACTCGTAAGCAAGTACAAACACCTTAAGGGTCTTCCTATCCAGTTCTGTGAGAAGATTTACCCACTCCTTCTGATCGGTGCCGAACAGCCTCATTTAATCACCCCAATTGAGCCAGTTCATCTTGGACCACCTGGCGGGCCAGCCGCCATTAAGACAAGACTGGGTTGGGTTGGACACTACAGGGTCCAGCGAAGCTCCTTCTGAATCCTCTTCAACCTCAGCAGATCCTTTTTACATCGGTGCCATCCAAGCAAACAGAGTTGATGAGAAATGTTGTGAAGTTATGGGAACTGAACATTCTTCCCTACCGTAATTAAAAATTGGTCACTCGCTCCAGGGAGGATCAAACAGCCCTTTAACTCCTGAACAAAGGAACTGTCAGAGTTTACATAAACGGCGTCCAGAGGTATGCTACTCCCCTGTTACATAAAGCCAAAATGGCTTGTCTTAACGCCCCTCAAGAAGCAGTAATGCCACACCTTCGGAAAAATCAAGATCACCTTGTGGAAATCAAGAAACTAGTGGAAGAATGGGTATGTGGCCAAACTGGATCCAGAAAAAGTACCACAGAGTCATGAGAGGTGGTTAATACCACATCATATGGTCACCCAAAATGACAAAAATCGACTGGTCTTCAACTGCTCATTCCAGTACAAGGGAATGAACTTAAACCAATCCCTGATTCCTGGCCCAGTACTTGGTCCGTCACTCCTGGGAGTCCTGATAAGATTCAGAGAGCATTCCGTAGCTGTGAGTGGGGATGTGAAGGGAATGTTCCATCAAGTCTGACATCTGGAACTGGACAGACCTATCCTGTGGTTTCTTTGGAGAGATATGGAACGAGACAGAAGCAGACGTCTATGAATGGCGGGGTGCTCCCATTCGGCACTACTTGCAGCCCTTGCTGCACTTCCTATGCATTGCACAAGCATGTCCTTGACAACACAGAGACAGGTGATAACCTACAATTCACTATACAAAGGAGCTTTTATGTTGATAACTGTCTCCAGAGCCTGAACACAGCTGATGAGGCCAGAGGCCTGATTAACCGTCTCCGGGAGCTAGTAAGTGTAGTAAGTCATCTACCTTACTTCTACCTTACATCTACCTTACCTTACTTAAGAAAGCTCAGTCTACCAGCACTGAACTGTGGTTGTCACAAAGGGAAACAGAGTTCCTGAATCCACTCTAGGTTTGCACTGGCATGGCCCCACCGACACTTTTAGGTACAAACACCGTCCCATAAAGTATGGATAGCCCACCATGCACAATTTATATTGAATCCTTGCCAGTCAATATGACCCATTGGGCTTCATACTCCCATTTACAACCAGAGCAAAATTCTTAATCCAACAACTATGGGCTAAACCGAGAGAATGGGATCCTTTATTCCCTGATGAACTCTTGCAGAACTGGCTGCAGAGGGAAGACGAACTTAAATCACTTTCCACTATTGCCTTCCCTAGATGCTATGTGACCCCAGAAATGGATAATTCTTCTGCTGTAAGGGAAATACATGTGTTCTGTGACGCATCAGAAAGAGCCTATGGGGTAGTCTCATACCTGAGAACTGAGAATAGTCAAGGCAAGATACAGTTAGGATTCCTACTTGCACACTCCAGAGTTGCACCTAAGAAACAATTGTGCATTCCCAGACTTGAACTCTGCGCTGCACTCTGTGGAGCTCAGTTAGCGGAGTTGCTAAGGAAGGAACTAACACTTGAGTATCAGAAAATTACCTTGTGGTCCGATTCCACCACAGTGCTGAATTGGTTGCATTCAGATTCGTGCCTGTTCAAAGTCTTTGTTGACACCAGGATCACATACTAAACATACAACGGCATTCTAGAGATTTAGAGTACAACTGTGTAGTTGCAGCAGTTTGTGAAGGATCCTGTTCTTCTGATGTCCATAAAGTAGTGGTTTACAGTGGAAGAACTGGTCTGACAGCACAAAGCCCTGATCTGACTAGATAAAAGAGTTTGTCGTGACAAACTTTAAGTTGGCTTGAGAAAGCCAGACCAGAGAGTTTTAAAAGTTTGAAGAAGTTTAAAGATAGATAGATAGATGTGCGCAAGCAGAGCATCTACTGGACAAGCCGGATTCCACCATATCTTTATAAACAATAATAATATTTTACATTGTAATCCTTTTATTTGAAATATTTGGCATGTTTGTGTGCTGCCGCTGTGTGTAATAAGCAGAGTGTGTAGGGATGGGAACTGAGAACCGGTTCTTCTTCAGAACCGGTGCCCAGTGAACCAATTCCTTGGAACCGTTAGCATGCCTGCTTAACAATTCCGCTCGTTGCAAATGTGTCATGACGTCACACACGCGCTGCATTGTTTTACTCAGCGACGGTTGATGCGCGCATCTCTAGGGTAACATATACAGTGATGAATGAATGAGCGGTGCTTTTAAATGAATATTTCTTTAAAACAAAATTGATTTGACAGAATTTAATTTTCTTAAGGCGAGATACTGCAGGTGAATAGGATAACATTTTTAACTTACAGATATCACCATGAAACTACCAGTTAATTACTCAAATAAATATGAGAAAAAAATGGGTAACGCTTCCTTTTACAGTCCAGTTACCCATGTAAATACTATGTACTTATTTTAGTAACTACAATTACTGGGTAATAACTAGTACTAACCCCGAACCTACCCCTAAACCTACCCCTGTTCCATGTACTTACCTTATATTAGCCAGTACTTTCTAGGTAAGTACACTGTAAGTACTGTACTGTAAAAGGAAGCGTTACCAAAAAATTTATTGCAAGTTTTCTGTAATTTTATGTTTAGATATGCTAATCAGACTATATCTAATTAAATATGCGCTAATTTGCATATATTTTGAAGTGACGAATCTGACCATTGAAAAAAACAAGGTTCAAAATTATTTTTGCATTTTGTTAATATATTCAATAAAAAGACATTTTCAGAGGGGATTATGAATATCTCCTTTTGTTACCCTGTAAATCAGAAAATACTGCCAATAGCCTTAAAAAAATTTTAGGCATAAAATGTCACATAAATCAGGCCAAGAATGATATATCAACAAATCCCTCTGAACAAACCTTCACAATATAGTTAGGAATAAGACTGTAAAGTTTGGTGTATGTAGGTGCTACAGAAGTGGAAAATCGTCACTAGAAGTGTGAGAAATAACTCATTTTGAGAAAACGGCCTTTAAAGATTTTTATGGCAAAATTCCACTAATTTCTATTGAAAGCCATGAATTACAGACAAAATATGCTTTAGGTCCAAGTAAAATCCATGTATCACACTGTTTAACATCCAAAACTCATTATTGCTTCATCCTTCACTGTGTCATAACATCCAAAACAACACATCAAAACAACACATCATTAGTCCATCATCACACAGGTGAATATGTCTCTGCCTGACGTACTCACAACCACTTTATGATCCCACAATTACAGATTTGTTTAGTATTATATAGTAATTATAATAAACAAAAACTGAAATGTGCTGTGTAATGTAATTGTTTTGTATAGTGTGTAAAGTATAATATATGTGATGTATGTATATAATGTCAGAGCGCGTCACGTGACGATTCTGAACGAATCACGTTGTCAGAAATTGGCATCAGCCAGTGAGATTGCGCATTTCGAGTTAAATCGCCCGTTTTACTTTCATGATTGGTTGCTGATAAACAGGAAATGACCATATTTGGACCCGACAGTATTGCGTAGGAGAGAGAGAGCTTTCTAACGGTGTGTGTGCTGACAGTGTGCAGACAGCGATCGCTGAGTAGCAGGATGATTTAGAATGCCAAAATTTGAGGAATTTAGGCGAAATCTACACATGAAAACAGACAAAGTGTACTAAAATAAAGACCTAAATGTGTATTTTGGACTTTTTTTCAGCACAAGTCTGAAAGAAGACATGCTATTGAAGACAAATATCCCAAAATCTTAAAATTGACCAGTAAAAAAAAAACGATGATTTTGCCTGCCGTGTCTCGCCTTAATGGCATAAACAGACTTTACTCCCATGAAACTTAAACTGGAATGTCACTGTTTCTGTCACTGCAACTTACCGAACAGGCAAACACGCACACACACGCGCGCGTGCGCGCGCACACACACATCACTTTTGAAGTAAAATTTAAAATTGAGGATGCAGTGTATCGTAATGCATCAATATATCGAATTGAACTGAATCAACGACATGATAATCGAACCGAACCGTGAGACCAGTGTAGGTTCACACCCCTAATACTCTGTGCTGTGTCTTCTGATCAGATATTAAAGCGAGTTAATACAAACAAACAAATGTATACTTATTCCGTCACCCAATGAGAATCGGATCGATAAGCAATATCGATAATGGAATCAGAATCGTTAAATTCTTATCAATTCCCATCACTAAGATGGTTCGCATTCGAACATGAGGTGAAATATCCGTATTCGAACTATAAATAAACTATCCGGTTTTTAAAATGCCATGTTTAGCGCATTTTTTACAGTCTATGATTCGACCGTTTGTTTTTTTATTTTTTGTTTGCCATCTCATCCAGCAGCGGGCGCTCTAAACGTATTGTAGCGTAAGCCCATGAGCAAATCAAGCGAATAATTGCCAATAGCCTCCCTGTTTTGAAAATGGAAGATAACGCACAGAACGGCCAGCCTGAGCCGACAATTACGACCCCAACTCATCTAAAAAGGCGAGTCTGGAAATATTTTGGGTTCTACACCGTAGATACACTTCTCTCAACATTGACGCGCAAATACCTGTATGCCAGGCACGTCTGTGCGCTCCGAGAGTGTGTTCTCCACCGCGGGGAACATCGCCAATAAAAAGAGAGCCGCCCTTGGTCCAGATCAAGTAGATAAATTGGTGTTTCTAGCTAACAATATTAAGAAATGAATTAGGCTAGGCTATTACTCCTGCTGCTGTTTAAGCTGTCATGTTATTGTTTGTGCCGTGCTGTTCCGATTCAGTTTTTTTTTTCATGTAGCCTAATTTTGTGATTGGCTATGTATAGTGGCACTTCATATAGACTGCTGTTTAAAGAAAAGCTGTTTAAAACATTTTAAGTCAAAGATTTTTTTTCAGACAGGCCTGAGTCCTGTTTATGACTGTCAGAATGTTAATAAATTTGTGATTTAATCTCGTTACGGTGTTTTTTTATTTTGGGAGGTGGGGGGGGGGGGGCTCGTAGAAATTCGAATATATATTCGAATACATTGCTTGATATTTGATAACCGTTCGAATTTGATTTTTCCTCAAAAGTGACAGCCCTAGTGTATTAAGCAGTGTACACGCGTTGTGGAACCACCTATAGGCACACATTACTAACGTGCTCATTAAATAACAAAAAAGATATTGCGCCATTGACTTCAGAGCAGGTTTCAGTTGGTCAATGGCTCAGTCTATTTCTGTTCCTCAAAATAGCAACGCGCCAACAATGCGCCTGAACACACACCTTGTTCTCAGACCAGCAGCAGAGTTTGGAGTATATAGAGTTAAAGCTCTAGAAGGAGTTAGAGTCAGAGGAATAATCCCTGATCTGAACAGTGTTTCAGACCCCAGTCTTCACACAGGTCTTCAACAGATCACTGGAGCAGTGTGAAGTTCCCTGCTGCTTCAAACACTCGCCTATCATCCTGGCCTCCAGAAAACACACTGGACTACAGTGACTAAAGACCTGTCGCTTCCTCATCTGTGCTCATGAAGTCATTTGAAAGAGTTTGGACCTCCTTCACCAGCTGAGGAAGATCAACCTCTCACAGGAGCTGCTACAGCAGTTTACTCTGCAGTCATCGAGTCCGTCCTGTGTTTACACAAGGCTCGAAATGCAAACGTTTTGGTTGTATATCCTCCCGAACTTGAATCTGTGCAACCTCAAAATTTATTGGGAGCATTTGTGCGAGTGCAAATAATTGTTTTGGTGCAACCTTTTGGGGTAGCAGGGATCACTAAAAGTGCGATCACCCCGTCCCTGGCCAAGTGGCTCCTTTATGGGGCCCGATCCGTTATGAGTCCTCTGCTTAGGCATGATGCTTTCAGATCAGGCCATGTATGCACTGATTTCCTG
Source organism: Chrosomus eos (assembly GCA_036326025.1). NCBI lineage: Eukaryota > Metazoa > Chordata > Actinopteri > Cypriniformes > Leuciscidae > Chrosomus > Chrosomus eos. Next base: position 698,666 of record JAZAVI010000012.1, on the reverse strand, counting down.
CCACACTGCTCAGGTGTGTAAAATGGGCACATGGGTCAGCTCCCCCTGTGCCGTCAAACTTCTGCTACAAATCTAGAAAAAAAAAGCCTTGAAACAATCGAATTACCCATTGTCGACCACTGCATGGACCATGATTACGAATTAGCGAATCCGATTTGACTATCCTTGAAGTGAACATCAGAGGACTACGGTCCAATATTGGGGTTCTTGCCAACTTTTGCTCAGTGAAGAAACCCTCCATAGTCATCACAGTCGAGACCTTTCTTGACTCCACCACTCCAGACGGTGCTGATTCCATCCAGATCCCTGGCTACTCGCTGAACTGTCGCAGAGATCGCACTCGAAAAAACGGTGGTGGCATAGCAGTATACTGTCTAGAAGGAATATCCATCTACAGTATCACAATCCATCTAGAGACCCTGATGACCATGAGCTTATATGGTTTACTGTTGCTCTGAAAACCAGGACACTCCTGATAGGTGCTATTTACCGCCCCCCAAGTGCCTCCTGCGATATCATAGACTACCTTGACAAGAACACATTCGCAGTGATGGACGAATACAGAGCACAGTCTGTAATGCTCATAGGCGACTTCAATGTACACCACCACGAGTGGCTGGGCAGTAATAAAACTGACACTGCTGGACGGCGACTCTTACAACTTGCCAATTGTCTGGGACTAGATCAGACTGTCATGGAACCAACTAGAGGAGATAATATTCTAGATCTAGTTCTCTCAGACATACCAGCAACCACTACCACCTTAGCACAAATGGGATCATCTGACCGCAATCCTGTTCTAATACAGCTACAAATCCCAGTCTTCAGGGACAAGCCATACAAGAGAACAGTATGGAGATACTATAAGGCTCACTTCTGGGAAATGAGAGGTTACCTCACCAACATCAACTGGCCCTGTATTCTTAAGGATGAAGATCCTGAAATCATCTGCACAAAGTCACAAACTTTACCACCATACTGCGAGATGCCATGGCATTATATATTCCCAACAAGACCATCACCAAAAATCGCCGGGGGAAAAGCCTGGTTCAACGCAGAATGTAGAAGATTAGCCATGGTAAAAAGAAAGCTTTATTACAACATACGGACCTCTGATGACCCGGCTATGAAACGGAAGTTCCTCAAGGCAAGAGGAGCCTTCAATCAAGCTGAAAAGAGGGCAAAAAGGGAGTATTACACCAAATTGAGGAATGAACTTGCAGATAACTCACTAAGCTAAAAAAAATGGTGGGGTATAGTAAATTCACTTTCAGGCAGGAGTGGTTTCACAGACATCCCGGTCATTGAACACCAAGGTATCACCCACATTAGTGCCAGAGCAAAGGCTAACATTTTCTGTCAAACCTTTGCAGAGAACTGCACTTTGCCTGATGCATCTGCGCATTCGCTGCCTCGGTGCCAGCAACCAACATCCTCTTTTGCCAATGTGCACTTTAAAGCCAAAGACATTAGAAACATTCTTCGTAACCTTGATCCAGCAAAGGCAACGGGACCTGATGAAATACCAACAAAAGTCCTCAGAGAATGTGCAGCGGAATTGGCCAGCCCCCTCAGTCGTCTCTTTCAAATTCTCTTCTCACATGGCGTGTTCCCCAAACAATGGAAAAACGCCAGAGTGATACCAATACATAAAACAGACTCTAAATCAGATCCAACAAATTATCGTCCCATATCCCTCCTTTCAGTCCTTAGCAAAGTGATGGAATCCTCAGTTCATAAACAGCTCCAGGGCTACCTCTTCCGTCATAAATTAATTTCTAATAAACAGTATGGATTTAAACCGAACCACTGCACAGCAGACCTCCTTACAGTATTGTCGCAGACGTGGAACAAAATCTTAGACAAAGGAGGTGAGGTGTATATTGTTGCACTAGACATTAAAGGAGCGTTCGACCAGGTTTGGCACAACGGCCTTCTGGATAAGCTTTCTGCTAAAGGCATAACTGGGCCATTACATTCTTGGCTACAGAACTACCTGGAAGGAAGGTCCATTCAGGTCGTGCTCTCTGGTCAGTCCTCATCACCTCAACTAGGGATGCACCGAATGTTCGGCAACCGAAATTATTCGGCCGAAAATAGCAAAAAAAAGCACTTTCGGTGTTCGGCCGAACAAGTAAAAAGGCCGAATAAATTTGACCGAACAATGACGTTTTTGATGACGCGATCAAATAGTAACCAGCATAGAGTGAGAGGCACGCGCTTTATAAATGCAGCCAACATGCCCCCTTTGAGGAGAAGACAAAAGAGAAGCTCATCTGATGCGTCTGTGGCAGACGTTGTTACTTGCAGCACTAAAGCGTCTTTTAACCCTCTAGTTGACAAATGCGCCGCCGCGTTTTGCTGGATTTTTTTCACATAGCAGCAAAATAGACTTAAATACTCCGTCATTTATGGTCACTTAAATGCAGACTTAAGAAATATGAAAAAATAAACTGTTAAATGACTACTTGTGTCCACTTACAATCGAAACAAAACTGTGCTTTTGTAAAATAAAGAAAATAAACAGGGTGTGCTTTCTGCCTCTGTCTCCGTTAACTTTTTTTTCTGGAGCACGTCTCTAAAAAACTCAGCCAATACAATACTAGTCACACAGGCAAAGGTATATCTTTATAATCATTTAATTGTCTACTTTTAAACGATCTAATTCAAAACGAAAACAAATATTCTCTGTTTATGTAATCTGTATGAAAAGAGAGAGATGAAAAGAGTCGTTCTCATGGCAACTCCTTATCTGCTAATCGCCACGGAGAGCGCGCGCTATATTGAAACCCAAGTGATCCAGGCAATCCATGCAAACCTGTCAACGCCCACGATAAAGTTTATGTAAACCGCAAAAGTAGGCTTATGTCTAGGACAGTTATTCATTTGTTGTGGGTTCATCCACATTTTTTTGCACTTTTCAATGCACTTTTTTAGTTATATTCTTTCAGCAGTCAGTTATAGGCCTAACATAGGCTATTCAAGAAGGGGGGGCTTCAAAGATGGCCAAATAAAAATATAGTTTTTATTTTACTAATTTATTTATTTTAAGTTATATTGTGCTTTGTTTAAATAATATCTGCTGGAATGTTAAAAAAAAAATCAGTGTTTAACAAATTGTATTTTTGCAATTTGATGTTTTTCTCAAGACAAAATAGTAAAAAAGCATATTTTTACTATTTAATTAAATGCAATGGTGAAAAAATTGGCAAAATAAATGGAATAAATGTGAAATACCGCGTTCGGTATTCGGTATTCGGCCTTCGGCCAAGCTTTTCATTATTATTCGGCTTCGGCCAAGAATTTTCATTTCGGTGCATCCCTAACCTCAACCAATCAACGCCTCGGTGCCCCAGGGATCCATTCTCGGCCCACTATCATTCTCCATCTTCATTGACGATGTTGTAGAACAGTGCAATAATAGCATTTTTCTATATGCGGATGATTCTACCATTTATGCCCCTGTAACAACACTTAATGGTCCCAATGTGGCAGCATCCCTAAATAAAGACCTGGGGTCTCATTTATAAAGCGTGCGTACGCACAAAACGGGGCTGGAAACGTACGTACGCCAGTTTCCACGCAAAGGTTGTGATCTATAAAAAACAAACTTGACGGGAGAATGTGCGCACCTTTAAGCAAACTTTGAGCCGTGCGTACGCACGTTTTAGAGATGGAGCAGTTTGGCGACACCGATGGTGAGCTGGAGCAAAATGTCTTTTTGGTCACTTTTAGACCGAAAATCTAAAGAAAATTATACATACAGTATACAGAAAGATAATACAAATATAATTTCACTCACCAAGCCTATCACATGAAGCAAGCATCCATCCCTTTTTAAATATCCGCGCCAGTGAGCGCGTTGGGCCGTTTAGTGAAACTGACGCAGCCTATCTAAAACCGTAAATCTTCATTATAATCATAAATACAGTGTTCTGTGAAATATGTTCACAATAACAGTTTAAATAAATAAAAGAATGATTTAAACTATGTTTTACTTCTGATATAAACATTTAGATTAAATATGCCATTCTCATTAATGGAGTTAGACACTTAAATTACATGAAATCATTACTGAGAAGTTACAACATTTTTTATATTCAATAAATAGAAATATTTGTTGTGGATGCAATGCTTTCAAACACTTTTCCTCTGGCATGCTGTGTTTTAATGTTTCATAGATAATTGCTTATGATAATAGCAGATTGTCTGAGAAAATAGTTTCGTGCAAATAATGCACAATAAGGTCTATCTGTTTCCATTCAAAATATCAATCAATTAAAAATACTATTCGGCCAGTGAAAAAGATTGAGAAAAACTTTCTCTGAAATGTATTTTACACTATTTGATTTATTTATTCAAAAACAAGGCAAGGATATAGGCTACTAAATTATTTTTTATTAATGTAATGTGACGGCACATCCGTATTTCATATTTTCCAAATGTCTTGTACCGTTAAACATGTTATCACGTGGATTAATAATCATATGCAAATGATATGCAGATGAGGATATGCATAGTAAAACTAGGCGTTGTAAGCTCCATATATGGTTATTTCGGGGAGGAGACGCACATGCGCACAATCTTCCGCTGACTGGGATTTATAATGTGAATTCTGCGCAGGTTCTGGCGTACGCACGGTTTTATAAGTCAGAATATTTGTTTGCGTACGCCATTTTTGGCTTTCGGACGCACGTACACTTTTAGTAAGGATTCTACGCACAGTTTTATAAATGAGACCCCTGGAGAATATTCGCAGGTGGGCAGATACTTGGAAGGTCACGTTCGAGCCCAGCAAATGCAAGGCTATGGTTCTGTCAAGAAAGAGGCCTCCATCCTGCCCAGACCTGTTCTTTGGGGCAATCAGAATTGACCTCTTTGAGCAGTTGAATATTCTGGGACTATGTATCGATAAGATGTTTCTATGGACTAATCACCTGTCAAACATCGGCAAGCGTGCTGGACAGTGTCTTGGACCTCTGCGCAGGTTGGCCAATAAGCTTGACGTCAAAGGTAGGGCCAATGTCTACAAAGTACAAGTCAGGAGTACCATGGAGTACTCATGCCTTGCCTGGATGAACGCATCACAGACCACCCTTGGGCAGCTTGACAACATCCAGAAAAAGGCATTTAAAATCATTGGGGAGGATGAGGACACTGCCCTAAGGAAATATGCAATCAGTCAGCTAAGTAGTGCTGGGCGGTTTGACCAAAAATGTATATCACGTTTTTTTTTAAAAATTATGCCGGTTTTCCGGTTTATGACGTTTTTTTTTTTTTTTTTATGCATAATCAGGTGTTCAAAGGCAAAGCATTTTCTACTGGTTGAGAGAGGAATTACTGCAATAAATTTACTTAGGATGGTCTATATTACTGTCATAGTACTGTCAATAATTCCACACTAGTAACAGGTTTTGCATGGCCCTAGAAAGTTATGCTGTTGTTTACAAATAAGAAGCAGTCATGATTCTAATGAAGTGAGGAATCAGAATGCAAAGACAATTGCAGTCAAAATACAGAACTTTTACTTGGCAAATTTCACTTTTTTTATTTTATAAAAACCAATACAAAAAGTAGGAAAAACCTCCAAACAACAGACCCGCTCCTCTTTTTGGACTGCTGCGCTTGACAGGGCAGACGAGCAGAGAGAGCGCCGGCCGCGAGCGCGCGCACTCTCACGTCTTCAAACAACACGAGCGCTGTCTTGCGCTCTCTCCCTCGCGCATATTAATCCAAATCAATTGACAGACACGATAGTAAACGGTCGGAAGACTGTAGTTTCATAGTCACTTCATGTGGAGCATTTGGAGATTTTTTTAGAGATTAGAGACTCTAGGTCTACACTCAATGAACAACATCTCAACACTAAATTATAAAGGCCTGTCTCATATAGACGCCTGTCTCAAATAGCCTACAAGCTGGTGCAGTTCGACGATTTGGGAAAATAAAAGCCTGGGCTCTTATTTGAAGTTTTACGCTAGTTCTGCAGCATCCATCTTCCCTGTAACGCAACACCAGAGCACTGCTGTTTACTCTCGCCTCGCAGTCGCTGCTTAGAAGTGCGACATTGTAAGGGTCCGTCTGAAACAGTTTCGCGCGGCGCAGCGTAACGTCCGTTCCGAACGTTGCGTAATTAAATACACCGGTATGGCGGTTTATTCAAAATCAACATCGTGACGAAAATATAAACCGGTTTTCGGTTTGAACCGGTTTACCGCCCAGCACTACAGCTAAGCCATCGTAGAACTGTTGCAGCAACAACTGTGCTTTTTAAAATGCACACTGAAAACTGTCCAGAAGATCTCAAAGCTCTGCTACCTCCACCTGATCTCTTCTGCCGAACCACTCGAAGAGCACGACCAAGTCACGCCCTAAAACTCCCCAAGTCTAACACCAAATGTTTGGGGAGGAGCTTTCTTCATTCGGCTGTAACAATTTGGAACTGCCTCCCTGTACTGTAGTAGGTGAAATCACCTCAAAGAATGTTCAGGCCTTCAAGAAGAGACTAAACAAACATCTTCTTGGCAAAAAAAATGCAATTTCTTGATGCTTAATGTCACTTATCCCATATTCCTAGTTCTGAGCAGCCGCAGATCACGATAGGCTCTCGGGTCAACTGTTAAAGCCTGTATCTGCTAAGCATTAAATAATAAATAAATAAAACTTTTTTCTAGTGATGCACTGGTCGACCATAAATCAGAAACAGCCGGTTTATGCTACAAACACCATTAGCAAACGGCCCGTTTTTAGTTTAACTTTGGCTGATCTCTTTACCGGACTTACACACAAACTGCATTGCAATCACGTCCCGAAATGTAATTTGTGTGAGAACATTACAAAGTCTGTCAAAAGGACATTAACACAGGCCAGAGATGGGACACGCTGAAGAAACACAGCAGAGAAAATACCAGACACAGCAAGATCACTGTTTGTGATGCTCGATATATAGGAAGAAAAATAATATTGACTGTGGAGGAAACCTGCATTTTGAACTAGTAAATATGAATATTTCTTAATGTATTTTAGCTGCTCTGTTAATAGGAACATCATGGTGGTTATATTAGTGGGGTAAAGTTAGTTTTAGGTTTGATATTAGCTGTATTTTCAGCTAGGCTGTTTAGGGACCGTCTACAAATTCAACCCACAGTGCAATAATTAAAGTTGTTTTGTATTCTAAAGGTTTTAGTTTGTTCCTAGTGACGTCTCTGACTTAATAAGGGTGAAATTTTGTGACAACTCTTTTGAAAGACCATCAGCGTTTTTAACCAACTGAAAAGATCCTGCCAGAATTTCAATATTACTGGACACGAATAAAATAAATGATCAATGGTTTCAGGATCTACTAAATAATAAACACAAGGATCTACTTCAAAACGGAATCTTTTGCGCAAAACCTCAGCAGCGGGATACACATTATTAATCATTCTAAACTGCATATCCTTCATTTTAGGTATAATTGGCCATTTAAGGTAATTACAAATTGTTTTAATTATGAAGGTTTGTTATAATCTGGAAATAACTTACATTTTACAGTTTTTTACGATTGCTATGACAGATTTTTCAATACTTTTAACAATATTCCAAAACTCTTAACACAGTTAACACTACATCCGTCTGTGTAAGCTATACTATTAACACATTTCTCTTTGCTTTAACACAAAATGCATACAATTAACACAAATTTAATATGCTTGAACTTCTTTTACACACAAGCTCAAACAAGACCAAAACAATGGATTTTTAGTGCCAAATTTACCAATGCTTTAACACTGTATGTCAGAACAGAGAACACCATATTTTATTATATTGTTACTGAGAAACAGTTGATTGAATTATGCATATATATATATATATATATATATATATATATATATATATATATATATATATATATATATATATATATATATATATATATATATATATATATGAATCACAACTGATTTCCATCTAACATACTCAGGTGTTGAGGTTCTTTCAATCGCATGACCATATGGTATAAAAGAGGACCTTTGGCCTGATCTTTTGTGGAAAGGAAACAATATAGAGCAACAAAAGAAAGAAAGAAAAATGTCTGCACTAGGTAGAGGAAGATGTGTACCAGGACAAGGGAGAAGAGTGGGACAAAGACAAGGGCAAGGGAGAGGAGTAGGGCAAGGACAAGGGAGAGGAGTGGGACAAAGACAAGGGCAAGGGAGAGGAGTAGGGCAAGGACAAGGGAGAGGAGTGGGACAAGGGCAAGGGAGAGGAATGGGACGAGGACAAGGGCAAGAGAGAGGAGTAGGGCAAGGGCAAGGGAGAGGAATGGGACAAGTACAAGGGAGAGGAATGGGACAAGGACAAGGGTGAGGGAGAGGAGTTAGTATGCGTGGTGGCGCTCAAAGAAGGGCCAGAGCTAGGGTAACTAATGAAATAAGACCTGCACGAAAGACTTGTGCCAGAGGTAGAAAGGAGACAGGTGAGAGACCACTTGCCAATATACGTGATCACATGGGACAATGTGGCATTCCACCATTCCCGTACAGTCACAGCATGGTTTGACGCCCATCCTAGAATGATGTCCCTTTTCCTTGCTCCGTACTTCCCTTTCCTCAACCCCATTGAGGAGTTTTTTCTCATTTTCTCATTCTCATTTCTCAATGGATGCTGCATGCCAAGACATTACAGCTAAACACTGCCAGGGGTGGATACGGCATGCCAAAAGATTCTTCCCACAATGCCTTGCCAGAGAAGATATCAGGTGTGATGTGGATGAGAATATGTGGCCAAATGCAGAAGACCGGGCAGATTAGAAGATTACTTTGTTATTTTAATTATTACAGTATTCCAGTGCTTTTTCTGTTTGCATATCTTGCAGCAATGTCCTTTTGCCAATAAAGTCTTTATTGCAGCAATTCTGTCTCTGTCTTTTTTTTTCATAAACTGTACATTCTATAAAGCTACTCTAAGATGGTCATTCATTTTTTTGTATTGAATTTCTGCAGCAAAAGAAACAAAATGCATCCATTTACTAAACCCAACAAAACAAAAATGTAGAGAGGCATCAAACAAACTATAGTGCAAAACACTATGATCAAATAATCTATGCAAAATAATCTATGATCAATACAATATACTGTATGTTGTATAAGGGCAGACCTGACACATAAAATAATGCAGTTTCTGTAATTCCAGCTGATGATAGTGTTTTTTTGTCATTCTGTTATGATTGGCTAAATGTTCCTGTTGGAAGAGAACATGTGTTAGTGTTTTAAATAATTATTTGATTTTGAAACATGTTTGCAGTGTTTTGTTAGACAGTGTATTGTGTTAGTGTATTATTGTATTTTGAAAATTAGTTTTGGAGTTTAGTTTACAATGTGTGATTTTGAGCATGAAATTAACTGTTTTGCCAATTGTGTGTTTTAGGTGTGTTGGTGCGTTAAAAGTTTAGGAAACTTGTTAAATGTATTGAAAAAACTGTCATAGCAATTGTAAAAAACTGTAATACATTCCCTATTACTTTATTATTAAATTTTTTGTCTCTAATATATACTTCTCCAATCTTTAACTTGGGCAGTTTAACCGATACCTTTGAATACGTAAGAGTGCTTTGTATTTGTTGTTTTAAAGCAAAAGGAATGGCTTTGCCCAATGTATTATATTCTCTAAAAGAACATTTTATTTCAAATTTCTCCATGAATGCATTCTGTTGAATAATTAGACATTTTTCATCTAAAAGATCAACAACATGTAAAACATTTTTCCCATACCACTTTTTTTTAATACTGTCTTTCTATTTATCGTAATGGTTCTGTTATTGCACAATGTAGAACAGTGTGGTGAAATATTTTGGGTGAATATCAATTTCCAGTACAGAATCTGTTTGTGGAATTTTGAAAGCTTAATTGTCAATTTGGAAACCTCAAAATCACATTTTAGCAAACAATCTACTCCTCCAACTTGCACGAAAATAGACTTTGGTATATGGTACCACATTGAGTTAGGTTTTTTTTTATAAAAACTACCTGCTTAGCAGATACAGGCTTTAACAGTTGACCCGAGAGCCTATCGTGATCTGCGGCTGCTCAGAACTAGGAATATGGGATAAGTGACATTAAGCATCAAGAAATTGCAGTTTTTTTGCTAAGAAGATGTTTGTTTAGTCTCTTCTTGAAGGCCTGAACATTCTTTGAGGTTAATTCACCTACTACAGTACAGGGGAGGCAGTTCCAAATTGTTACAGCCGAATGAAGAAAGCTCCTGCCCAAGCATTTGGTGTTAGACTTGGGGAGTTTTAGGGCGTGACTTGGTCGTGCTCTTCGAGTGGTTCGGCAGAAGAGATCAGGTGGAGGTAGCAGAGCTTTGAGATCTTCTGGACAGTTTTCAGTGTGCATTTTAAAAAGCACAGTTGTTGCTGCAACAGTTCTACGATGGCTTAGCTGGCTAATTGCATATTTCCTTAGGGCAGTGTCCTCATCCTCCCCAATGATTTTCAATGCCTTTTTCTGGATGTTGTCAAGCTGCCCAAGGGTGGTCTGTGATGCGTTCATCCAGGCAAGGCATGAGTACTCCATGGTACTCCTGACTTGTGCTTTGTAGACATTGGCCCTACCTTTGACGTCAAGCTTATTGGCCAACCTGCGCAGAGCTAAGCTAGCAGGTTGTGCTAAATACATTTTTATCCAATTCTGTTTAAAGGAGTAGTTCACTTTTAAAAAAACTTTTGCTGATAATTTACTCACCCCCATGTCATCCAAGATGTCCATGTCTTTCTTTCTTCAGTCGAAAAGAAATTAAGGTTTTTGATGAAAACATTCCAGGATTTTCTCCATATAATGGACTTCATTGGGAACCAAACGGTTCAAGGTCCAAAAGACAGTTTTAGTGCAGCTTCAAAGGGCTTTAAATGACACCAGACGATGAATAAGGGTCTTATCTAGTGAAATGATCGGTCATTTAAAAAATAAATAACAAAGTTTAATTATTATTAGCACAAATGCTCGCCTTGCTCTGTTCTGTGATGAGCGTTCGTGACTCTCCCGTTCGAACTCGTTCATCAAAATAAACAAATCTTTTTTTGAGTCATGACTCGAAGGGTCCTAGATAAGACCCTTATTCATCGTCTGGTGTCGTTTAAAGCCCTTTGAAGCTGCACTGAAACTCTCATTTGGACCTTGAACCGTTTGGCTCCCAATGAAGTCCATTATATGGAGAAAAATCCTGGAATGTTTTCATCAAAAACCTTCATTTCTTTACGACTGAAGAAAGAAAGACATGGACATCTTGGATGACATGGGGGTGAGTAAATTATCAGCAAAAGTTTTTTTTTAAAGTGAACTACTCCTTTAAGTACTCCAACCATTGATTCAAATTCAGGGGCTTTCAGACCTCCATTTTTATATTCTTTAAAGGGGTCATGACATGAGAAACCAAATTTGCCTTGATCTTTTGGTATATGAGAGATCTATGTACTATTAAAACTTCCTGCAAGTTTCATAGCTTAAGATGTCCTCCCCATTATAAACGAAGCATTTATTTAATCAAGCTCTAAATACAGCTCGTTCTGGATCCATGGTAAGAAGTGACGTCACGGTTAGAAGTTTGCATATGACCGCCTCCAGCGCAAGACAACTATGCCTGACATCATCGCATGCGTGCAGCGAGTGGGTCTGTTTACAAGATGACTGCAATGCCACGCAGATGTGCTGTTCCTGGCTGTGGACAAACAACATGTTTGAATGCTGCCGAATGATCCAGACGTCAGGGAAAGCAGTTGGATGCAGTTTATTTGCAGCATATGCAGTCGCCAAAGCCTTATTTGAACGGTGAGTGAGATGAGTGAGACAGGGCATGTTACTGAAAGAACAAGCAGAGAGAGAGAGAGAGCCCCGGCCGCGCGCGCGCCTACAAACTCTCTCTCTCCCTCTCCCTCTCCCTCTCTCTCTCTCTCTCTCTCTCTCTCTCTCTCTCTCTCTCTCTCTCTCTCTCTCTCTCTCTCTCTCTCTCTCTCTCTCTCTCTCCCTCTTCTCTCTCCTCTCTCTCTCCTCTCCCCTCTCCTCCTCCCTCGCGCATATGAATCAAAATCAATTGAGAGTTGACAAGATGGTAAAAGATTGGAAGACCGAAGTTTCATGTGGTGGAGCATTGTGTAGTCTACATGTGATACAAAATGATTGACGTTAATAATTTATGCATAAGCAGCACTGACAATCATAACAGTATAGGCGTTAACACTGAAGTCTTAAAGGCTACATATCATGCTTTTAAATAGTTCCTTTTTACATATAAATCATACATTTGTGGTCTATATAAAGCAGAACTGCAATGCTTGGGTCTGAATTCCTCATTATTATAGCTCCACAGGCCTCTATATCTACCACTTTTCTGATGTGCGTCTGAGATCAACTCGTTTTGGTGCGGTCTCTTCAACTCAGTTCAACTCCACCCCGTTCGGCCATTTTTGTAGTTTGATAGCAGAGATACGATTATCTAGCGGAACAGAAACTTTTTATTCACACGTTATTAACAAAATGTCAACAACGGAAGACTTGTCCATCAAGCCTTACATGTTCGAGCCAGAGTCGGACTCGGAGCGAGATGAAAATAAAGACGACGAACCTGCAGAACAACGTCTTCATATGGATTGGTGTGTTACTGTATTTACAGTAAGTTCTCCATCCATGCCCACTACAACAATACTGCATGATTTACAACGACTATTTAATACTCACAAAACAAAATATACGTTATATTATAAACAATTAAAGAAAAGTCGATTATTTCTGTTGTTAAAACAAGCACACTAACAAGACCACCATGACCACCGTGTGTTTTAAGAATGTAGTACGTTATTTACAGCTTACCGAAGTGCTTTGTTCGTCATCTCCAAAGATAGAAGGAACTGACCCCTCAATCAGACGAAGTCTATCGGCAAATCCTTCTTTATACTGGCGGAGGTTGCTGAAGTAACGTTAGTTATCCATTGAAGTGCTTCGCGCACACAAACATGACTTTACCCACAGATGTGGGTACATTTCCGTGAAAAATAAAACCCAAACAGGCACTTCAAAGAGGTTCTGATGCTGGCAGACGATGTAATGAAGCGTGTGGGTTACTACATCCAACAACCCAACATTTTGACGTACCTTCTCGTAACTTCTCCATCCTTGAACTTGGACTACAAAATTGCAGCGAGAAATAAAAATGGCGGATTGCTCAAAGTGTTTGGCCGGAAGTCGATGTCCTTATTTAGCAGTTCCGCTGACGTAATAGTTAACAAAACGTCATAGATTACAGAAAAATCGAAACCGGTTGAAAAATGTGACCAAAACAGAATATAAAGATATCAACGAAGTTCCTGAAGAGACTAATTTCAACTTTTCTGTACTTATAAACACTATATACAACAAAAGGCATTTAAGGGAAAAAGTAGATTTAGCATGATATGTCCCCTTTAAAGGGGAAACACCCCAAAACAGACTGTTTGAATCAGAGGTGAGAAACAGGGTGGGAAAATGTCATAAATCACTACATTTTTTTAAGTTTTTTTGTACAAAAAACTATAGTAATACTATAATTGCACCTAAGGGAACATAATAAAACAAAACAAAAAAACATGTCATGACCCCTTTAAAGGTGCTATATGTATTTTTTAGCGGCCTCTAGCGGTGATGTTTCAGATTGCAACAAGAGCGCTCGTGCTCGTGTGCGTGTGTGCTCGATCTCAAGACCGAGCATTCACTACCGGCCACACGGAGACTTTCAACGCAACGGCGAAAGCATCACACACAGGGTTGCCAGGTCTGCACAATAAAACCAGCCCAATTGCTCATTAAAACTAACCCAATCACGGGAAAAAAAACAGTCAAATAGCATTCCCGGGTGTTTCCCCAATAACAATCATGTTCCAGTGGATAAAACAAATCGCGTCAACCCGTGCACTACACAAACAACCCGCGGAAACAGTGCAGGCATACGGACCTGGCAACACTGACATGCTGGAAACTCATGTAAACTCCCACTGCAACGTTACAATAATAGGCTACTTTTATCAGCTTGACGTTGAACTAATGCTCCATGCTCGTACCATGATAACGTTACACTGCATTTAGCCGACATGTGATGTTATCTAGCATAAGGCATTTCACTAACTATTTGTGTATCTTTCACAATCAGCAATGTCAACATAGGTGAGTGTATAATATGATAACGAAAACGGGGAACTAGACTGAACAATGTCAGTGTAACAGTAAGACAGTAGGAAGTAACATTACTGTACTGAACGTGTCTGGATATGTTTATAAACAATATGATAGTAGTGGGATGAGTAACGTTAGACCGTAGATCTAGTAGGCCTACATAAAATAAGTTACACCTAGCTACTTTTTGATCAGAATCACGTTTGGCCTGACGAGCTTCAGCAGATAAAACTGTTTTGTTTTTTATATTTATGTGGAGTTTGTGTTGGAGTGTGTGTTGTGTTGGAGTCTGTGTTGTGCTGGAGGCAGGTCGTTGTTATCAGTCTCATGTAGTTAGCTGCAGTGCCGTCGGTCGCATAGACTGTATAAGGAGAGAGGCTCGGGAGGGCGCATGCACGTCACATCCGATGGATTTCACAGAAAATCCGCCCCGGAGTCTTCACATATAAATATGAATATTGGCCTTCAGAGGTAATAGCAAAACCAGACAAGTGGATCATTGTAATGTGTGATTACAACCCCTTCACACACAGGCAATAAAAAAGGATTCATTTTAGAAGAAAAGTTACATTTAGCACCTTTAATCATCAGAGATTTTTTAATACGAGTTTTGTTTTTCCATATAAAATTAAACAAAATAGAGTTTACCTTTTTATCAGTTGAGGAGAAACATAAAGAGAGTAACAAGGGTAAATCAGTTTAGATATGCCTTCTGCTTTAGTCAAGAGTATTCTGCCCATGATAGACAGATCTCTCATAAGCCAATGATTAAGGGATTTTTCATACTATCAATTCTCTCTTCTATATTTACTAATTCTCTCATATGAGTTTCTTTAAACATTTTTAAACCTAAGTATTTAAGTATCCAGGACAAACGGTCAGTCTGTGGAGCCGACAAGAGCGCGCAAGTAGATTTTCTCTTAATATCCAGTTCTCCTGTTGTTTCAGCTTAGTATTTATCACAAGGTAGGGCTATTTTCGATTCTGTGGTTATTTTAATTTTTTACCTTCTCACAAACCTGTATTTTAATTAGACGCGTTCCTACTTTTTATTACAGCCACGTTTCAATAATATTGCAGTCTAAATTGCATAGCACTTAAGTGAGTCACTGGACAACGGCTAGTTTCGATTTGAGACATTTTCGGATTATTTGAGGGTGCTGTGCTAAGGCCATCCTTAAAAATATTCTTGTTTGCCGTAACCCGACCGACCCTGTCAATTTAGGACCGACCCAATTATTTATTTTTTTCCCCTTTTAGTCCGACCGACTTGCCGGTTGTAAACTTGCGTTAAGACCGACCAAACATTTTTTTTACTCTTCAAACAACTAATACAAATGCAATAATATAATATTAATCATATTTTAGTAAGTATTGTGAATATAAAAAGCCTACATAGGCTATGTTCTTTCTTTTAGATATAAACCCGCGGCGTCTGTGATTATGTTTACACCATGGTATACGCATGTCACATATGGCCTCGCTTTGTTTCATTCACTGTCAATGTTTCGCGCTTGGTAATGATGGCTGCGGGTGTTGTTTTTCGAGAATTTTGTAGCACTAGTCCTGTTTGTCATTGTGCACGAAACTTCACGCCAATAAATCATCAGAAATATTGCTGACTTGTGCGCGTCTCATGCGCTTGCGCTCTCTTTACGGTCGTCCTAATCTGGTCCCAATGCCTGTTAGTTGTCCGTGGATTTGCCTATATGTGGCGTTGAAAATGGAAACGTCTTTAGACATGAAAACTTGATTTTACAATCGATTTAAATAAACACTTTTGTCTCAAACAAACAGTATTTTTTTCACAAAAGTGACAACCGAAAGCAGCGTAACTGGTCTCTGATTTGTAGGTTGCATTGACACCTAGCGGTGGATGCTAGTAAAACACAGTATAACCCAGTAAACTGGGTTACAGTAGGATGTAAACATCCTAAATGTAACACATTAACATGTTTTCTCATAGGTATTACATTGCATGTTAATCTAATTAACTGTTATTTTGTGAATTCTAAAGTCATTTTAATTTATTTGTTTACCTCTGAAAATCCACTTTCATTGAACTCTAGTGGCTTCTTTTTTCTTGATTTTGCCACAAAAAAAATCAAATAAATGCAGCTGGAATTAATGTAATAAAAATGTTTTTGACACATCTATATAACCTGCATCAGAATGAGGTTTGCAAAGGTGCGCCAGAAGGCACGGTTTGAAGACACAGTCAGTGACGTCACGATATGCAAATTTGTTTAAATTCATACCATGACCAAAATTTTACATTTTTTTTTACATTGAATCTTGAAAAAAAAAAAATAGGCCTACCTACCGACCCCTTTTTTTTTTTTTTTGCTGTTACTGCAAACCAAAATATTTTTAAGGATGGCCTAATTGCTGGGCCGAGACAGCTGTCCTCACTCAGTTATTGAGCACATATATATGTAGTGTGCGCGGTGTCGCGGAAGCGTCAGCGGAAGCGTTTCAGCCTCCTCGTGTGAAGACCGACTCGGGTAAAGACCATCGACTCTCCCTGTGCGACTCCACCGAGCAACGACATCAGCTAAGCACTTAAGTATCTACATCTCCCTTTTCTTTCTTTTTATACTTGTATCCTATTTCCCTTAAACAACATGTGCTTTCAATACATTCCTGTTGTCTCTCGACAACGCTCACTCATCACGCACAGAAGGCAGCGCAATACTGCTAATCTGCGTCCTATTCTCTTATCCTCACACTCACCTCTCACTCTTTCTATGGGTCTATGGAATTGTCAATCAGAGGTCAATAAAGCTGACTTCATTCCTGCCTTTGCATCTCATTCTACTCTTAATATCTTGGGCTTGACTGAGACCTGGATCCGTCCAGAAGACTCAGCAACCCCTGCTGCTCTCTCTACCAACTACTCTTTCTCTCACACCCCTCGCCAGTCGGGGAGGGGTGGGGGCACTGGTCTTCTCATTTCTAACAATTGGAAATACTCAACTCTCTCGTCTCTATGCAATAACACCTCATTTGAATATCATGCTATTACACTTACAACTCCCACTAATATCCATATTGTAGTTATTTATCGCCCCCCTGGTCAACTGGGAAGCTTTGTAGAGGAGCTAGATGTGCTGCTGTCCTCTTTCCCTGAGGATGGCACTCCACTGGTAGTCTTTGGTGATTTCAACATTCATCTAGAGAAGCCGTATGCTACAGACTTCATCTCTCTCCTAGCCGCATTCGATCTCACACGGCTCATCACCTCCGGTACTCACAAGTCAGGTAACCAACTGGACCTGGTTTACACACGCAACTGTACCACAGACAACATTTCGGTGAAACCTCTCCATGTTTCAGATCATTTCCTCATTACTTTCAATCTACAACTCACTATCCACACTCCACCAACTCCCCTACCAGTTACTTTCAGACGAAACCTCCGCTCACTCTCTCCCTCCCATCTTTCCTCTACTGTGTCATCTTCTCTTCCCTCACCCTCGCATTTCTCATCTCTGGATGTGAAAACCGCAACGGATACTTTTTGCTCCACTTTAACAACTTCTTTAGACACTATCTGCCCTCTCTCCTCTAGGCCAGCACGCGCCACTCCCTCTAACCCCTGGTTATCTGAGGTTCTTCGTGAACACCGGACCAAACTCAGAGCAGCGGAGAGAAAGTGGCGCAAATCGAACGATACATCTGACCTGAGTATGTATCGATCTCTGCTCTCTGCTTTTTCTGTTGATGTTCACACTGCAAAATCTTCATACCTCCACAACAAGATCAACACCGCCCCTAACACACGAACACTTTTCAAGACTGTCTGAAAGCCTATTTGTTCAGCGCTGAGGTTTCCTAAGCGCGTTCGAACGCTCAATCACGTGAACTGCGCCTGGCCAGAAAATGTAGCACGCGGCTCAGATGTTCGCGCTCAGTGATGATGAGAGGAGACTCAGAGACCCCTTTCTTTACTTTTGTGTGCGTTTTATGAAAAGCAATTAAGTTCTTACTACTGTTATATGTTTATACTGCATTGTAAGGAATGTTGTGAAATGTATGTATGTTCATGCGAACTAGTTTATTTGTGGAACTGCGTGACTAATTAGTGTAGTCATGATACCAGAGTGCACTGTAATATTCGACATGTTTCCTGTGTGAAATAATTAGCCCTCTATATGTCGATGTAGATCTTATTTGTGTTAGTCATTTAGAAATATGCTTCCGTGTTCGAGTGTAGTGTATTTACTGTTTATTTGGTGCTACCTGCATCGAATGTTATAGTAATATAGTGTCATTCTGCATAGCCACTTAAAGGTGCAGTAGTACAGATATTAAAAGGCATATAGTGACATATTCTGTTGCACTGGATTAATAGCAGTTATTATTTTCTGTACTGTACTGTTGTCAATGATGACAATGAGCATGGTATAGTATTCTTTGTTTATTAATCAGTTATTATTACCATTGCATTATTTCTTTTTCTCTGTTTAGACCACATACACTCAATTATACAAACTTGTATATTGGCATCCTGATCTTGGAAATAAAGATGATAAAGGATTCTCTGGCTGGAATCTTTCTGTAGTGTTCCCATCCTAAAAAGAACCACTAGTCCATATTTTACAAAGACATTTAACTCTCTCCTCTGTCCACCTCCACCACCACTCACCTCCTCGCTAACTGCTGATGATTTTGCTAACTTCTTCACTAACAAAACAACAACTATCAGCAGTCAGTTCTCTAATCCACACACACAGGAACCTAGACCAACCACTCTCACAGCCAATAACCTTCTCTCCTCCTTCTCTCCACTAACCGAGGAAGAGGTATCCAAACTTCTCCTCTCCAGTCATCCTACCACCTGCCCTCTAGATCCCATCCCCTCACACCTTCTACAAGCCATCTCTCCCACACTTCTACCAGCTCTCACACACAATATCAACTCATACCTACACGCTGGCATTTTTCCTACAGCATTTAAGCAGGCTCGGGTAACTCCACTGCTTAAAAAACCAACATTAAACACATCACTTCTAGAGAATTACAGACCTGTCTCTCTCCTACCATTCATTGCGAAAACACTTGAACGAGTTGCTTTCAACCAAGTATCATCTTTCCTGTCTCTGAACAACCAGCTGGATGTCAACCAATCTGGCTTCAAGAAAGGGCACTCAACCGAGACTGCATTACTGTCAGTCACAGAAGCCCTGCGGATCGCAAAAGCTGCCTCCAATCATCAGTTCTCATTCTGCTGGACCTGTCTGCTGCCTTCGACACTGTGAATCATCAAATCCTTCTGTCCACTATCTCATCACTGGGCATCACTGGAACCTCCCTCCACTGGTTTGAGTCCTATCTCACAGGTAGGTCCTTCAGGGTCACATGGAGAGGCGAGGTATCCAAAGCACATCAACTGACTACAGGGGTTCCCCAGGGTTCAGTTCTTGGACCACTCCTCTTCTCTATCTACACCACATCACTGGGACCCATCATACAGGCACATGGTTTCTCTTGCCATTGCTATGCTGATGACACTCAGCTCTACCTCTCATTTCAACCAGATGATCCCACAGTAGCTGCTCGAATTTCAAGCTGTCTGGCAGACATCTCGGCATGGATGAAGGAACATCACCTGCAGCTCAACCTGGCAAAGACTGAGCTTCTCGTCCTCCCTGCTAATCCGTCTCTACAACACGACTTCACTATCCAGCTAGACTCTTCCTCAATCACCCCATCAAGGTCGGTCAGAAATCTTGGTGTAATCTTTGATGATCAGCTGACCTTCACCGACCACATTACAAAGACAGCTCGATCATGCAGGTTTGCAATGTACAACATCAGGAACATCAGGCCTTTCCTAACTGAGCATGCAACACAACTTCTCGTCCAGGCCCTGGTCATTTCTAGGCTTGATTACTGCAATGCTCTTATTGCTGGACTTCCATCGTGTGCAACTAAACCTCTACAAATGATCCAGAATGCTGCAGTTCGTCTTGTCTTCAACGAGCCCAAAAGGGCCCACGTCACTCCTCTGTTCATCTCTCTGCACTGGCTACCACTCGCTGCTCGCATCAAGTTCAAGGCGCTGACGCTTGCTTACAGATTGACCATAGGCTCAGCTACCTCCTACTTTGACTCGCTCCTACGAGTCTACATCCCTACCAGAAGCCTACGATCGGTCAATGAGCGGCGGCTCGTGGTACCATCACAGCGAGCCACAAAATCACTCTCCAGAACTTTCTCATTCACGGCTCCATGCTGGTGGAATGATC
Organism: Chrosomus eos; assembly: GCA_036326025.1. Taxonomy (NCBI): domain Eukaryota; kingdom Metazoa; phylum Chordata; class Actinopteri; order Cypriniformes; family Leuciscidae; genus Chrosomus; species Chrosomus eos. Next base: position 678,235 of record JAZAVI010000012.1, on the reverse strand, counting down.
TGCCCACCGACATCCGGGATGCAGAATCCCTGACAGCATTCAAAAGACAACTGAAAACTCATCTCTTCCGTGAGCACTTAACATAACTTAAAAATATACATATATATTATTTAAATCCTCACTTGTCTGGTTTATACTACTATAAGCAATGTTTGAACTTTGTATTTTGAGCACTTCTTGTGTTGTTATTTCCTCTTCACGATGACTCGTTTGGTTTAGTCCTCAGATGTAAGTCGCTTTGGATAAAAGCGTCTGCTAAATTTCTAAATGTAAATGTAAATAAGTATTTCACTTCAGATTGAACAGATATGGATTCTATATTTTCTTCATTACATGAAAACAGAAGAAAAAGTTTTTTTAAGATTTAGGCATAAGCCTGATGCTCCAGAAAAAAAACTGAAATAATATTCAGAGCTTTTTTAACTATAGATTTGTCTTTTAAAAATATTACTGTATCATCAGCAAATGGACTAATTCGAAATTCATAATCAGAAATGGTTATTCCTTTTAATTGAGGATGGATGACAACTAGATAAGCTAACATTTGAGTGCATAGTATAAACAGTTTTGGAGAGATTGGACAGCCTTGTCTAATAACTAGAGGTGGGCATAGATTAATTTTTTTAATATAGATTAATATAGATTAAAATGGCTCATTTGAATTTTTCCCGAAGGCATTTAGAATAGGCTATGTGTGCTACCCAAATAATGACTAAAAGTAAGTCTTTGAGAATAGTTCGCCTCGCATAGGGATGTGCATTTCTGCCAAAAATGCCATTCGACAATCGAAGAGCAAAAGTCGAATATCGTTAAAAAACAAAAAAAAAAAAACGCAATGACAGAAAGGGAGGCCAATTTCATCTTTAGCGATTTGTCATCAAACAAACTGTTTATTAATTGAACAAGTAACATGTTTTCGTCGTTTTTTTTTTTTTACATAGTAGGCTATTTGGAAGACGAAAAAAAACAATACGCACGACAGTTCGTTTTTGCATCGCCAATGCTCGTTAGATCAAAAAATAATGTCATCATATGTCATAATGATTTTATGTGAACCTGCCTTGTTACTGAAATAGCCTCCTTTTTAAACAAATTAGTTTCAATCAATGTAAACTATTCGTGTGATTATGCCACTGCGCAATACACACACATTACCGCGGGATGGCGGGTGTTCATTTCATAAACTGTGGACAATGGTAGCTTATTTAAACCTGTTAACCAGTACGCCGACGCTCTGAAGCGGGTTTTTTTGTAGCCTATAAATTAATGTATGTCCAAAAACCGGATGTCATACTTTTTAGTAGTGCTATCGTGGCGTAATAATCTGTTTGGTTGTAAAATGTATTACCTGAATGAAATGAACTCGAATGTATCGTCCTGTGGAATCATTCATTCAGACAGTTTATGAAGATGTTCAACTAATAAAGATCTTCATCGCTGGCAAAGATATGATGCATTTGCTTTTACTAGACTAAACTGTAGATCCACGGCCACTTCATCCAACGCTCTTGATGTTCTTAAATCTTCCTGTTACTTACGACTCCTCGAGTGTGAATTGAAAGCACTTTTGAGTTCAGACGATTCAGTGCGTGAGGAAATGAACAGATCAACTGATTCGCAAACCAATTTAACAGATCTGATCTGACAACTTGTTTGATGAAGTCTTTGAACAGAATCGACTCAAAAGAGTGATTCATTTGTAAATGAGCATCGCTCATGCCCATACAAAGGATACAGCGCGCTTGGAATAAACTCATTTAACAACGTATTGCAACAAAGTAACGAGAGGAACGTCGCCCAACGTAACAAAGTAAAAGTAGGCCTACACCTTGTGTCCCTGACAGGGAAATACCCTGCTGCGCGATCTGTGACAGTAGGCGTGGCGTCAATTATGTCATACTACACATTAGAATTGCGCGAAAATAACGATATTCGAAAAAGCTATTTATGATCCCAACCCAACTTAGATTAACGGCGATATTTTTTTTATCGCGCGATAAGAGTCTCACGTTAATGCAGCACGTTAACGCAGATAACGGCCCAGCACTACTAATAACTCTATAGAGCAATGCAGTGGCGCAAAAACTGTGTACTGCAAACATGGCACAGAAGCTGCACCTGAACTGATATTTTGACTCATTTACATCAACTGTTTAATGCAGCTCAATCATTCAAAACACAATTCATTCAAGAATCACCGCTGCTTGGAGATGCGCAACAGTTCTGGTGTGGCTATGTTAGAAATGGCACGAAATAGAGCAAAAACATGATTGCTCTATCATGCACAATGACAGTATTGTGGCTAAAATGTTAAGCCACTTAATATGAACTTTTGTACAAAATCAGTAGGACCAGGGGGGTTAGGATTTTCATTTTAGGGGGGCTAAGCCCTCAATATGGGGTATGATTTTTTTTTTTTTCAAAGGTAACACTTTAGTTTAGAGTATAATTCTGACTAGTTTCATTACCATGCAACAGCAGGGTTTTATTGGTCCCGAATGTGAGGTAGGTTAGTTAGGGGGGTCGGGGTTTCCCCAAGAATTTTTATTTCTCTGAACTACATATGTGCATTTTAAGAGGTTTTGAAGGCAAAAAATTTGGATAAAAACAGCTTTAAAACCATGTCAGTGGGCAGCTGATTATTTTTCTCTCCTCATCAGCATCACACTTTTTCTCTTTGTTTTTATCTTGCCCTGTCTCTTCCCCTCCTAAAGCTCAGCTTTGAATGATATATATGCTTTTCTTTTGTGTCTGTCAGTGAAGAAAGTAAACAGGGTCAACTGATAGGTTGATTTTGCCTATGAATCATTTTCTCAGATGCATTCATTTACTGAAAGCTACTAGGAGAGCTAGGTAACTAAGTTTATTAAATGTATTCAAAATATGTAGGCTACACATATATGATTTGTGCATTTCAAGACGTTTGAAGACCAAAAAGAAAGGATAAGAAATAGCTTTAAAACCATGTCAGCTCGCAGTAGATTATTGTCAATACCTGCTCTCTCCTCATCTCCATCATCCTTTCTTTTCCCCCAGTCTAAGCTGAGCTTTTTTAATTTACTAAAGGCCACAATTTGTAGTATATTCTTAATATGTACACATTCATTATTAATCCTGTGCCTAACATGATGAAAACGGCTTTGTTAATGTTTCTTGTCCCCTCACAATGACAGTAAACTATTACATTAGGCTGCATGAGTCACGTTACATAGGCCTATTTTCATTTCAAAATGGCGAAATTATTTGCCTGACTATTTTTGTTCATTTGTTTAACATTTATGACCTAAAAAAACTGTCAAATATGAAACGTTAAGTTTAGCTACTCACATCTTATCTCGGACGTGACTGTACACTGAAGCGTCGAGTTGCCCTGTTAAAATTCGCGCTCAGCGTGTGAACGTAAAGCCCGCCTACTTTGATTTGATTGGTCATCTCAAATATTCTGACATTGACGAGCAGTGACAGACCAATGAGGCTCAGATGAACACACACACACACACACACACACACACCCTGTCATCTGTTTCTGACGTGCTCTAGCTCTGCTCGGCAGTAGCGGTGCCAGAGATTTTCTGTTGCAGGTGCTATGGGGATGCTCAACACTTAATAGACGGTCCTTTGAATTTTGGGCCGATAGTTCGGTTTTGTTGACGGGGGGGGGGGGTGGGGGGGTGGGGGGGTGGGGTTGCATGCTTCATGCACACACACGCACATTTACACACACACACACACACACACACACACACACACACACACACGCGCGCGCGCAAGGTCTCTCGCTCTTTGTGTCTTGCGCGCGCTACACGTTTGGAGCTTAGATTCCGCGAGATTTGAACTAATTTGCGGCCATCAGGGAGCCGCTATCTTGGGATGTCTGCAAACGTTCACCGGGCGCCGCGTCCATTGGCCAAAGAAGATCGCCTGTTTGGGCCTCATGTTTTTTAGACTAAATATATATTTTTTAATTATTCTTTAATACCCTTTTTAGCAACATGAAAAGACTATTCAAACATGAGATGACATTAAAATATAAATATATATAAAAAAAAAAATCACAGACATTTCTTGGGGGTGCTGGGCGGGTGCTATGGCTATTATAGGGGGAGCTACAGCACCACCTAGCTCCCCCCTGGCGCCGCCACTGCTGCTCGGCGCCACTGCGGATTTAAGATGAAGATCGCGCTGAATCTGATTAACTGGCCATAACTTTTAATTTGTTGCTGCAAACTGGGGTGGCAGCAGGGGTGGCAAGGCTTTCTTTTAGGGTGGCATTTGCCACCCTATGCCACCCCGGTAGATCCGCCCCTGCTGAGGACACATCTGTGCAACCGTATCAGTTTGAACCGGAGTCGGCGACAATTAAGGCTCGAACAGGACGTTTCTGAATGGTTGGTTAACAATGTCACTTTGATCTATTTTTGTATATATACTGGCAGGGTAACGTTGTGAGATACAAACGCTATGTGTTTATACAGTATATGGTTTAACGTTACTAATGTAAGTTATAGGTTAGTTCGTGGACAGATTTATGTTGAAAAACTTTTTTGTTGTTGTTGTAAATGTAGGCTTGTCAGTGATGCGTGACGTTATCTCAGTGTTAGGCACAACTATCGTGACTGAAACTGACATGAGGTCATGTCAGTAATGATTCTAGCAGTAGTTGAAGGATGCCTAAGAATTTCTTGTATCTTTATGTTTAGTGCAGTACGAAAATGTTTTATGTTTTAAGAAAACTTTTAAGTACATTTATAGTATTGTAACTGCATGATATTCCTGTTAATATTCCTGTTACATTAACTGTAACACCTGCGTACACAGTTTTTAATAACACATTAACTATAACGCATTTTTCATTATAAACGTGGGATTATGAATTATATTGAGAACGTCGTAACGTTACATAGAACACATGCCGTACTGCACCCTGAGTGTAAACATTAGCCACAGTCATCGTGAAGCGTGCAAGGGATTTGCAAAGATTAATATAAAGTTAATAAAACGCTACACTCACTTCTTCTGGAGGTGCTGCAGGGACACGAATAGTTGGTACCGATTCCTTTTTCAGTAGCAGCTTCTTAGCAAAACCTGATTTATATTGACCCTCGTTTATAAAGCAGTCTGCTGATTTGCGCAAACATGAGCGCATTGACGTTGCTCGTTGGATTCCCTTCATAAACAAAACTCGTTCACTGCGTCTTCAGCGGTTCAGATTTAGGAACATCAAAATGACTGCTGTGTTCATTATTACACCCAAGAACAGAACACCACAATCACTTAGACGGCCGCCATTCTGCTCCAGTGTATCAACAATGACAGACTATGATTGACATTTCACTCACGAGCGAGGGCGGGTCTGTGTTGAAACGCTGCTGTCAATCAACAATCGTGGGAGGGGCATGCGAGCTTGTGACGTCACACGCTCGAACGGCTCGATTTGAGGCAGGGGAAAACATAAGGAGATTAAAACAAAACCACTGGATGGATTTTTATCATTATATGATGGCTGTGTACAGGCACTGCCAACACACATTTCAGTACAATCAACTTGTAAAAGTGCATGTACCATTATCCCAGCAAACACAGAACGTTCCCCTAACGTTCCCGTATGGTTCTAATTTGGTTATTTTTTTGGGAACCAAAAGAGAACGTTCTAGGAACTATTTTTAGTTTCTAATTTTATAACCTAAAGGGAACGTTCCCAGAACGTTCCTTGGAGTTTTTTTTGTTTGTTTCATTTTATAACCTAAGGAGAACATTCTGGGAATGTTCCCTGTAGGTTATTTTTTTGGTTTAATTTTATAACCTAAGGAGAACGTTCTGGGAATGTTCCCTGTAGGTTATTTTTTTGGTTTAATTTTATAACCTAAGGAGAACGTTCTGGGAATGTTCCCTGTAGGTTATTTTTTTGGTTTAATTTTATAACCTAAGGAGAACGTTCTGGGAATGTTCACTGTAGGTTCTTTTTTTGGTTTAATTTTATAACATAAGCAGAACGTTCTGGGAATGTTCCCTGTAGGTTATTTTTAGGTTCTATTTTTATAACCTAAAGGGAATATTCCCAGAACGTTCCATGTAGGTTATTTTTTGGTTTAATTAATCAATGGCCGTGCGCGTGAACTTTCGTGTCGCTTTTAAAAAAACAGACTTATTAATTCATAAAGAGATACACAAGAATAAACCAAATTTGCCATTAAAAGTTATTGTTCAACAACACATTAATCAAATGTATAACAACATGATAAAAATATTTACAGATGGATCAAAAGACCCCATAACAGGTAGAGCCGCTGCAGCAGTATATATCCCTCAGGACAGTGTTAAAATTTCAAAAAGAGTAACAGATCATATATCTGTTTTTACAACAGAACTGATAGCTATATCATTAGCTTTACAATGGATAGAAGAAAGGCAGCCTAATAGTAGTGTGTACAGACTCACAATCAGCTCTGCAAAGTTTAGAGAGTGGAACATCGTTAGCAAGACAAGATATTTTAAATGAAACATTGCAGAAGTTATATAGCATAAAGCACTTAGGCGTAAGAGTGAGTTTTTTGTGGGTGCCAGTGTCGGATAAAGGGGAACGAGGAAGCTGATAAACTGGCAAAGGAGTCATTGAAATATCCTGAGATCAACATCAGAGTTTAGTTGAGTAAAGCAGAAATTAAGGGGACGATTGGGATTTAAGTGAAAAAGAGGTGCCAGAGGACATGGGACAATAAAATAAGAGGAAGACATAGTATACAAAGTAATGTGGGGGGGGGGGGGTGCAAAAGAACAACTGTTAATAACAGGAAAAAGGATGTAATTATGACAATATTGCGTATTGGACATACAGCACTGAATCAAAGTTTACATAAAATAGGAAAACATGAAAGTGGTAATTGCGATAAATGTGGATATCCAGAAACAGTAAAACATATATTACTAGATTGTGTAGCATACAGTAGAGAAAGGCTTGAATTAATTCAGTCTTTAAAGGATAGGGGTGTAAGAAATTATACACTTAAGGAATTATTAGAAAGAACAAATTATACAATACACGAAAAAGTTATCAAATTTTTAAATGACACAGAACTGGTAAGAAAGATATAATTTATTTATTATAAATAAATAAAAAATTCCATCAAGTGTATTCAGATAATTTTTCTGATATTGTGAAAATATAATTACAGTTACAATACAAGTCAACTCCTATTTTCACTGGAGGAACATTTTAATGTGAAGCGATTTCAGACACCCCTATTGTGGACCGTACCGTATTTAACCAGAAGTTAAGAAGCAAAGGAGAACGGTTTGCTGCTGACGTGCATGCATAAAAGTAATATTTCATGAAATAAGCAGTAGGCTTCTTGTAAAGATATTACTTTTACTAGTAATTAGAATGGTATTTCAGTGCACTTAACTTCTAACTTTTAGGAGTTGATCAAAACAGTTATCTTTCGGATATATAATAACAATGAGCAGGGCTGGACTGACCATCAGGCATACCGGGCATTTTCCCGGTGAGATCGGTAAGATTTTTAATGTTTTTAAAAGAAGTCTCTTCTGCTCACCAAGGCTGCAATTATTTGATAAAAAATACAAAAAAAACAGTAATATTGTGAAATATTATTACAATTTAAAACAGCGGTTTTCTATGTGAATATGAAGTGTAATTTATTCCTGTGATCAAAGCTGAATTTACATCATCATTACTCCAGTCTTCAGTGTCACATGATCCTACATAAATTATTATAATATGATGCTCAATAAACATTTATGATTATTATCCATGTTGAAAACAGTTTTTTGCATTTTTATTTCAGGATTCTTTGATGAATATAAAGTTCAAAAGAACAGAATTGATCTGAAATGGAAAGCTTTTGTAACATTAATCATTACCATTCAAAAGTTTGGGGTTGGGGGTCAGTAAGAATTTATTTATTTTTTGGGGGGGAAAGAAATTAGAAAATACTTTTATTCATCAAGGATGAGTTAAATTGTTCAAAAGTTACAGTAAAGACATTTATAATGTTAGAAAAGATTATATTTTAAATAAATGCTGTTCTTTTGAACTTTCTATTCATCATAGAATTTTGGGGGGGAAAATGGTACACGACTGTTTTCAACATTGAAAATAATAATTTATGTTTTTTGAGCATAAAATCAGCATATTAGAATTATTTCTGCAGGATCATATGACACTGAAAACTGGAGTAATGATGTTGAAAATTCAGCTTTCAAATTACATTTAAAAATATATTCAAATAGAAAACAGTCATTTTAAATTGTAATAATATTTCACAATATTGCTGTTTTTTTTTTTTTTTTTTTTTTATCAGATAATTGCAGCCTTGGTGGGCAGAAGAGACTTCTTTTAAAAACATAAAAAAATCTTACCGATCTAAAACTTTTGACCGGTAGTGTATATATTTTTGAATAGCCCATAGCAGAACTAGGCTACTTTCAGAACACAGGCTATAATGAACCCATTACCCAGTTACGCATTATTTCCACATCTGCATATTGGACGATTACGCATTTTACTAGAATTGTAGAGTAGCCTACGAGACCGTTTGTAAACAATGTTTTCCGCCAAAATAAACGCTCAATGCAGTTTCCATCAAAATAAAAGATAATGTGTTTATCTCTTTCAAATATAGAAATTAGTTCTAACTTCTAACCTAATTATGAAAGTTTCTTTTATTTTTCAGTGCATGTGTTTTACAATATATGGCTATTATTAAAAAGTATTATTAGTCATGTGATTAATATTATAACTATGATTAATTATGTAGTAGTGTAATGTAGACAGACACTATATCACAACTAAAAGAGTTTTGAGTTTTTCTTTGTTCAGTTTGCACACTGAATATGGGTTGGAGCTCTTAAAGGGACACCAGGCAGGATTCACGTTTTTGTCAAACTGCGACCCTAGAGTCGTTGTGGAGTACTTGTATTTAACGTTACTGTCGTAAATACCACTCACGCAGAGCGTGACATGGTGTGTTACATAGTATAATAGTACATTGTGTTTAATTTGTCGTTTAATGGGATCTAATATATGTTGTTAGTGGTGAGAATTTTCACGTGATTAAATACATAGATCCTACAATTATCCCCATGTACTTAAATGGCCCAGAGGCAGAACTTTTGCCAAGTGTGTCAGAGGTTCTGGGTTCTAATCCGTACTAGCCTATAGTTTATTTTCCTCATCAAAACCGATTGTTTATTAGTGGTTGTATTTCAAGCAGGGACACGTTTTTTTGTGCATTAGGTTTTGTGATTTCACCGTAACAAAGAGAGTCTCTCAGTGTCCGCAACGGATTGAGGCGCGCGTCCGTGTGAAGACTGTGCGCGTCACAACATAACACTGTATCCGCGCCACTGATCGCAGCGGCAACAAGCACTTTGGTCACTTGATTTCAAAAACAACACATTTCAGATCGCCTCTTATTTAACAAACAAACGAAATGAATGCTCTACTAGAGTTACCTGGATATGTTTTATTTGTTTGTATTGGTACATCCGTGCCGCGAGATGTTTCAATGGGGACATATCACACCCGCAAATTACGCCTATGCTCGTGTCTGACTCCTCGCTCGGTCAGTCTGCCGTTTCCTCCATCTCTGTTCCTCCGACAATGCTTTCTGCATCTTATATGCCTGCTCAGCCATGACGATAGTGTGACAAACTCCATCCCTCTCTACCTTGTTCCTGGATGGGGGCGTGTATGTGTGCAGTGCCGTAAAGGAATACGTTACATCGCGAGAGCTGATATCACGCGATACTTCCTGACTCTGAGGCCGGCGGCCCGCCGCACCAAAGTTGCAAGTGAGATTTTTCCACTCACAGGCACCAGGGGGGGGCGAGACGACCACCATTCAACCCGAAAGAAGTCATATAACCATTTCAATAACTCTGAAGCTGTTCTGTTAAACTAAAAAAACTGCATAGAATCCCTTTAATTTTGAACTCTCAAAGTGCACCAGATTGATGAATTTAACATTAAAAAGCACAAAATTTTCTTACGGGGGACCATGCCCCGAACTCCCCTAGAGGGACAGAGGTCCACTCACCACAAATTTACCAAAAATCTTGTGAAAAACACTGGTAGATAAAGTGAAGAAGCAGCACCCCCCAATTATGGTGAGGTGATTCGCACTCATGGTCCCCCTCCTAAAACTCATGCCACCCCTTTGCCACCCCAGAAAAAACTCTAGATCCGCCACTGATTCCTCCGTCCTCCTTTTCTTTCCTTGCAACCTTCCCTCGCGTCCTACAGGGGGTGGAGCTGAGACGCGAGGAAAGGAAACGAGGATGCACAAATAAGAAATGAGAAGCACCCAGAGTTGCCATGGAATTAATTAATACACACAACTGTTCTTGACACTTCTCTTACTTGTTATTGACACGCTTCTGTTAAATATTTACTTTATAGACATGGTTTAGTGTCTTCGGAAAAAGTTTGTTTGCAAAAACTTCAGAAGAGGTAAGTTAACCTAAGTAGCTAACGTTAGCCAACTTAACTCGGTTGAGCTTTTGTTTATGAACGTTTGGGCTTTTAATAACATCTTATGTGTAGATGAGAGTTTGTTTTTGTTTAAGGTTTTACTTGGAAGTGAGCAAATTTATTTAATATAAACGTTAACATAATCGTATGTACTGTTAATCGGTGACGTCTCTTACATGGAGCGAGAAAATAGTCTGAAACTCTGCTCAATGGTAACGTTAAACACATAACATTATTGATAAAAAAATGTTCTGTGATTTCAGCAGCAACAAAATAACCCCTCTAAAACAGAGGGGAAGCTCCACAAGCTCCACATTTCTGAAGAAAGCTGCTGCCAGAGATTTAGGAAACACAGGTGAACCGAGGAAGCTCATTAAATAACTCCATATCCATTTTGTCACAATTATATATATATATATATATATATATATATATATATATATATATATATATATATATATATATATATATATATATATATATATATATATATATATATTTTTTTTTTTTTTTTTTTCTTAAATTTACATTTTTTATTTGTTTAAATATATATATATATATATATATATATTATATATATATATATATATTAAACAAATAAAAAATGTAAATTTAAGAAAAAAAATATATATATAATATATAATATTTAATATATATTAAGAAGGTTTTGACATCCAAACATAAGTGACACTGTATGAGCAATATTAAATTAATAAGCAACCCTAAAGACAAATTCTGTTATCCTAATTAAGAAATTATTTTTTTGTATATTCTTTATATTCTTTCTCTTTTCTGCCTTTCCCCTCTGCTGTAGCTTCTTTCCTCTTAATAAACCTGGTATTGTATAATAATATTGTTGGCTCTGTGTCAAATGGTTTGTTGTGTTCCTAGATCCTTCCATGCTGATGCCCTGCCCCGTAGCAGTTTGTGTCCTGGGGCCGTATTCACAAAGAATTTTATCTTACCACTAGGAGTACTCCTAAATCGCACTAAAATATTTTAGCTAGGAGTTTTCTCTTAAAAGTTATTCACAACGCCTTTCAGACCTACTCTTAGTAAGGAAAAATGATAACTAAACTAAGAGTGAGTCTTCGTTGCTATGGATGACGTGGATCTCATGCACAAGCTTCCTCGCAATGATCACGGTGATTGGTTGTTAGATAACAGGGCCATCATGCGGAACATGACACAGACACAACAAATCATGGAATTACGACATCTAAATATGTCTGTGTCCTACACAAAATAATAATAGTAATGTCATCGAAATGCATATCATGTTTTTTCAGGCCCCAGTGAAGTGTAGGCTAATTCTAAAAAGGCAGAGAGAGAGAAAAAAGTCGTAAATTAAATTAAGGTAGCCTAATACCCTAATGAAAACCGCCACTTGCCTAATAATGAAAAATGACACTTGCATTAACACTTTACATTAACACATTAATTGACATCCTATTAGCCTAAATAGAATACTTAAAGCAAGGAAATGCTGCTCCTAAAGTAGGCTAATGTAATAGTTGAATGACGGTGGATTATGAACTCGCCAAAACGGAAAAGAAAGCCCATAACGCAGGATCAGTTATGGTGTGTTCACACCGAACGCGAATAGAGCGTCAAATACGCGTCTAGTTAGACGCTTGAACATTCGCTCTAGTTCAAATTGTTCAACTTACGCGGAAGACATTCGCGGCAAACGCGTTGCCCAATTCGCATCATTCGCAACGTCCGGCGCGAATGATGCGTCTATTCGCGTCTTTGCATTGACTTTGTATGTAATCTACTCGCGCAAATAATTAAATTCCCGTTCGGTGTGAACACACCATTGCTGCTGCTGGCTCAGTTGGTGCTGAAAAAACGACGGTGGTGTGCGCTACAATCCTTTGTGAATAGGTCTTGAGTTAGGAGTCCTCTCGACTTCTTTTAAGCTGTCCCAGACTTGCTACTTTTAGGGCTAAAATGCTTCGTGAATTACTCTTAGTGAAAAAAATTAGGAGTCCTAAAGTTAGGAGTGGCACACCCATTATTTTTAGGAGTTGCTCCTAAATTCGCCAGTTAGGAGCTACTTTTAGCCTTAAAATTCTTTGTGAATACGGCCCCACATCATCATCTCTAAGACGCTATGAACCATATGACTAGTAAGTAAAACTTCGAACATACACTAATGTCAAACATACAGTAGAGATCAAAATTAGAGAACAATTAAGAAACACTTGATTATTTTCAGAAATATTGTTAATCTTGATTGCTTGAAATGTTGAGGGATATTCGCTGTGGGTATACCATTGTTCTACTAGCATTTTTTACAAAATAACCAAGGTACTTCAACAAAAACCTGTATTTTGTGGAAAACACAGCGATCAAAATTAGAGAACAATAACCCTTGCAGCACAAAAGCAAGCATTACAACAAAAATTTGAGGATTCCAACAGTCAAAATTTAGTAGGAAGTGTAGAGGCCCTTGCTTTGAATGACCTGAGCACATCTGCAGCCACTGGACATCACTAGATTCTCACACTGCTCTGGAGTGATCTTGGTCCACTCTTCTTCCAGTCTCTTCCACAGTTCGCTAACTGTAGTGGGTTTCTTAGCCATGGCTTTGTCGCCAAGGATTTTCCAATGATTTTCAATCAGGTTTAGATTAGGACTCTGGGCTGGCCATTTCATTATTTCAATTTTCTGAGCTTCAAGGAACTGCTTTACCCATTTTGCAGTGTGACGGGGCATTGTCTTGCATGAAAATAGCGGGTTGATTGGGTGATGCTTGCAGGGAAGGAACCACATGTTGCAGAAGGAGATTCTGATAAACATTTGCATTCACCATGCCATGTAGCTGTATAATAGGCCCAACTAGACTAACCTTTGTGGAGGAACATGTCATGTGGACAGTCTAGTTGGGCCTATTATACAGCTACATGGCATGGTGAATGCAAATGTTTATCAGAATCTCCTTCTGCTACATGTGGTTCCTTCACTGCAAGCATCTCCCAATCAGCCCGCTATTTTTTGTGGAAGAGACTGGAAGAAGAGTGGACCAAGATCACTCCAGAACAGTGTGAGAATCTAGTGATGTCCAGTAGGGTTGTGACGGTGAGGATTTTTTCACACCGGTTAATCGACGTGTGACAACACCGGTAATACCGGTATCACCGGCGGGGGCTTTTAAATCGCTAATTTAAAGGCAAATGTAAAATGTGCGCGTTTGCACGGGCATGCATAATGGTGGTCGTGTGGAGCAACACTATTTTGTTATTGTGCGCTGAATTACCGCTATTTTGAAAACGAAACTAATTTTTGTTTTTACATAGCTTATAAAAAGCTGGTGCAGCAGTGTGCACTTCAGTTTCACTTATACATTAGCGTCAATTCATCCTTCGCAGGGAGTTTGATGCGATCTGACAAATCAAAATCCACCATTTTTGTCCGACAAAGCAGTCAGGAGAGTTAGTAGTTTAGTAGCCTAGTCTAGATTAGTAGATTAACGTCGGTGGATTTGAACTTGTCTTTAACTGAGGCAATCTCTCACGACACATTCGAGCCACAAAACGGTAGGCCTATTTATTGTTTAATTTTCTTTGACTGGCCAAATTTGAAAGTTGAGACCTTGTTTCATATTAAATATTACCTGCTCTGTCCTGTCTGTCAGCACGTTGTCAGTGTCCTTATAGGCTACGTCAGTTGCACGTATAAAATGAAGTTAATGAACAACCTCGATCCATCAGGAAACGCCATATGGTCGCTGAATATCACTGCACTTCATGAAGAGTTTTTCTGTTGCGTGAAGAAGCCGTTCGCCGGAGACGTGTTAAAGACAGCGGAGTGCATTCATGATTATTAGGCTACCGGTATAATAATCCTCTTGGCTCCGGGTCTGAGTGAGTCATTTACTCCAGCCGCTGCTGACAGAGACGCGATCAACACGCTAGGGCTGCAAGATTCTTGCTAAAATGTGAATCACGATTTTTCGCCATGGGAATTGAGATCACGATTCTCTTACACGATTCTCATTTTTCATCCAAAATTTATTGCAATCAAGTACAAAAAAACAGGACATTCGGTATAATAAAGTGCAGGAGTAACAAAAAAATTCTAAATTTTTTAAGCTGGTGTTTTGGGGTTGTGCTAGCCTATGTAGTTGTCTGTGTATTACATGAACTAAAAGACAGTGTAGGGTATTTATAATATTTTCTGGCTAGTTTATTAGCTTTTTTTATAATACACCATACTTTCACCCAAACGAAATAATTTTTAAAAAAAAGTTTAAATGGGTAGCCTAAATCTTTTATAAATATTTTTGAGTCTTCATTTTCTTTTTTTGCCTACTCCAGTTCTTGTTAAAACTGACTAGACATGCTTATTCTGTGCATTTTGGGCACTTTTTGTGTGAAATCATATTTATTTTGTCCATCAAAAGTGTGCTTTCACTAATTGAGCGTGTTGTGAATTAATTAGAATAGAAATGTTTAAATTATTATCTTTAATAATAACAGAAACAATGTTGTCATTTACAAGGTTGTTCAGCTTTAAGAAAAGTTTACCCAAAATGCTTAGTGGGCGAGAGCGCGCAGATAGAAGAGAGAAAGAGAAATGAGAATGACGCACATGTTAGTGCGCTGTATCAATGTGTAATCCTGTTCATAAACTTCAGTAAACAGTTTATTTAATTCAAGTCGTCAGTGGTCATTACTGCTTGTTAAGGAAGAAAAGATACGACAGAGTGAGCAGTGCAGCAAAAACCCGAAACCCGCGCTTCACTGCTGCTCACGCGACGCTCCTGCTCCCGCTCCCGGTGTAAATGCACTCATTCATTGATTAACATGCACGCCTGAAAAAATGATTGTGGTGTGAAGCGGCCGTATGATTGATTGGTGAATTAATAATGTTTTGTTATTGTGTGAGTGTGACCAATATTACGCGTGAATGCAGCATGATCTGAATGCAGGGAAATACACGGAAGTGAATTGCCATCATTAAGAAATGAGATCGCATTTATGTTTGAATCGAGATCGTGATCTTTTTTCGATTAATCGTGCAGCCCTACGACACGCGTCCCATTTTCTCACAAATCTCTACGTTAATTTAAGATTTTATTTAAATCATTTAAAGCTGCTGTCCGTAACATTAAGTTAAAAATAATCCAAATTAATTATTTAAAAAAAAAACATCTTCAGCCAGTGTTCTAAACTATCTGCTTGCCATAGCTAGATTCAAAACAGTTAGCTTGTAATAATGATTTTAATTCCAGTGGTACTGGTGGGTTTTCGCGGGAAATTCGAGCATGTCTTTGCGTCATTACGTCACATCCGTACACATAAAGAAGGAGTTTCGGCTAGCCGGATATACTGTGCGTGAGGAGATGTAGAGATGGGCTTTTCTCGCAGCACTTTACATGATTAAACTTATGGCGGATCCAGAAAGATCCAAACAACAATCATCAGTGTCAACTGGAGATTAACCAGTTATAAAACCCAAAAGACTTCGTACTTCGGATTTGAAGGTGGAAAGAGAAAGAAACCGTCTCATGCGAACACAAGGATACACATCGGTGGGGCTTTTGAAAGGTGCGTGAACTCCTGAAGGGATTCGAAACGGAAGAAGAGACGGCTTTTTCTGCTGAACAAGTAAGACATTTCAATAGTTCAATCGTGTAACAGTACGTTTTCTTAATTCACACAGTTATGGAGTTTCCTTTGTTGTGCCTTTCTCGTTTAGCTATTATGGAGAATATGAACTAACGTTACACAGGTAATCATGTGGTAACACATTAAATAACGTTAGTCACGCAATGCTGATGTTGTTAACATGAACAATTTGAGAACAAATTTAAGTAGGCTATGATTTGCACGGTTGCTGTAAATCGCGCTGATTATAACGATCGCTTGTCATGTCGAATGCTTTTTCCCCCTTAGTTGATCAGAACACAAATGGATGTTACTTGTTCAGAAGACATTTTCCGGTGAAAATTCTTATGTTGGTCAAGCTTTCAAAAAGTGAATCTGTGATTCTGAATGACAGTATCCACACAGCGCGGTGATTGACAGCAGCACTCGCCTCAAAACACTGTGTTCATCCGCGCTGTTTCATGCCGATTTACAACCCACGTAAAGATGATAATTCCGCGAATCACTGCAGTTACAGATTTCGAACAGAGATGGCGACAAAAAGGGAAATTGCTACGGACTGCAGCTTTAAGACTGCTCTCATGAGGACACTCGACAAAACTGACATTTTGGCATAATTTGTGTGTGTTACGGTTTGTTCAAGCCCGAAAGAGAACTCGATACTGCACGCGCTTTTCTGTGTGTCGCGCGCGCGTGTGTGTGTAGGCAGGACAGCGCGCTCTCTTTAGTCTTGTCGCGCTTAATATCATTGACATTAATAAGAGCGTGACCATACAACGGTAGTCAATGGGTGACAGAAAAAAACGGATACTGCGTAATTGCGTTAAATATATAAATATATGCCTATACATTATTTTTTTTTATTTTTTTTTTTGCGGTGTCGCGGTGAACAAGTGATGAAACCGGTGTTTCGCCTGAACACCGGTAACACAGACTACCGTAGCAAGCCTAATGTCCAGTGGCCACAGATGTGCTCAGGTCAGTCAAAGCAAGGGCCTCTACACTTCCTGACTGCTGGAAGCCTCAAATTTTTGTTGTAATGCTTGCTTTTGTGCTGCAAGGGTTATTGTTTTCTAATTTTGATCGCTGTTTTCTCTACAAAATAAAGGATTTTGTTGAAGTACGTTGGTTATTTTGTAAAAAATGCTAGTAGAACAATGGTATACCCACAGCGAATATCCCTCAAAATGTCAAGCAATCAAGATGAACAATATTTCTGAAAATAATCAAGTGTTTCTTAATTGTTCTCTAATTTTGATCTCTACTACACTAATTGTCTTGGTACAAATTTTAATGTTTTGAAAGAAGTTTCTTATGTTCACCAAGACAGCATTTAAAACAATAATATTGTGAAATTTTCAAATAGCTACGATGTTTACATAATATTCCTACATATAGGGGCAATGCAGTGCAGAAGTTGTGCAAGTCTCTAAAGGCCAGTGAGATTGAAGACCTCATTTCAATGGTCCTAAAATTTGCTCCACACAGGCATTTAAAATGGTAAGCAATCGTGTCAGTTTTATTTTAATTTTCAATGATTCAAAGTACCTCATGCAAAATAATTGTTTGTCATTTGTGACATGGTTTATAGACTGATATTAGTTTTAAAGGGGAACTTGGCAATTATTTCAACTTAATAAAACCGTTTAGAAATCATTTGGATGGTTTAATAACCTGTTCTGGAGAGAATGGTGGCTTTCCCCGCTCCTCCCAGCGTTCCCAGGCGGAAAACCAACCTTGCAACATGTGGACTAACGTCCCGGTAATTTGAAAATAGGATATCTCGTGAGAAGCAAGAACAAGCGAGAAACACAAACTGATTTACGGCAATTTGACATAAACACACACGCCGCCCTCAATGTGTATAATGTATTACCCACCTCGGTAGACATATTCCACAGGATAAAGTTGGCTTGCTCATAATAAATGCACATGAGCAGCGGTAGAAAGGGGGAGGAGGGGCCGCAAGTCAGTTTCTTTACGACAGTGTTGTGAAATATGCCTCACAGCTTTAGGGGGAGCGCGCTGACAAAACATGCAACAACAAAAGTGAAAATCAGCGAAGAAATGGCTAGAGTTGCCCTTTAATAAGGTTTGTAACTTTACAGCGACATCTAGTGATGAGTGGCCTAAAATCTAAACTTTTAACTTAGAAAGTATAATTACTAGATGAGTGTAAAAGTATTTGTGCAGTGAATATCATAACATCAGTCTACAAGGCATCAGCAAAACTTCATTATTTCACACACAGCAATTTATTATTGCACCCCCCTCCCTCCCCACCCACACACACACACACACACACACAAATGTTTTTCTTTGTACTGTATGTGATGATTGCTTCTCATAGAAAATATTTGTGCAATCAGTTTGTCAAACTAATACCCTAGTTTATTATCTTCACTGCGTGTCACTTATGCGGTAATGTGCAATTAAATTATTGCAGGGCACAAATTAATTTTAGTAATAAATTCACATCTTAAAGGGATACTCCACTTTTTTTGGAAATAGGCTCATTTTACAACTCCCTCAGAGTTAAACAGTTGAGTTTTACCGTTTTCGAATCCATTCAGCTGATTTTCTGATATTTAGAAGAATATCAGTAACCAGACAGTTTCTAGTCCCATTGACTTCCATAGTAGGAAAAAATATATACTATGGAAGTCAATGAGACTAGAAACTGTCTGCTTCTCAGAACGTTCCCAGAACGTAAAGCATGCATGTACAGCGGGGCTGCCTGGTTTGGTATGTAGCTTCTGATTATATCTGTGTTAAATAGGAATCCATTGTAATAAAGTTATTCTCATTCTGGACACAGTATGCAATAGGCTATTCCTCTACCTGCTCTCATCTCCATCTCCCTCATTCTTCTTCTCTCAGTCTCTTTATCTTTAGGTTACCTGTAAATCTCCCCTTCCTATAGCTGAGCTTTGATTGATACAGTGTTCACAAACTGATTATTTCTGTCAGTCGTTTAACACTTCTTTCGTAATTAAAACAGCTGTTTAGTTTAACCACTTGCATCTTATGTCGTGAAGCGTCGCGTTGGGATTCGCGCGCGGCCGCGGCTCGCGCTTCTGTGAACATAAATCCCGCTTGCTTTGATCCGTCATCTCAAACATTTTGCCATTGCCGACGAGCGGTGTTTGAGTAGACTGAAGCAGCTCAGATTATGAGGACGGTTATCGTCGCGATATGCAAATCATTGCAGCACCAAATTAGAGTTAATATTAGAGCTATTATTTCACAACGTCCATTATACACTCAGAGAAATATACACTCAGAAAGCGACTGAGTCTGGAGCCTATATAAAGCATTCACCACCGTGAATTCTCCCGGTGCTCCCGATTAGCCAAGCCGGGCCTGGTCAGTGGCAAGGCACAGCTCAAAACAATTTGATCGGGGGTACTGAAAAAAGATTGAGAAGCACTGCTCTAAATAACACAAACCAGCTACATTGATAGGCGGGTCATTCCTGCTATGCGGTGACATTTTGGCTTCATAAGTGTTGGAAAAAAAAGAACATGATTTTCATGTTTTTAGCATTCTACCAAAAAAGTGACATGTTTAACTATAAGGAATACATATTGGTCAAGCTCAGAGACTCTATAATAATAATTATGGGTAGTTTGTTTAGACACTGTCCATGAAAATATTCCCTGTTAGGGAGATATACATAGTTATCACAACATGTTAATAATGTAAATGTTAAACAATAATGAGCTTTTCTTGGATAGTATATGTCTCTTATGCCATCTTAGATTTTTCTTTTCTTCTTGAAACAAGCAAAACAATTTTTGATGAATAGAAAATGTTTTACATTCCACCCTGTTAGGTTTATAGACCTAGGGTGGAAAATCCTGAGCTAAGTTAGCCCTAGCTCTTTGAGTGATCAACATTTAGCTAGCTAACCTTCTACAGATGAACAGAACTTGTATAACTATGTCAGATTTGTTTTTACAATTTTTTGATAGGACAAACATTCTCCATAACATAGCCTAACAGGGTGGGACAAGCAGGATAACATTTCAAAACCTAAAAAAAAAGTTAGGAGTGAGAGTTGGAGCTTACCTCAGTTTGTACAGTTGAATTCCAGCGGGTAAAAGAAATTAAGTCACTTCTTGAAAATGGTCTCAATGAAATTGCAGTCGGATTTGGAAGGCAAAAAAGTACATACTAACAGGGTGGAAGATGACTTCAGGGACGCAGTAATTGAAGAAAATTAAGAAAAAGACTTATATTTTCACATTATTTATATGCATGATTAGAGGCAATTTAGCCTTGTCTATAACATAATAAAAAAATATTTTGAGGTTTTTGTCATTTCATGGTTTATATTTCTTGCAGAAGTCCATTACTGTGCACTGAGGACATGATATAATTGAATGCATACATCAATTAAAGTTGTGTAAAATACAAAATAGTATTTTTAATGTCTATTATCTCTGTTTAAATGGTAAGAATACTTAAATCTACAATTTAAGCCATTTACTATAAATATGAGACTCATTTAAGAGAAAATATGAGTAAATAAATCATTGGGACAGGAAAAGTCACCGCATACCAGGAATGACCCAGGCGTTTTTATAGCCATCAAAAATACATGTGTTTGTCATAATCTTCTCACTAAAGCTGATCGTCTGTGAATCTGGCCAACAGAAACCCGGAAGTGTGTAGTATACTTTAAATGTTTACATTTCTACATCTGTATATTTCAGATTGTAAAGAATCCATTAATTAATCTCAGATAAAAGCAGAATCCCTAGATCTTGATATCATTATAATCCTGAAGATCAACTAGTTCACTTTTACATGCGTCACAACACTATAAAATGAGTATTAACATATGCTAATACTTGAAGATCGAGTTTAATATGATAGCGACGCGAAAACATTGAACAATAGGCTATGACATGATATCAGAAGCAGAGAAATGAACTTACCGTGATGTGATATTTATGTCTGTTTCAAAACTTAAAAGGTGAATTTAGATTTCCTAATGATCTTCTTTACTTTCGGTTTCTGCACAAATGAGTTTCCTCAGAATGCGCATGCGCAGAGGCCTCAGGTGAACAACAAATAAACCCCGCCCATCATCTCTCTTCTTCTTCTTCATTTAGTTTTCTGGCGGGTTTAATTCTGTGGTGAAGGATGTTTAGCGCCTCCTACTGTACACTGAGTGTGTGACATCATCACTTCCTCAATCTCTAAGTTCAGAAATGCGGTAATAATGGCGTTAGGCCAGGGCCGCTGGAAGTAATTGTGATCAGGGGGTGCTGTGAATAATAACAATTTTTTTTTTTTACCCCAAACCTATGAGCCGATGACAGGGGCGTAGCAAGCTTTTCAAAAGTGCGGGGGATGGATGCGACATTTAAATTTGGACATGTTGTGTGGACCTCTGTCCCTCTAGGGGGGTTCGGGGGCATGCTCCCCCGCAAGAAAATTTTGTACATTTTAAGTTTAAATGCATCAGTCTGGTGCACTTTGAGAGCTCAAAATTAAGGGCTTCAACCCATGAACTTTGCACATTGAATAAAGAAAAAGCATTGACTTTTACCTAAAGAGAGCTCAAACATTTTGTTAGTTATGCCTATAGAGTCTCAGTCTAAATAGGCTACATAAAATAATCTTTTTTTTTTTTTTCGTGTTTGCATTTGAGGAAAAAACATACTTACGGACGTGAGCGCTCTGAAAGCGGCACTAAAATATGCTTTAAAACTTTCTCAGAGACATCAAACCGAAAGCACAAAACCTTTCTTTAAAGTGAATTTCGTTTTGTATTAATTGTATCTTAATTTTAATCAATGTTTCATCAACCAATTGGATTTAATAAATAAGAAGTAGGCTAAACATAGCAGACGATAGATAATCACCAAACGGAATCTCATAAATGAACCCTAACTCAGCGTATAAAGGTATAGCCTAGGCCTACTCGCCTCACAGACATGTCTACTTTTAAACAGAACTATTCAAAACGAAAGAAAACAGACACAGACTGCTCTCTGCTTATGTAATCCGTATAAAATGTGCATTTCTCTCTGCGCGTTCACTACTGCGAAGATCACGAGTCAGCATCGTCAACTTCATCTTGCTTCCGACACCGACAGAAAACACTTTTATTAATACACGTTTATTAATAAACAATTAAAATATCTCCTTGCTATATTTTACATATTCATTATCATTATTTTTGCCGGTTCTTTGTGACAGATTTTAGGTGCTTTATTGGCAGCGCCACCCTTACATGTTACATTAACGCGTCGCCACGCACCACCAGAATAGCCCTGTTTTTTTGTTTAAGTATACCTATTTGTCTGTGTGTGATTAATTTAATGGAAAGTACATTCACTGCTAGTTGTCTTGCTGTTAATTTTAAATAAACGTAGAGCAAGTAGGCTAATCAGTTTCAAGATCGTTTATTCAAACTAAGTTGTCCTATAACAGACGTCACAGATGAATATAGGCCTATGCGCTATTAATCAGAAGCAGAATCATAATCAGAATCACTTGACTAATGTGTTGTCCCTTTCAGTGTTAATTTTGACAGCAAATTTTGATTTAGTTTTAGTCATAGTCTTTTGACTAAAATGCCATTTAATTTTTGTCATCTGAATTGTTTTTGTTTTAGTCGACGAAATACAATAAGATTTTAGTCAAATAAATTTACTAGATTTAGTTGACTAAAATCTTCGAATGGGTTTAGTTAAATTGTAATTTTAATGCAATTTAATAACATTTTCAAACCCATTATATAATCCTCTAACCGCGTGTCCATTTAGCCGATTTTGAGATTTTTTGACATAATGTCCAGGGCCCGGTTTCCCGATAACGCTCACTCTTAGCGCGCTAAGAAGACTCTTAAGGTATAACTTAACTGAAGGTATACCATTTCTAGGCGTGTTCCCCGAACTATACCTTAGAAAGCTGCTTAAGATATACCTTCTTACGTGCGACGTTACCGGGTGCTGTCCGTGGCGATGGTGCTGAATCTGTTGATATCGATGACTCGAGAATCAATTATTCTCTCGTGCAGGGGCTGTTTATGTGAGAAAACGCTGTTCTTTATAAAAGAAGCACTTCAGAAATAGTTGAAATTGCATTTACAAGGACTCATGGGATATTATAAAAAATTATCCAAACTATAACAGCCTATAATAGCCTTAATTGCCTACATATTTGAAAATTGCATCATATATTGCTGCCATAATAACCATTTAATTTTTTTATGTGCTTTCTTCTCTTTCCCATTTTTGTTTTTTCCCATTTTTGAGGTGAGCTGCGATGAAATATTGTTCTTGTAAATACTTTCAAGCATTTCAGTAATAAAAGTGTACGTCATAGCTACGGTGCACGGTAGTGATCAAAAAGGATTTAAACAGTGAATTTTGAATCTCTTCTTGTAAACTCAGAGATGTGGATTTAGACGGCAATTCAATTACCACACGACCTGTTTGTCAAAAATCAGTAAGTACTAATTTGCACAGAGATTTTTATGCGGGTTGGGTGAGAAAAAACACTGATATTATGGATTCGGACGGCACTAAAATAACCGATTTACCCCTGTAAATGTTTTAAATACCGTACGAGCCCATGATAAACAATATTAGCGTCCGAATAGGACTTAACTGACAGTACCCGCCTTTAAAAGCGCTCTTTAATTAAAATAAATTTATAAAATTATATTATTGCCTATATAATAATATAATTAAAATTCTAACAACAATCAGTGTAATGACAATTTTATTCTTTGCATGAAAACACTTGAATTAGCCTAATTGTACACTGTCTGGGTGTATTAAAACTTCAGAATTATATTCATATAGACATTTAACAGTGATAAGGTAAAGCTAAGATTGGTCCAGACCAACCTTCCGAAAGTATGACTTACAGAAGGTATACTTAACTAAGAACGTTTCGGGAAACACGTATTAACGATAAGGTACAGCTTAAGGTGTAACTTAAGAACGACGTAGCGTTAAGAAGGTTTCGGGAAACTCAGCCCAGGGCTGAGTTTCCCGATAACGTTGTCTCTTAGCGCGCTATGAAGACTCTTAAGGTACAACTTAACTGAAGGTATACCATTTCTAGGCGTGTTCCCCGAACTATACCTTAGAAAGCTGCTTAAGGTATACCTTCTTACGTGCGACGTTACCGGGTGCTGTCCGTGGCGATGGTGCTGAATCTGTTGATATCGATGACTCAAGAATCAATTATTCTCTCGTGCAGGGGCTGTTTATGTGAGAAAGCGCTGTTCTTTAAGAAGCACTTCAGAAATAGTTGAAATTGCATTTACAAGGACTCATGGGATATTATAAAAAATTATCCAAACTATAACAGCCTATAATAGCCTTGCCTACATATTTTAAAATTGTATAATATATTGCTGCCATAATAACCATTTAATTTTTTTATGTGCTTTCTTCTCTTTCCCATTTTTGAGGTGACTGCGATGAAATATTGTTCTTGTAAATACTTTCAAGCATTTCAGTAATAAAAGTGTACGTCATAGCTACATTGCACGGCAGTGATCAAAAAGGATTTAAACAGTGAATTTTGAATCTCTTCTTGTAAACTCAGAGATGTGGATTCAGACGGCAATTAAATTACCACACGACCTGTTTGTCAAAAATTTACCCGGGTTAGGTGAGAAAAATCACTGATATTATGGATTCGGACGGCACTAAAATAACCGACTTACCCCTGTAAATGTTTAAAATACCGTACGAGCCCATGATAAACAATATTAGCTTCCGAATACGACTTAACTGACAGTAGGCCTACCCGCCTTTAAAAGCGCTCTTTAATTAAAATAAATTTATACATTTTTATTATTGCCTATATAATAATATAATTAAAATTCTAACAACAATCAGTGTAATGACAATTTTATTCTTTGCATTAAAACACATGAATTAGCCTAATTGAACACTGTCTGGGTGTATTAAAACTTCAGAATTATATTCATATAGACATTTAAAAGTGATAAGGTAAAGCTACTGTAAGAGTGGTCCAGGGCTGAGTTTCCCGAAACCTTCTTAACGCTACGTCGTTCTTAAGTTACCACTTAAGCTGTACCTTATCATTAATACGTGTTTCCCGAAACGTTCTTAGTTAAGTATACCTTCTGTAAGTCATGCTTTCGGAAGGTTGGTCTGGACCACTCTTAGCTTTACCTTATCACTGTTAAATGTCTATATGAATATAATTCTGAAGTTTTAATACACCCAGACAGTGTTCAATTAGGCTAATTCAAGTGTTTTCATGCAAAGAATAAAATTGTCATTACACTGATTGTTGTTAGAATTTTAATTATTATTATATAGGCAATAATACAATTTTATAAATTTATTTTAATTAAAGAGCGCTTTTAAAGGCGGGTACTGTCAGTTAAGTCCTATTCGGACGCTAATATTGTTTATCATGGGCTCGTACGGTATTTAAAACATTTACAGGGTAAATCGGTTATTTTAGTGCCGTCCGAATCCATAATATCAGTGTTTTTTCTCACTCAACCCGCGTAAAAATCTCTGTGCAAATTAGTACCTACTGATTTTTGACAAACAGGTCGTGTGGTAATTTAATTGCCGTCTGAATCCACATCTCTGAGTTTACAAGAAGAGATTCAAAATTCACTGTTTAAATCCTTTTTGATCACTACGGTGCACCGTAGCTATGACGTACACTTTTATTACTGAAATGCTTGAAAGTATTTACAAGAACAATATTTCATCGCAGCTCACCTCAAAAATGGGAAAAAACAAAAATGGGAAAGAGAAGAAAGCACATAAAAAATTTAAATGGTTATTATGGCAGCAATATATGATGCAATTTTAAAATATGTAGGCAAGGCTATTATAGGCTGTTATAGTTTGGATAATTTTTTATAATATCCCATGAGTCCTTGTAAATGCAATTTGAACTATTTCTGAAGTGCTTCTTTTATAAAGAACAGCGCTTTCTCACATAAACAGCCCCTGCACGAGAGAATAATTGATTCTCGAGTCATCGATATCAACAGATTCAGCACCATCGCCACGGACAGCACCCGGTAACGTCGCACGTAAGAAGGTATATCTTAAGCAGCTTTCTATAGTTCGGGGAACACGCCTAGAAATGGTATACCTTCAGTTAAGTTATACCTTAAGAGTCTTCTTAGCGCGCTAAGAGTGAGCGTTATCGGGAAACCGGGCCCAGACCAACCTTCCGAAAGTATGACTTACAGAAGGTGTAGCCTACTTAACTAAGAACGTTTCGGGAAACACGTATTAATGATAAGGTACAGCTTAAGGTGTAACTTAAGAACGATGTAGCGTTAAGAAGGTTTCGGGAAACTCAGCCCAGGTTCATTTCAGTATACAGTATGCTTCGCATGTCTAAATGACCAATGAAAAGTTGTGAAATCATGTCGTCTGATTTTCACTTATATCCATTTGGTGTCAAAGCTGTCAATCACGCCGCGTATCTCCCGCCCTGTGGAGGCGTCTCGCAGGTCTAAGCGTCTCTGGAAGCTCAGGATTGTATAGCCGAATAACTCTGTGAGGTAAAGTATAAGAAAATGTTTGTTTTTGACAACACTGTTCAAGTTTATTATATATTCGCAATATATTCACAACTGTTATTTACCGGTTAATGGTCTAGAGGAAGTAATTGTCACTGTTTATTGTGGAGATGTTAACGCACGGGTCTGTTAACAACAGCCTACTTTTAGTCTAATATTTTTCTGACTAATAAATTACTGACACAGTAAAGGGTAGATTTAAATAAAGAATAAAGAATTTTAAATAAAGAAAAACTAAATTTAAATAAAGAAAAAACTAAATTTAAATAAAGAAAAATGAAATTTAAATAAAGAAAAAACTAAATTTAAATAAAGAAAAAACTAAATTTAAATAAAGAAAAATTACATTTAAATAAAAAAAAAAGAAAATTGAATAAAAAAAACGAAATTTAAATAAAGAAAAACGAAATTAAGTTAAATTAAAAACGAGATTAATTTAGATTGATATGTTGGGCCGGTGTACTTTTTAGTTCATTTCGGAATGAAAGATGAAATGTAAAAAAAAAAAAGGGTGCAGCTTGTTTTTTTGTTTAAAAGAACAAAACAGAAATGGCTGTATTTTTTTGTAGGCTACATAGCATAGCCTACTTTGTTATTGTTTTAGTATCATAATGATTAATAAATGCACGTGAACATGATTTGAAGCCTTTCAACTTATGTGTGCAAAATTCAGAATTTTTACAAATATATGTCTGTAGGTCTACTATACTGTTGTTGCCATTAAATGAGCGCATTTAGTTTCATATTTGTTAAAATGTTATGTTTTTTTTCTTTTTTTCTTCCATTTTTTGTTGATTTATGAAAAGTGAACAGCACGAGTAATAGGATGCACAATTTGAGACATGGAGTGTCGGACATGATTTTGACCACTTCATTAAGTTTTATTTAGTAGAAAACCTTTCTTTAAAGTGAATTTCGTTTTGTATAAATTGTATTTTAATCCATTTTTCATCAACCAATTG
This sequence comes from Chrosomus eos, assembly GCA_036326025.1. Classification (NCBI taxonomy): domain Eukaryota; kingdom Metazoa; phylum Chordata; class Actinopteri; order Cypriniformes; family Leuciscidae; genus Chrosomus; species Chrosomus eos. Next base: position 650,605 of record JAZAVI010000012.1, on the reverse strand, counting down.
CCTGGAGTGGATTTAATAAATAAGAAGAAAAAATATAGACAATATAATCATGGAGGCGCCCGCGCGGTCATTGCATTGCACGTTACCTGGAGCGCATCTTATCCTAACTTAACAGTGTATGCCTCACACAGACATGAGAAATACATCAAATGCACAAAGCTTGAAAAGTCTTTAAACGAAATAATTCAAAACGAAAAGAAAAAGGCTACTCTCTGATTATGTATGATTATATGAGTGTATTGATTCATTGTCCCTTCATAGTTCGCAAGATACATTAAATAAACTGAGCGTATTTAATAAACTGAGACGTAGGCTATTTAATAAACTGAGTGTAGCCTATTCATCTGTCAATATGAAACGCGACTTGGTCATTCTAATTAATGATCGGAAGAATGCAAAATATATGCAGGTATGTCCATTCAGAAAGAGAGCTCTTCTTTCTTAATTAAATTAAAATCCAAAATACACATAATAGCCTACGTGTGTCAAAATCATTTCCTAAAATATTCATAAGGAATTTATAAATTGTGAAAAAAAAAAAATGTATAATTTTTTTTTTAAATCTCCCTCTCGCCAATAGGGGGTGCTGCAGCACCCCCAGCACCCCCACTTCCGCGGCCGTGCGTTAGGCTATATAATAATAACTATAATAACGGGCGTTAGACTATATAATAATAACTATAATAACAGCGTTAGACTATATAATAATAACTATAATAACAGCGTTAGACTATATAATAATAACTATAATAACTCGAGTTAGACTATATAATAATAATAATAACCGGCGTTAGACTTCTCTAAGCTGAAGAATCATGCAGAGTTTTTTTCATCTTGCTCCGATCTTCAGCTTTACATCTGTAAATATCATCAAGCTGGTTTATCATTTATGAATCAAACAGTTTGATCATCTGAGAGATTTCCAGGAGTCTGTGATCATAAGAGCAGAAGTTTCATTCATTACTTCTTCCTCAGTTTTACTCACTTACTTTCTCATCAATTTACCAATATCACATTTTACTAACTCACAATTATTACTAAAAGAGCGTTCATTACAGCTTTCTTACAATAATGCATAACGAATATTTAATTTGAAGCTTAATGTCATTGTGAGAAATAAGAGTATTTAAGTTCTGCTGGGTTTAATAAGTGCTTACAGAGAGCTTAGTTTATATATAGATAGCCTTACAGTCAGTAAGTGGAGTTGAAGAATATCAAGTAAATATTGTGAAGATCAATAGATTGAGAGATCAGCTAAAAGTCTATATGAGAGAAATGAGAAGCGCTCTTGTTTCTCCAGGTAAAAGCTTTAGTATCAGTGAATTTGCTCCTCCAGACGTCATCAGTCACATCAAGTCTCTCCAGGAATGGTTTATATTCTGAATGAAGTGATGAGAGTCGCCTGTGGACATTTATCAAGAGCGCTACTGTCAATCACAACACTGAAATCCCCACCTATAACAAGTAGAGTTTGTGAATTCAGTCAGTCAGTAAAGTCTTCTGCTTTCTAGAAACTCATTCTCAGACCTTCAATTAAACACAGAAATATTGGCCGTAATATTAGAAGTCAAGTTTAGATGGAGAACATTACACAGAAATGTCCATATGAATCCCAGTGTGAATGTGACGACGGATTCTCTTTAAATGCATTTCTTCATCACTGCACTTCTCTGCTTTGGTCTTGATCTTCAAGTCTTTTCCCTCTGAACAAACACACGGATTTGATTGATCAGGAACGACATCGGATCGGATCGGATCATTCTGTCAAACTATTAGTTCAGTTGATTCAGTGTTTGGAGAAGCTCAGTTTCTCAGCTGATGTGACATTTGAGACGATTCTTCTTATGAGTCTGAAATATGCTCTTCTAATCCATTCAGCTTTATCCAGAAATTACATCATGTGACATATACAATGTTGTGAATTTCCCCTATGATTCTGTGTCATTAATGTTTCCATCAGAGATTGGTTTCCATCTTCTTGTGTTGTCTTGTTCCTGCAGAGAATTAAAGCTGGAAGAATCATTTGAAAAGTGTTTTACATCAAATGCTTTTGTTCATAGTCAATTATACGGCCCTGTATCGTGTGTTAAACAGGACAGTCCAGTGTGCGCTCATATAGAAGATATAAATCTCAGTAATCGCACATTACCAGAGCTTTACTCTTATTATTATTATCCGCCTACAGCTAAAAATGATGGCATTACTATCACACATGTTTCTAAGGTCATGAAAGTCAGTTGTCTGAAGTAAAAGCACAGAGTTTGTGATAAAGTTTCCTCAGAAAAGCTCCTGTCAGATGTAATGTAGCTGGTTTAAAAAAAAATTGTGAAATGTAATGAGGATTAATGAACTTCATCAAAACTTAATTATTTTTGTTTTCATAATTTGTGTGCTGAGTTGTAATTCGTTACAATGTACATAGTTCTAGTGGGAACCATTTATGCAGAATATTGTTTTATATGGGGCACATTTTGGTGACGCATACGATACCTCGTGCTATGTGCGGACAGCGCCATCTTTAGAAGCACATTTGCCGCTGACGGGGTCGGGTGTGCTCTCTCTCGCTCATCTGACGAGCGTGCTGCTTTCTCCGTGCTGTATGAGCTGTATGAGACTGAAGGGGAGAGACGTGTAACCCACAAAAAAAGAATATATTAATTGTGCTCTGTATTTCTGCAGAATAAAGATCCTGAGACCTCTTCAATCGGCGTTGTCTTCATTGAATGGAAAACACACAACCAGAGTAAAACTGTTACATAAAAATGGTGCTGTGACCTACTGGATCTACTGGATTGGCCGCAGCCGATCGCCGGAGTTGTGCAATGAGGTTGTGATGCCTGGATGCTGCATGCGGAAGCTGTGGAATCAATTTCGCCATTGAACTGGTAACTGTAAAAAAGAAAAAAAAAAAATTTTTTTGCTTTTGCGGACTGACTTATTGAACTGTTGTTTTTCCTCATCATACTTATTGGACATTCGCTGGATCAGTTTTTTTTTTTTGTTCTGTCATTGTTGTAAATTTATACTATGGCTGGTGTAAGGAAAGACTACGATATGATAACTCCATATCTTGGGAGGGGTAGAGGGCTGTTGAGGGTGGACGAACCTGTCATTGGTAAACCTAGAGTATTAGTCTACAGTCCCCAATCGCCTGATACCGTACCAGAACATCCTGTTGGGCCGACTGCCTCTACTCCTAGTGATGCTAATGATAACGTTGCACAGCAGTTACGTGATCTTATTGGTGAATTAGGCAGTCAAATAGGGGATTCCATCGCCACACGGCTGTTAGCTAGCCAAAGCCCGGTCACACCCTCCAGTTCAGTCCCATTAGGTGCTGTTGCGCCAGAACCCTCTATCGCTAGCCGTAATCTCACTAATGTCAGCCTGATAGTCAAGCCAGACGTCAAAGAGCCCCCGATGTTCAGAGGAGATGGAACAGACAAATACACGGTTCAGGAATGGATTGAGTTGATGGAATTGTATCTCCACAAAGCAGATTGCTCTGACACAGATCAGGTAGACGAGATACTGAGCCACCTGCTAGGCAGGGCTAAGAGCATTGTCAAGGTCAGACTCAAAAGCAGCCCTAACGAGGCCATCTCCCCTGTAACCATCTATGATGTGTTAACCCTTAGGGGTCGAAAACCGCGTCCACGCGTTTTGGCAGATTTTTTTCACATAGCAGCAACTTAGACATAATATACTTCGTCATTTTTGGTCAGATAAATAAAATCAATACATGATTATAAACTATAGAGGGTCTTCTTTTTTTTTGTGTACACTCACATTATCATCAAAACCTTGTGTTTTTGTAAAATAAATAAAATAAATAGGGTGCGCTTTCAGCTCACTCTGTCTCCGCAAAAATCTTTCTGAAACAAGTCTGGAAAATCTACTGAAACTCGGCTAATACTTATCACACAAACATGAAACACACATCTAAATAAAGCTTTATATTTCTACTTTTAAATAAAACAATCGACATTTAAAACAAATATTCTCATGCAATGTAATCTGTATGAAACTAAAGAGAACTACAGTTTCTCCTGTCTCACCTAATTAACTTTAATGTGTTCACACCCACTCGCAGAACGCGCTATTCATAAGATAATGTGTGAGGTGATCTATGCAAAATAGATAAACGCCCCCAGGCAAATGCCTTAAAAGCAGCAAGTTTAAACATTACCTTCATTCACTTCCCTGCGCGTTTGAAAGATGGTACGCTACACCGGCGAGGAAGCTCTTCAGCTCGTCCTGGATAGTGACGACGAGTTCACAGTTTCATCGGAAGAGGAGCGGGACTCTGATGACGAACGTTTGTATTTTGAAGAGCGACTTGATCCAGCCGTGGATAGAGATACGGATGAGTAAGTCTTTTAAACTTACATTAGTTGACAAGCTATTTTATATAAACATGTACATGTATTACTGGTTGGACTATTTCCAGACTTGCCATCCAGTATTCAGAGTATTAAAATGTAAAATGTATCTTAATAGGAAGGTTTTAGTTACGTTTACATTGGCTAGCATATAACTTAGGCTATATGCTGTATGATATGTAAAATTACGTTTAAATTGTCTTGCCTATATGATATGTAAAATCATGTTTAAATTATCTAGCCTATATGCTGTATGATGTTAAATTACGTTTAAATTGTTATGCCTATATGCTATGATATGTTAAATTACGTTTAAATTATCTTGCCTATATGCTGTATGATATGCTAAATTACTTTTACATTGTCTAAGTAGCCTATATGCCATATGCTGTATGATATGCTAAATTACATTTACATTGTCTAAGTTAGCCTATATGCTATATGCTGTATTATATGGTAAATTATATATAAAAAAAATTGTTAAGGACTATGTTTAGATTATATTTTTGACTATAGTATTTATGCTGACTCATTATCATCAGCGAAGTGTGTGCTCGCAAATATCTGTTGTAAATGTGCTGAAATGTGTAAATATCCCCGGTTGATTATGTGCGCAAATGTGTTAGGTGTGCTAACTCCGGTAATGGCCCATTGACACGCATATACAGCACGCGTGTACCATTATTGACACATCAGTTATTCATATAGGCTAATGGTACTATACTTTGAAATATTTATGTAATAAGTTTTCAACTTTTTTTTTTTTACAGAAATGTTGTTGCATCACTACCTTCTCCAACTCGTAGGGAGCGCAGCAACACAGGTGGAAATCAGAAAGAGTAAGTACAGTATTTACCCACTATTTTACAGATGTTAGTTCAATTTTGTTTATATACTTAGTGATGCAAAATGAGCTTGTATGATTTTATTATTTATTTTCGGAGGTTGGTTGATAAGGTTACATATGTTTTCTTTGTGTTATCAGCATGCTAATGCCTATCAGTTATGCATGTGCTGGAATAGTAAAATATATGATAATAATAGGTTTCAACTTTTTTTTTAAAGGAATGTAGGTTGCACACTCTCACCTCCAACTGCAACTCGCACTAATTCAGGACTGTCCTCGGAATGCAGCTAATTCACTCTCAAAAAGATCTGCCAGGGGATCCATCAGGTGGATTCGGGATGGACCTCTTATATTTGTGAAGTGGATGGACACACGAGAGGTATCTGTCTGTTCTACCATTCAATCCGCTTATACTGGTGAGACTGTGCAGAGGAGGGTGAAAACACAAGATACATGGAGGACAATTGCATTTCCATGTCCTGCACCTGTGACTGCATACAACAAGCATATGGGGGGTGTTGACCTGTCTGATCAGCTCTTACAGTACTACACTGCACAGCACAAAACCATGAAGTGGTACAGAAAGATCTTTCTACACTTCTTGGACATTGCTGCCACCAATGCTTTCCTTATCCACAAAGAGCTATGTGGTAACATGACCCATAAACAGTTCATGGAACAACTTATTGCAGAGCTCTGTGGTGTGTCACAAAAAGTAGCACCAAAACAAACCAGTAGTGACCATGTGCCGGTTCCAGGAGCTGAGCTGAGCTCAGATGCAAAGAACATTTGCACAGTTGGTCGCAAGATCTGTGTGCTTTGCAAAGGACAGCTTGGTAAAAGGCAGGACACACCTTGGAAATGCCAGGCATGTAATGTTCACTTGTGTCTTCAGTTGAACAGGAACTGTTTTAAAAAATGGCACCAAGACATGTAACTGTATTCTCAAAACAATCGGATTGCTTTGATTTCACTACTTTCAGCCCGCTAGCATAGCAGGTGTGGTCTGCGAGGATAGCGATCTGCTTTTACTTTTGTTTATTTTGCTCACATTTGATTTGCTTAGAGCCTGCATCAACGGGGCATAAGCATATACTGTGACATACCTGCCTTTACTTTTGTTTATTTTGCTCACATTTGATTTGCTTAGAGCCTGCATCAACGGGGCATAAGCATATACTGTGACATACCTGCCTTTACTTTTGTTTATTTTGCTCACATTTGATTTGCTTAGAGCCTGCATCAACGGGCATAAGCATATACTGTGACATACCTGCCTTTACTTTTGTTTATTTTGCTCACATTTGATTTGCTTAGAGCCTGCATCAATGGGCATAAGCATATACTGTGACATACCTGCGTTTACTTTTGTTTATTTTGCTCACATTTGATTTGCTTAGAGCCCCCATCAACGGGGCATACGCATTTACTGTGACATACCTGCCTTTACTTTTGTTTATAGCCGACTGATTATTTATTTATTTTACTCCCATTTGATTTGCGTAGAGCAAATTTAGAACATTTAGTTTCTCCACATAGAGGAATTACAATAAAACAGATTGAAAAACCTTTGAATCTCCTCTCATTCTTTGTTCAGGCTGCCTCACTTCATAGACGTAATATTTGACAGATGAAATGTAGCCTAATTGTGTTTACATTGTCATAATGTAAAAGTAAAAGTTCCTATTCTTGTGTGAAATTACAAATGCCTTTTTTTAATCCATGGTAATTAGTGATTGATAATGATAATAATACAGTTTCTTTGATTGTGTGTGCTCTGCTGCTAACTAACCATCATCCTTCAGAAATCATTCTGATATGATTTTTTTTTTTTTTTTAAATCAATGTTGGAAACAGTTGTGCTGCTTAATTGTTTTGATTAGTGATAGTGATCGTTTTTTTTTATAGAATTCTTTGAATGCATTTTTTTATATAAAAAACAAGTTTGGTCTTTTTGTGTTTTTGTTTTTTTTAAAGGATGTGTTAAGTGATATGAATGACTTTAAGTCTTTATGTTCTTAGGAAAGATTTCTATTTTGAATAAATGCTGTTCTTTTTATTCATCTGTGAATCATTCTTAGTTCAGGCTGCCTCACAGCACCTTGATGGGCCATTAGCCATTGGGGGAGTGGGGGAGTGTCTTTAGTCTTCCCAGGTGTAAATTGCATTAATATTCATGGGCATTAACACTCCCACGCATACAGCACTGCTGACCCAAAAACTGATGTAAGAAATTAAAATCGTTATATTGATCTTTCTGAAAGAGTGGTCAGAATGATTTTCACTTCATTTTGAAGTAAAAATTCTAGCCTACAAGAATAGTAACTCAACAGTATTGTTTACAACTATTCAGTATGTGTTAAATGGCCTTATTGCGGTGACATTTTTTTTCCCAAAACGTACTAACCACGCATATTATTTTTTTTCTATAAAATGCAAACATGTACATCCATTTTGCTCACATATTATTGTAGCAGAGTTTGTGCTGAATACAGCAAATTTATATTTTGGCAAATGGTATGTTTTAAGTAGCTGAAATAAGCACAAATGTCAGGGCATATCAAAACACCGAAAGAGCCCCAAAACAGCTCAGACCCCAGAGGGTTAAGGCGTTACTTCAGTGAAAGTCCTGGATCATGTCTACCGCTAGCTGACTTTTACGCGACACGACCCAAAGTAAATGAGTGCCCTGTTGATTTCCGGGTAAGATTAAACGCAGCTGCTGAGTTAGCAGACAGTCATTTGCAGAAACAAGGTGAAAAGATGAAAAACATGAGTTCTGAAATCGCGATGATGTTCATCAGAAACTGTTCAGAGCCGAACCTCTCTAGTATGTTTCGGTGTAAACCTATCAGTAAATGGTCAGTCACAGAAATCCAAGAGGCTATTGACGAGCACCAGAGGGAAGTCCAGTCAAAAAAACTGTCTACTGTCGCACATAATGTTAGCGCGGTCCAAGTCGCTGCAGCTAAATTATCAACCTACCCTCATGCTGTCACCGAGGGAGAAATTTTGACATCGGACGCACCCATTAATGTCCCTGTAAATTCTTTGAAGGCTGCTGATCCCGCAACTTCGGAGTCAGGCACTTTGGAGCGTGTCTTGAGTATGCTGGAAAGGGTATTGGAGCGTACTAGTTAGAGTGCTCCTGTCTCACAGCAGAGAACAACTCAGTGGCACAACTTTTCCCCATGCAGAGTCTATGGTGATAGGAATAATTCCACCCGTTCACATTGTATGAGAGAAAGGAGATGTTTGTTATGCATGGAAATTGGGCATCAGCAGAAGCAATGCCACAAAGTCGTCAGCCCTGCTAGTCCAGCTGCTTCTGACCCACACGTTCAGGGAAACTAATTCACTCACGTATGGGAGGGGATTATGTGAGTGTAAAGCATCAAACCCTCAATGTGGACGATGATTTATTTGTTTATGATGAATGTTGCAAGTCTGTCGCCAGTGATGGTATCGTCTTGTTTCAGAATGTCACGAAGTTGGGGAAGGCAGACAGTCTGTTCTATACTTCAGTACTATTGAATGACAAAGTCCCAGTTCAAGCGCTGCTGGATAGTGGATCTATGGCGTGTACAATCAATGAGGAAACAGAGCATAAACTGTTGAGTATGGGGATGTCTGAACAGGTTGACCAGTCGCACATGGACGTTCTTCTTGTTGGCTGTGGAGGTGTTAGAGTCAGACCGAAGGGGGTCTATCAGTTTCAGATGGATGTGTGTGGCACATTGGTGAGTGTACCTACGTTTGTTGTCTAGGGACAGAGGGATCAGTTGGGAACTAATGTTATTAAATTCATCCTCACTCAACTCAAGCAAACCTCTAGCTATTGGAACGTCATGAATCGTCCTGAGTCATCTGGAGAACCTGAAGTTGAGCAGTTCCTAAACATGTTGTCAGGCATTAACAGGTGGAAGGGTAGTGTAATTCCTGATATTGTGGGCACTGCAAAACTGGCTCAGGCCGTCACTTTGTTGCCCCGACAAGAACACCTTGTGTGGGGGAAACTTCCGCCGAACACACCTATTTCCATGGGAAGTACTATTTTGATTGAGCCACCCAGATCAAGAACCCACAAGAAAGGTATCATGGTGGGAAGAGTTATAGCCTCTATGTCTGGTGATGGGTGGGTCCCAGTCAGAATCATGAATCCCTTTGATAAGGCTATTACACTGAGAAGGAACTCGAAAATTGCCGATGTCTTCCCTGTTATAGCTGTTGAGGATCTCAGTGTGCATCCTAATCGCAACAGTAATGAGATGAGTGTGCAGAGCCAGAGCATCGGAGGAATTGATGATGGAGGTTGTACTGACTTGGGGCCAAGTAAAAGTCTGCAGAAACTTGGTCTTGGTGATTTAGACATTGAGTCATGTGAAGTATCCCATTATTGGAAGAGTCAGCTGGTACAGCTCATTGGGAGGTATGAGGACGTATTTTCAAAACACAAACTGGATTGCGGTAAAGCTAATGAGTTTGTCCACCATATTCGTTTGTCAGACGATCGTCCATTCAGACTCCCATACCGCCGTGTTCCACCTGCACAGTACCAGAAGCTGAGGAGTGTTCTCTCTGACATGGAGGAACAGGAAATCATACGTAAGTCCAATAGTGAGTGGGCCTCTCCACTTGTGTTGGTATGGAAGAAGAATGGGGACCTTAGAGTGTGTGTGGACTACCGCTGGCTGAATGCCCGAACTGTTAAGGACGCCCACCCCTTGCCTCATCAGGCAGACTGTTTAGCAGCTCTAGGAGGGAATGTCTTCTTTAGTGCGATGGACTTAACCTCTGGTTTTTATAACGTCATGATGTCTGAAGAGGACAAGAAGTTCACTGCTTTCACGACTCCTATGGGTCTGTATGAATTCAACCGTCTGCCGCAAGGGCTTTGTAAAAGTCCAGCCAGCTTTATGCGACTCATGATCAACATCTTCGGGGATCAGAACTTCCTCACGTTGTTATGCTATCTCGATCTTCTTGTGTACGCTCCAAGTGAAGAAGTAGCCATTGAATGGCTTGAGCTGGTGTTCGCTAGGCTCAGAGCGCACGGACTGAAGTTGGCCCCGAAGAAGTGTCATTTTCTGAGGAGAAGTGTGAAATTTCTGGGGCATGTCATTGACGAAACTGGAGTGGCAACGGATTCAGACAAAGTTAGTGCCATTTCTGCCATATCTGAATCTGATCTGATGATGCCAGATGGAGTGACACCTTCGCAGAAAAAGATAAGGTCATTTTTGGGAATGGTGTTATATTATCAAAACTTCATTCAAAACTGCTCCAGCATAGCGAAGCCTTTGTTCACCTTGACAGCTGCACCCAGAGGAAGGAAGGCCACTGTGAGAGGTCCTGCATCATTTAGGAGACTGAATCCCAGTGATTGGAAAAATGAGCAAAGTGTGGCGTTCCAAAAACTAAAGACAGCTCTGTTAGAATCTGTTGTGCTAGCTCACCCTGATTTCAGCCGACCATTCGTTCTATGTACAGATGCGTCTATGGATGGGTTAGGAGCTGTACTGTCACAAGTACCAGAAGGAGAAATTAAGGCACGTCCTATTGCCTTTGCCAGTAAAGCTCTCACTCGTGCACAAGCTAAGTACCCTGCTCATCGCCTAGAGTTTTTGGCCCTGAAGTGGTCCGTCTGCGACAAGTTTAGTCACTGGTTAAAGGGACATGACTTCACCGTCTGGACGGACAACAATCCCTTGACATGCATCATGACAAAGCCAAAGCTTGATGCATGCGAGCAGAGGTGGGTGTCTAAGCTGGCCCCCTATAGTTTCAGCATCCAATACATACCCGGCAGTAGAAATGTGGTCGCAGATGCTTTGAGTAGGCAACCCTTCATCCGTGATTGTGTCAGTCAGAGGATGATGTCAGAGCCGTATAGTGCGCTACTTGAGGAGGCAGAGCAAGTCCATGATGACACCATACAAGAAGTGTTCAGGCTGAGTGCAAACACCTGTAACGTTGAACTTTGCCCCTCTGCGTTCTCGGAATCATGTTCACTTACCAGTGTTGAGGTGTCGGCTATCCTTGATGTTCACACAGAGTGGGAAGTAGGCACAAGAGATCGAGCGGCCCAGTGGCTCACTCAGGATACACACCAGTTATCGTCTCCAGGCCTTAGTCCTCTGCCTGTTTTTTCATTGAGGGAGTTACAGGAGAAGCAGCAGGATGATTCAACGCTGTCAAGGGTCTTGTTCTATGTGAGTAGAGGATGGAAGCCATCTAGACGCAAGAGAACTGGGGAAACTCGCAAGGTGATAAAGACACTTAAGCAGTGGGAGAAGTTCAAAATGCTTGATGGAATACTCTACAGAGTGTCCAAGGATGTCCTGACAAAAAAAGGAGGCTGCAGTATGTTGTTCCAAGTTCGCTGGTGGAGCAGGTTCTTGAGGGCATTCATGATGAAGCTGGGCATCAAGGTCAGGGTAGGACTTTATCCCTTGCGAGACAGAGGTTATTTTGGGTCAGTTTGGAACGGGATGTGCGTGAATATATTAAATGTTGCAAACGCTGTGTGGTCAGCAAAACTCCAGAACCTGAAGGGAGAGCTCCTCTGGAAAGCATCAGAACATCGAGCCCCCTGGAATTGGTTTGCATAGATTTTTGGTCTGCGGAGAATTCCAGTGGTCGCAGCGTGGATGTCCTGGTCATAACTGATCACTTTACTAAGATGGCCCATGCTTTCCCTTGTAAAGACCAATCGGCAAAACAAGTTGCACGGCTATTGTGGGACAGATACTTCTGTGTATATGGCTTCCCAGAAAGAATCCATTCGGATCAAGGTGCCAATTTCTGCAGCCAACTGATTCATGAATTGCTACACGTTGCTGGAGTGAGGAAGTCTAGAACAACCGCATATCACCCTATGGGTAACGGTCATGTTGAACGATTCAACAGAACTCTGGGCGGTATGATTAGGGCGCTGCCACCTAGGGCCAAGCAACACTGGCCGCAGATGTTGCAATCGTTGACCTTTGCTTATAACTGCACCGCCCATGAGTCTACTGGATTTGCACCTTTTTATTTAATGTTCGGCAGGATTCCGAGACTCCCATTGGATGTAATGTTCAGCAGTGTGGAGAGGGACGATGTCCTCATTGATTATGATGTGTACGTGAAGAGATTGAGGAATGATTTGAAAGAAGCTTTGACACTTGCTCAGAAAAATGCTGAGGCCAGTCAGCGACGTCAGGCAGACTTATACAACAAGAGGGCTAAAGGTTGCAGTATTGAAGTTGGGGATCAAGTATTGCTTGCCAACAGGGGTGAGCGTGGTCGCAAGAAATTGGCAGATAAGTGGGAGTCCATTCCATATACAGTTGTTGCCGTTAATCCTCAATGTCACACCTACCGAATCTGCAACACCCACACTGGTCAGGAAAAGACTGTTCATAGAAACTTGCTCCTCCAAGCGAGCTTTCTGCCAATCGAATGTGATGAAATTGAACCCTCATTCAGTGAAGGTACTGAATCAGTTGATGACTGCAGTGCAGTAGCTTTGAGCAATGCTCAAACACCCATGTCTGAATACAGCAACGCTGACCGAACTGCCAGCTGGGTAGCAGGGGCTGTGGCTCCGAATGCTGACTTGGGCAGTACATACTCTAAGACAGAGAGTGTCCTTCCAGAGGCAGTGGATCCTGATCCTGCACAATCTGTGCTTTCAGCAACTATGGGTGATTCTTTCAGATGTGACAATGTTTCTGAACATTCAAGTAATGGAGGATTGATTCGTGATACAGTGATATCTGCATCCTTGGGAGATTCAGTTGACGATATGCAGACTTCTGATCCTGTGGGTTCGCTCTCTAATCAGGTGGTGACTCAAGTCAGAACCAGGTTTGGCAGGCTTGTAAAACCTGTGAACAGATTCAATTCAGAACATGACCCAAAACATGAATATGAGCAGTTCAGTTAATGGGGTTGCAAGATCTTTATTGTCATAAAATGGATTGAGCAGTTACATGAGTAGTATGAGAGTGTTTCCTTTGAGCCTATTCAAATCATCCTATTGAGTTGGCAGAGCCGTAATTCACATTATAAAACGGTTAGTTCGAATCCTTGATTCTGATTGGTCAAGAGCTGTGCTTTATTCACGATAAAACACGGCTACGACCGCTTCACCCAACGGTTCTATTTATCACTGCGCCCATAGCAACACCCTTAGAAGTTTGCGAATGGTTTGTTGTTTTTATTTGAGCTTTCCTGCATAGGTACACATTGGAACGTTGCTCTTCACAGTCAGGGACTATATTTTTCTAGCGGAAGGAATGTTTTTATTGATTTAACTACACGGAAGTTGCACTAATACATTGTTTTTTAATTTAATATTGTGTGGAAACCGTTTTATAAAAGCAATAAGATACTCGAGGCAAGTGCTGTATCGTGAATAAGTAACGGCTCAAGGGGTTGCAGGCACTCCGCTTCGCGTCGTGCCTAACAACGCCCTTGAGCCGTTACTTATTCACGATACAGCACAGCCTCTCGTACCTTATTGCTTACATAAAAAAAGTAACTGTCACATAGACGCTTAAGTAGTGGTGTTTGGGGCACCCTATTTACAAGTGTTCCTTTAGTTGGTCTGATCAGCCTGCTTAGGTCACCTTTCCTGTGGTTTGGGAAGCATACGTTGCTGTGTCAAGTGCGTCGAGAGTAAATTGTTTATTCTGTGTGTAGCTTTTTGAACAGCTACTTATCCATATTGAACTAGTTTTGTGAAGTTCAGCGGGGAGTATGTAGCTGGTTTAAAAAAAAATTGTGAAATGTAATGAGGATTAATGAACTTCATCAAAACTTAATTATTTTTGTTTTCATAATTTGTGTGCTGAGTTGTAATTCGTTACAATGTACATAGTTCTAGTGGGAACCATTTATGCAGAATATTGTTTTATATGGGGCACATTTTGGTGACGCATACGATACCTCGTGCTATGTGCGGACAGCGCCATCTTTAGAAGCACATTTGCCGCTGACGGGGTCGGGTGTGCTCTCTCTCGCCCATCTGACGAGCGTGCTGCTTTCTCCGTGCTGTATGAGCTGTATGAGACTGAAGGGGAGAGACGTGTAACCCACAAAAAAAGAATATATTAATTGTGCTCTGTATTTCTGCAGAATAAAGATCCTGAGACCTCTTCAATCGGCGTTGTCTTCATTGAATGGAAAACACACAACCAGAGTAAAACTGTTACATAACGCTTCTCATCCGACAGCACTCAAATCACAGACGGACACGGAGAACTGCGTTTCATGCGTTGTTTACTGTAACACAACAAGGAGAAACATATCTCCTCTGGCAGTGACAGTGGACAGCATTTACACATATACATGCATCTAAAAGAGCAAACAGAAATGAGAGATTCACTCGTGTTTGAATCCAAAAGATGGAGTCAGCCGAGCAACGCACATGTTGAGCAAACTGCATCTAAACTTCACAAAGTTACTCACATACAATCAACATCAGCTTACATATTGTCACACCAACTTTAATCTTAATATTATTGGGGGTTTTAACCCTGTTACACACACTCTTTGCGAGCGCTGAGTGATTGACGTTTAACGGTTTTGTCTCCATTCACAAATGTGAAATAAAGAGCAGCACAGACACCATTAATAACTGAGAGAATGAAAAACACTAATGCCACATAATCCAAGAAAGACTAAATAAGTCTGCCGAGTCTGAAACTACAGTCTCTACTGAGAATCAAAGCTTGTTGAGATTGAAACAAACACTCGCTGATATCTGATCTAGTCTTCCTTCCAGATGATTCTGTCTAATCTGAGGAGGATTCGTGACCATCAGAAATATTTCACACATTTCAGTTTGTCATATTGACCCAGAACAGCTTCTTCTGTGTGTCTTTGATTATAAACACACACAAATATGATGTGGACTTTGTCATGTTGATGATAGAGATATTTGAGTGTGAGCTGAGGCACAGAGGCTGGTGTGTGTGTTGTGTGTGTGTGTGTGTGTGTGTGTGTGTGTGTGTGTGTGTGTGTGTGTGTGTGTGTGTGTGTGTGTGTGTGTGTGTGTGTGTGTGTGTGTGTGTGTGTGTGTGTGTGTGTGGTGTGTGTGTCGCTCCTGGGTCATATAAAGCTGTTGTGCTCGTGGAGATCTAATAAAGGATAAAACAGCATCATTTCAGAAGTAGATGTTGTAGTGATGAAGGCAGCAGATTGAGCTCTGAAGCTCCTGAAAGACTGGAGTTACACCGTGATCATCTGTGTTTAACAGCAGCGATACTGTGAGTGTGTGTACCGCCGCTGATATGCACAATTCATTTAGTGTCAGACAGTGTGTGGAGAAATAAAGCACACTATCAGGAGATCACAGTCTCTGTGTTTCATTCTGCTGATCTCTCGTCACATTCATGATCATTCATACTGTCATCAGTTCACATCATTCTCCTTACTCCAAATACATCTTCAATTAACCCCTTTTTCGGCAAAGATCACAGACGGCCCCAGATTATTGTATGGAATTACCTTTGTTCTAATAATAATGAACGTAACTTTTCAAGAAAATAATGCAAATATTAATTGAAACTGAAGAAAATATCTGTGAAACTGAAAAAAAAAAAAACGCAGGAAATTTTTTTTGACTTCGTTTTTAATACACTGCATGTTTTGCTAATTGTTTTCACATCTTTCTTTCGCTGATCTGAACTTACAAATGCGCTTCCAGACTTTTCATTTATGCTTCTGAAGTTTTCGTTTACGCTCCCTGAGTTTTCGTTCGCCTTTCTGACACACATCTCTCTTGTTGGCACTTCAGCACTGCGTTTTCATCGGGTCCAGGCGAAGGTCCTTTGTCAGATCTGGAAACAGCCTGGATCCAGCAGGCTGCGGGAAAACCTCGGAATAAACAAAGACGTAGCGTAGATGCCATTCGATAATGTATTATGTGAATGCTAGGTCAAAGAGATGTGTTTTTAGTCTAGCTTTAAACTGACAGACTGTATCTGCTTCTCGGACAATGTTAGGAAGATTGTTCCAAAGTTTTGGTGCTAAATAGGAAAAGGATCTACCGCCAGTAGTCGATTTTGATATTCTAGGTATTATCAACTGGCCAGAATTTTGAGATCGCAATAGACGTGAAGGACTATAATGCGTTAATTTCATTATTATTTTAATGTGAAATGAGTAGGCTATATACATATACTTACAGTCATAAATATAAACTTTATTTCTGTTCAAAATTATTTATATATACACTACCGGTCAAAAGTTTGGGGTCGGTAAGATTTTTTATGTTTTTAAAAGAAGTCTCTTCTGCTCACCAAGGCTGCAATTATTTGATAAAAAATATAAAAAAAACAGTAATATTGTGAAATATTATTACAATTTAAAACAGCGGTTTTCTATGTGAATATATAGTGAAGTGTAATTTATTCCTGTGATCAAACCTGAATTTACAGCATCATTACATTACATCATTAAAGTCTTCAGTGTCACATGATCCTACAGAAATTATTATAATATGATGCTCAAGAAACATTTATGATTATTATCCATGTTGAAAACAGTTTTTTACATTTTTATTTCAGGATTCTTTGATGAATAGAAAGTTCAAAAGAACATTTGATCTGAAATGGAAAGCTTTTGTAACATTAATCACTACCATTCAAAAGTTTGGGGTCAGTAAGAATTTATTTTTTATTTTTGAGGGAAAAAAAAGAAATTAGAAAATAAGAAAGGATGAGTTAAATTGATCAAAAGTTACAGTAAAGACATTTATAATGTTAGAAAAGATTATATTTGAAACAAATGCTGTTCTTTTGAACTTTCTATTTATCATAGAATCCTGAAATAAAAATGTAAAAAACTGTTTTCAACATGGATAATAATCATAAATATTTCTTGAGCATCATATTATAATAATTTCTGTAGGATCATGTGACACTGAAGACTTTAATGATGTAATGTAATGATGCTGTAAATTCAGCTTTGATCACAGGAATAAATTACACTTTACTATATATTCACATAGAAAACCGCTGTTTTAAAATGTAATAATATTTCACAATATCACTGTTTTTTTTGTATTTTTTATCAAATAATTGCAGCCTTGGTGAGCAGAAGAGACTTCTTTTAAAAACATAAAAAATCTTACCGACCCCAAACTTTTGACCGGTAGTGTATGTGTCACACACGCCGACCTGCCTTTTGATGTAAATAAAAGACGAAAGTGGTAAATGTTACGGACATATTATCATGGTACAGTTCAGCCTATTATTGATTTTTATTTCCACTTCCCTTTTATACAAAGAGACAGAACTATTTGCACTGTATTTATCAATGGGAAATCATGCTAAAATAATCTGTCGTATACTGGCTCACATAACGGGGTCGCTTGCAAGTTGCAGCAGCACGAATTACGTGACCAGCAACATATTTCTGCTTCAAATATTGTGCGTAGTTAACAGTGAGTGGTGGTTTCAGACATTATTAAGTGCATTTGTCAGTGCCGCACTTGTGCTGACTCTTATTCTGCCTGACAGAAAGAAAAGCTCATACTGAAGGCGGGCTGTTTGACCAATCAGATGAAATGGGCGTTTTAGCGCCGCCCACGTGTGCAAATGAAATATCGTACCCATAAACCGATTTGTAAACCACAAATGAAAAATGAAAAATCGAGCCAAAATCTAATTTTTCGTTTTTTAAATTAACCAAATAAAACCCAGAATAAACAAGCAGGTTTTCATTTCTCTTTATTCCATTCCAAACAGGAAATGAAATGATCAAAAAGTACACGGACTGTATATACATACACTTTCGTGGTCCTACTGTCATCCTGATCTCTTCATGATGATCCACACTATAAACACACAAACACACATTAATGTAGATATGTATCATGCACACATGTTCAGTTAGTCAGTATTAGTATTTGACATAACTGAGTGTCTGCAGTGAGGAGTTTGGATCCTTCAGTTCGTCATAGAGCAGCTTGACTCCTGAATCTCCTGGGAGATTGTAGCTCAGATCCAGCTCTCTCAGGTGGGATGGGGTTGAACTCAGAGCTGAAGACACATAACCACAGCCTTCCTCTGTCAACACACAGCCAGACAACCAACATAATAGAGCAGTGTATTGTTGTGAAGAAGAGAGAAGTGCATGTGAAGCTGTATCAGTTCCTGTTCAGCTCCAGCCTCATATCACTCCTTGTGTTGCTGAAGGACAACTACAGCAGCTTACAGTTTAAACATGGCCTCACTGATACACTGAAAACATATATAAATTAAATTTATTGATTGTACTATGGAGTGAAAAACACTGTAGATGATCTGTTAATTGTGGGGAGAAACAAAAAAAGAACATGACTGCAGAATAAAAAAACTCCTGCAAAGAGCAAAAGAGCACAATCTCAAACTAAACAAAACATTGTTCATGGACTCACAGCCGATGGATTGAAAGCAGAGGAGGAGAAGACAAGCTCTGCAGAGGTTTCTGTGCTGCAGTATTTTGACAAGTTCATACCCAATTTGTCAGAAGTGCTTCTTGAAATTGAATGTACCTGGGAATGTAAACAACACAAAAGATTCCAAAAGCTTAAAAATCTGGTCTGATCCCATTTGCGGCCCGTCTGACTTATGCTCTGTCTAGAGTTCATGTGTCCTGTGTGTTTCATTCCTATCAGCTCAATGATGCCAAATGATGCCTCAATGATGAAGTGTTGTTTTATGTCAAGGATAGTATAAATTGTGTACAAATTCGCTTGTCAGATGTTGATGACTTGGAATGCATAGTTCTTAAATTAACTCTATCAATTCAAATGTCTTTTATTTTGATTGGAATATACAGACCACCATCCTCAAAAAAATGTTTTTATGATAAATTGAATGCCCTCTTAAGGGAATGTGATTCTAAAAACGAGGTTATTTTATTAGGAGATTTTAATATAAATTGGAGTGATAAAATAAAAAGGAAAGAACTAAAACGTGTTGCAAGTAAATTCGAATTACAACAGGTAATAGAAGGACCTACGAGGATAACTAGTTCATCTGAGACACTTATTGATTTGGCTTTCACAAATAGACCAGAAAGAATAGGAAGATCCTATAATTTGGTCACAGGGCTATCCAACCATAATATGATCCTGATTGTAAGAAAGCTCTCAAAAAAGGTATTAAATTTATCAACTTATACACTAGCTCTTATTCTAGCCAACACTAGCCAACTACTAGCCAACTATACACTAGCCAACTTATTCACTAGCTCTTGTCAGAAGAAGCAGTGGAGCAACAGAAGAGTACATCAGTCTGTAAGTGTTTACTTTTCTCATTATATTTTAGCGTGGATATTCGTTGCTAGGAAACTTTGCTTGGTTTACACTGTTTACCGTGGTAAAGCGCGTTTGGTGTGTCGTGACTTTGGAGTTTCGCTTCACTAAGTAGCAGGGCGTGGCCAAAGCCAGTTAAAGTACTTATTACAGATATTCACTAGCTCTTGTCAGAAGAAGCAGTGGAGCAACAGAAGAGTACATCAGTCTGTAAGTGTTTACTTTTCTCATTATATTTTAGCGTGGATATTCGTTGCTAGGAAACTTTGTTTGGTTTACACTGTTTACCGTGGTAAAGCGCGTTTGGTGTGTCGTGACTTTGGAGTTTCGCTTCACTAAGTAGCAGGGCGTGGCCTGCTGTATTCAATAACGAGGTATTAGGCGTGTATAAATTGGTTAGTGTTTCGCGGCTGCGGTCGCGGCAGCCCGTGTGTGAAGCCCTCATCGTGTGAAGACCAAAGAGTGTAAAGACCATCGACTCTACCTACGCGACTCCACCGAGCAAGGACACCGACAAGGCACTTGAGTATTATCTTTGTTTTTTTCCTTTCTCTTCTAAACAATTTCTCTACTAATTTTTCTGTTTGTGAGCTCTCTTACACTGTGTTTTCAAATTCCTACTATTATTAACATACGCAAATCAAAAGTCACACGTAGGAGGCAGTACAATCCTAACAACCTGCGTAGGTTTCCGGCTTCTTCTGGTACTCTATTCTCTTTTCCTATTGGTCTCTGGAATTGCCAGTCTGCTGTAAACAAAGCTGACTTTATCACATCTATTTCTAGTCATTCAGGTCTATGCGTATTGGCCCTGACTGAGACCTGGATCAGACCTGAGGACACTGTCACACCTGCTGCCCTCTCTACTAACTTCGCTTTCTCTCACACCCCTCGCCTGACCGGAAGGGGTGGAGGTACTGGTCTGCTCATCTCAAATGATTGGAAATTTGATCCTTTACCACCTCGTTGTGACCACTATTCATTTGAATCGCATATAATCACCATCACTAGTCCCATAAAAATCCATTTTGTAGTTATCTATCGTCCCCCAGGTCAGCTTGGCAGTTTCTTGGAGGAGCTTGATCTGCTACTCTCATCCTTCCCTGAGGATGGTACTCCCCCATAGTTCTTGGTGACTTCAACATCCACATAGAAAAACGTCAGGCTGCTGAGTTCCACACCCTGCTTGCCTTATTCGACCTCAAACGAGTATCTACTGCAGCTACTCACAAATCAGGTAACCAATTAGACCTTATTTACACACGCCACTGCTCCACTGACCATACACTAGTCACTCCACTGCACACCTCAGACCACTTCCTCCTCACTCTCAGCCTCAACCTACCTCAGAACACAACACACACTCCTCCACAGGTCACCTTTTGGCGAAACCTACGCTCTCTCTCACCCTCTCGCCTATCCTCTTTGGTCTCATCCACACTTCCTCCACCTGACAAGTTCTCAACACTTGATACTAACAGTGCAACTGACTCTCTTTTCTCCACTCTAACACACTGCTTGGACAACTTCTGCCCACTTTCTTCCAGGCCAGCCCGCACCACACCCTCTGCCCCCTGGTTATCCGATGTTCTCCGTGAACATCGTTCTAAACTCAGGGGTGCAGAGAGGAAGTGGCGCAAATCGAAAGATCCTACTGACCTTGGTCTTTATCAATCCCTCCTCTCCTCCTTCTCTGCTAATGTCTCTACTGCTAAAATGACTTACTACCACAACAAAATTAACAATTCTTCTGACTCTCGCATGCTTTTTAAAACCTTCTCCTCTCTTCTCAACCCTCCTCCTCCTCCTCCTTCATCAACCCTAACAGCTGACGACTTTGCCACATTCTTCATTCATAAAACAACTACCATCAGTGGCCAATTTAACAATCCACAAACTGACACACACATTTTACCTAATAACACACACATTCTACCCTCATTCTCTCTGCTTTCAGAGGCAGAAGTATCCAAACTACTCCTTTCCAATCGCCCTACTACCTGTCCGCTTGATCCTATTCCTACTAACCTACTTCAAGCCATTTCCTCCTCAGTCATACCCGCACTCACTCACATCATAAACACCTCTCTTCACACTGGTACCTTTCCCACAGCATTTAAGCAGGCTCGGGTAACCCCACTGCTTAAGAAACCTACTCTTAATCCAGCACATCTGGATAATTACAGACCGGTATCCCTTCTTCCATTCGTCGCGAAGACACTTGAACGAGTTGTTTTCAACCAGATCTCTTCCTTTCTCACACAGAACAACCTCCTGGACAACAATCAGTCTGGTTTCAAAAGTGGACACTCAACTGAGACTGCGCTGCTCTCAGTAATCGAAGCCCTGAAACTGGCAAGAGCAGCTTTCAAATCCTCAGTTCTCATCCTGCTAGATCTGTCTGCTGCCTTTGACACAGTTAACCACCAGATCCTCCTGTCAATCCTAAAGATGAAGGGAATCTCGGGAACTGCACTCCAATGGTTCAAGTCTTACCTCTCAGGTAGGTCCTTCAGGGTATCGTGGAGGAGTGAGGTGTCGAAGTCACAACATATACCTACAATATAGATGGAAATGAAACCCATGATCCAAGTAAAGTGGCTGCAGCATTTAATTATTATTTTATTAATTCCATAAATGCTCTATCCCAGAATTTTGCCAGAATAAATTACTCTCTAACTCCTTTAAATACATCTGCCCCTATTATGACTTTTAGAGAAGTGACAGACTTCAAAGTAAATTCAATTATCTCTTCTCTTAATTGTTCATGGGCAAAAGATATATATGGGATGGACACAGCATTCGTAAAAACCTATAAGGAGGCACTCATTCCATCTATCACGAAAATTGTTAACTGGTCAATTAATGAAGGAGTGTTTCCTAGTTCTTGGAAAACTGCAACAATAACACCGGTATTTAAATCCGGTGATCAGAGTGCCATTAGCAACTATCGACCGATAAGCATTCTTCCAGCTGTATCAAAAATTGCAGAAAAATGTATATCTGAACAGATTATGATGCATTTAAATTCAGGTCCCTTCTCATTACATCCGATGCAATTTGGATTTAGAAAATATCATTCCACGGAAACGGCTAATGTCTTTCTGTTGGAAAATATAAAGGCTAAACTGGAGAAGGGTGGGGTGGTTGGAGCTGTTTTTCTTGATTTAAAAAAAGCTTTTGACTTGGTTAATCATGAGGTTTTAATTAGTAAATTATCAAAGTTAAATTTTTCATTAGATGCCATTAAATGGATAAAATCATATATTACAGACAGAAAACAATGTGTTCGTGTGGATAATAACATATCCCAAATCAGGGTGTCCGCGGGGTTTTAAAAAGTATTAAAAAGTGATAAATCAAAATTGTCAAATTTAAGGCCATTAAAAGTGTTAAATGTGGTCTCAGAGGTATTATTTTTTCCAAGTTAGGTATTATTTTTTCAGAATATCAGTTGTTCAGGGCTTAATAATCCGGCACCGTGCGTGAGGACAAAAGAAAAAGGGAACTTGCATGTGGTTTAATATTTTCGAGTCAATTGATTTCACCTACCAATCATATGAGAGGAACGCAGCTCTAACTAACGTTACAAGCCTATCAGAAGCAGAGCAGGGGTAGCCTGGCATCCCAGACCTACATCAAGATGTTAGTTCTGGGAACTCTCCATTGACATACCTCAATCCGAGGGGCGGGATAAACGGTTGTCTTTCAAAATCCCTCGGCACGTAATAGGATAGCGCTAACCAACCAGAGCAACGAACGGCTGTGGCTGAGTGAGTCCCGTACGTTTTCCCACCAGCGGAGCTAGTTGATATATTAAACTTTTGCCGTATCCGGTCGTCAAAACTCCGAACACATCTTCCTTTTTTAAGAATGACTTAAGAGTCGCGGCCAAAGCCGATTCGAAAGACCGCTGCATCTTCATTGTTTTCAAGTAGCAGGGAAATCCCCTATGAAAATCACGCGGAACGTCATGAACTGTGCCGTCATTGTGTTAAGCCCGCCCGCCGACTCTATACACGATGTGATTGGCCTGACCAGTTTTTGGTTTTTCCAGCTCAAAAGCCTATGGAGAGTTGCTAGACCACACTGGCAGCGAAATGATTTTCGCTGCCGCTAGGGTGCGTCTAGATTTCTAGGCTAGAGCAGGGGGGTCCTGGCAACACACTGTGATTGAGTTCCATACGTCACGTTAGCGTCGTCGGTGAAAGCATGGAGCGCAAGTTCATGATGCCTGGGGATGATGTCCTACCCACTGGCGTAATTTCCTATGCGGTGTAAAGATTCTGGGGATCTAATCCATGGGGAATTTGCATATCATAATTAATAATTGGTAATTAATAATTATTCATACATGTTTGGATTAGATCAGTCTTGCATGTTAATAAATCTCCCTCTAAAGGAGAATGTCATTTTACCTGAATGTATACCTGTGAATCCTTTCATTTTAACGACAAGTTGATTGCAGTTAATTACACAGATCACGTCTTACAAAGCAGGCAAAATTAATTTAGCTCAATTGTCCGAATAATATTGAGGGGATCCCCAATATCATCTTACTTTATAGGATTTCAGGAAACGCAATTCTCTGGCCAGAAGAATTGGGTTTTCTGCCCTATAAACAAATATGTAAAGCTATCTTTAAGTTATAAAGTTCGTAGCATAAGATCTTTTGGCACTTAAGAGACTCGAAATTGAGCAAAGAGAAAGTCCATCAGTCAAGTGAATATAATGATTTAATAAAGGCATGTCTACTTATATATTTACTACGTTACAGGAATACATGTATTTACAAACATTAACACGAACGAAACACAATAAGACATTGATGAACGAGAACTGCGTAAAGTTTGGGCAATGGATGACTTACACGCGTGAGCGAGTAAGAGAGAGAGAGAGGGAGAGAGAGAGAGAGAGTGAGAGAGAACATTGGCATACTTCCTCCTAAGACATTCACCTTTTCTGATTACAACACGAAACATCATCTTAATGCTCCTTAGAAGCGTTATAAAGAGATACTTGCACAAGTTATGGGTCTCGCTGTGTTGTTGCATTCCTGAAGGCCTGTCCCGGCCGCGTGCGTGAGCGGAGTCCTTTGTGTGTGTAAGCGTCACGTGTTGTTTCTGGGCGCACGTGTTGCGCGGCGGTTTAAAGTCTTTGAGTAACATTACCAATGGAAAATAGCTCGGCTAAGTTTGTTTCACTTCGTGGAAGTGAACAGAGTCGACTACGGAAAACAAAACTTTGACTTACAAAGAAAAGAAATAAAGATCTGATCGGGTCTCCGAAGGAGACCACGAGATCGGGTTACATGGTGCAGCCTGGTGAGGAAGCGCGTGTCTCGGTTCCGCGCGTCACGTGCGCGTGTTCCTTCTTTCAGAGCGAGCGCGCGCGTTTAAAAGTCCTTGGTAGGTGGGTTTGCTGAAGAGATATGCCACGCAGTGTTCCTTTCCTTCGTCGATGGGAATTAAACACGGAGGCTTATCTAGACGGAAAAACACAAACTAAACTAGAAACACATAAAAGAAAGGCGAAAAGCTTGCCTAGAGACGAGACGTTACATTCTGACACCAGGACGAGCACGTAAGAGACTGGGCGGAGCTGGGAAGAAACCTTTATCACATCGGCGAAGTCCAGCCTCTTCCCATTGACTCGGCCAATCAAGAGGTTGAAACTCACAGGCGGGACTTCTGGTTTTATGATCCTTTGTTCCTTTAAGCAAGGCATTTGAAACCCTAATTTCATCGGGTGTTTAAAAGCAGAATCTTCATAATTATTATAGTCATATGTGTAACAAAGTTTTAGCAAGATGTGATATCAATGGCTAACTGGGGAGCAAAGATTGGAGCTCAGAGACTCCAAACTTGCCACAAATGGATTTGGTTAAACATTAGTTGGCAAGGTTTGAAACATTATCCCAGTTTTCGAGAAACAGACCAAACACATAAAAGACAAATCGTAAGATGAGATTAGATACATTGTTCGTACACTTCTAAAGGAGAAATAGAATATATATTCATAAATGTAGAATTCATTCCTCCTTCTTTAGGACTCAGAGAGAGAGAGAGACCCCCACCTTCTCTGGCATTCCTCTAGGAGGTTGTAAACGCTGTTATCTAAGAATGCCAGGCTCTGACAGTAAGTTTTGGTTCTTACTGTCCCAAAAAGCTGGTGCACATAGAATCATACATTTTACTGTAATTTCTTGTCTCTGATTAATTCAGCTGGACCCTGAGGATTAGAACAAGACCAAGAACGATGTATAACGCTTCTGGAAATAGCCAGTTATGTGTAAAGTGCCCAATGATAAAAATCATAGTTATTCCAATGTAACAATGACAACAAACAAACAGACACACATAAAACACATTGAATATATTTGTTTAAATGTCTTTAAACAAAGAGAAGGTTCATTTCTCTTTAGAATCCCCTTTCCGTTGGCATTCCGATCAGCCATCAAATTGTCTTGTAAGTTAACACCACGCTATGTCCGTAGTGGATCTTACTTGTGGGGGATGTGTGTGTGTTTGTGGGTGTGGGTGTGGAATGTACATTCCAGGCCTCCAGTCTCTCTGAAGCCTTTTTGGGATTTTAGTTATTCAGGATATATTTAATTATTCAGATTCACCCTAAATACGCTACATTTCCCCCTTTTCGTCGGATGATGTCCCCGTGTGTTGGACATCATATGACGACAAATCATCACCCTTGGCGGATGACAGGTGAATCATGATGGTCGCGTAGCAGGTGGATATCGGAGGCTGAGGACTCAGCTTGATGAAGTTCGACGCAGCCTCCCGCATGGTACCCTCTTCCTGAGGGTCCCACGGGCTTAGTTGTAGAGGTACCCTAGAGCTACACAACGCAGCATCCACCGTGGTGCAGGCCTGGACCATGGTGGGGTAGTCGAGAAGGGCAGTTGAGGCAAAGCTCAGAGGGCTGTGTTGATAGAAGCAATGTCAATTAGCTGGGATCCCCCTTTTGCAAACCACAATTCCCTTTCTGGAGTTAGGGTGAAAGTGTGGTTCTTGAAGAAGGATGGGGCTTTTTGGTACTTGGATGCCCTGCTCTGGCTGAGCAAGGTGACACAGATGTCAGTGTGACTTGAGTGCGAGGCTTGGCTTTAGCAGGGCAGCTTGTGCCGCTGATCTGCAGCCCGCAGGTTCCGTCAGGGTTGTCTCTGAGGAAAGATTTGTTAGGGCAGAGATTGTGAATGTCTTTGGTCAATGTGCAGCTGTGTGGATTCGGAGCTGGGGACAGCTTGGTGTCGCTGTCATGCAAGGCAATCACGTACGGCATGCGGATCTTGATGTGAGTGCTGCCTTTCAAAATCTGACATGGACAATGTTCTTGAGCCGGTGGATTCGGCTTGACTATGATGGGTAAGTTCAGGGGAACGTCCCCTTTTCTCTGCTTGTGGTGATGCAGAGTGGGATGGCACTACCCATGAGAGTAGGCAAGGTGTATTTTTAAAGAGTCAGTTGGTGTGGTGATGGCGGACGCCAGCACGGTTTGCATGAGGCCTAAGGGTATCAGGTGCGGTGGGATTCTACCCATGGCGAGGCTGTCGATGGAGGAGTTCACCCCCTGCAGCAGGTTTGTCATCAGGGTTGTTGCCAGCTGAGTTTGAGCAAAGTCATTCTGGAAGGCAGTAAACAGCTGTTTCTTGGAGTTCACTGTCGGGGTTGGCAGAACGCTGTGAGTGTTGAAAGTTACCACAGTTCCCTTTAGTGTCTTGTCGATGGTCTGCAGAGATGCACTCTGTCGTGAGTGGCTCTATTATCTGTGGAATCTTAGTCTGAATTTCGGCTGCATACCGTCCAACGTTGGCAAGGTTTACTGCATTCATGTTGGACATACAGGTGTTAAACAGAGTTCTGACGGCAGTGCGGCGGCGGCGGTTGTGGCCACCTGGCTCCGCTAGCGTGACAGTCATTTACTCAAGTTGGTCGAGCATGTGTTCGACATCGGCCTCAGTGTGCGTGAGGGCCTCCTCTGTCCGTTGGCACCTACCCAGCTGTAT
The DNA here is from genome assembly GCA_036326025.1 of Chrosomus eos. Classification (NCBI taxonomy): domain Eukaryota; kingdom Metazoa; phylum Chordata; class Actinopteri; order Cypriniformes; family Leuciscidae; genus Chrosomus; species Chrosomus eos. The sequence goes on along the minus strand of JAZAVI010000012.1, from coordinate 623,060 downwards.
TGTGTCGTTACGCCGGGGTAGTGCGTTCTGTAGGCGTTGTGAGGATCAGGTGGCACAGGCACTTTCTGAGTGCGGGTCCGGCAGAAAAGGAGTCTTAGTTGTTCCCTTAGGATGGTGCTTGGTGCCGGACCTGGTGAGATGTCCGATTGCGGCTGCCCTCTGGTTGGCTGGAAGCACAGCAGCATCCTGGTAAAAGTGAAAGGGAGAGAAAGAGAGAAAGGGAGGAAAAATTTCAGCGAACATCGTCCTTGGTTGGCTAGGACAGTCTTTTCGCTTTGAGGGCGCCAGTATGCTACTTGCTTCAGTGTCTTGCAAGTGTCTCTGGTGCTGCGGGTTGCAGCACATGGTGCGTCATGGGCATAGGGCATACATTGTGGCATTACCCCCCTTTTGCACTGTGGCAGAACAAGCTGTGGCGCGGTGATGGCATCAGGTGCAGAACGCTGAATGTTGTCCAGTGCACGCAGCATGTGCTTGTTGACGTAGGTTGTGTGGGGCACCGGTTGTCGGTGGGTGCACACGACTTTCGTGGGTGGTTGGAGGGGTATGAGGGGTGGTTTCTCATAGTGTCCATAGTTTTGTGATAGTCTTTGGTAAGCTGGAAGGTTAAGGTCAGGTGAAGCAGGGGCTCTGTGACATTTTGTCATACTTGTAGTGAGAGCCTAATGCATGACCCTAAAAGTTCAGAACCATGGTTTAATTGGTTCGCTAGGTATGTAGCTTAAAGCTAGGTGTTTCACATGTAGCTAGCTAGTAAAGTGTGTCTTGTACCTTATCTTAGCTGTGGATGTTAGGAGGCTAAGAGGTATGTGGTTCCGAGATTATTCCCTGGAAAGGGCATAGCCGAGATGAAATAAATGACTTAAGATGGTTCTTATGACTAAATTATTTTTCTGGACTTAACTAGTGGTTCACTACGGTTTGACGAAGTGAATCATAGGGGGGAAAAGGACAGCTGTCTTATTCAAATTATGCTTATTATCAATCCTCTGGACTATAGTTGTGCCCTAGTAAATTGTCGAAATTACTTGTGTTGCAGGGTCACAAAAATGAGTACACTTGTTGAAAATAAACAAAATCACAAATAAAGGTGTCTCTGTTTCCTTTCTGGGCCCTATGGGAAATGGAACCACATTTGAACAAGAGAGAAAATAAAATAAATTTTAAATCATATAGATGACTATTAATGTCAAGGTCAAAGAAAAAAAATTAAAGAAGAGCCAAAAGAAAAAAAAATTAAAATTAAAAGCAAAAAGAAACAAAGTGATCAAAACAACGGGAATGATCTGAAGGCGAGAATAATCAGTGGCATTAGTGAATAAACTGTGGATTTGCCTGGGCCAACACTTCATAGTGGGTTACAACGGTTGCGTGTTCGAGGCCACATCGTGTGTGTCCCATCAAAGGATTAGTCACCTGCCGATGAAGATTCCTATTGCTATATGAATTCTTCTATAGCTCCACAGTTTACATGTAGTTAACTTAAGTTTAATTAACAGGGTATCTTCAAAGTTAGCCTTCGACGGTTAGTAAGGGCTATGCCTCAACTAGTGAAGCTGAACTTTAGCTAAGAAGAATTGCAAACACGGAACGTGAATAATTAGAAACCCTAACTGGTGTTAAGGAAAGTATTTTTTGCACTGTGTAAACACAAGCGGTGATTAAGGGCTCAAGTAAATTATGCTACCTGCTAACTGTATAAGTTATTATTTAGCTTAGCCTAAGCTGGATGGGTGCTAGGTTAGCTTAGCGTAGCATAAGCTAGCTGGATGCTATGTTAGTTTAGCTTAGCGTGAGCTGGAAGGATGCTAGGTTAGCGTAGCCACCTAGGCTGGTTTGTTTACAAAGTGACATCACAAGTTAACACTTCCTGTGACAAGTCGTTGTCATGGAAACTAGAGCATGTCAGACAATTCAACAGTCCCTAAAGAATGTCTGTACATTTTACATGAATTTTGCTTGTTTAAACGGGTGAACAGGATGCACCTAAATTTTAAGTCTTTCTAGGAGTCGGTGTTACATTAAGTAAAATGCAGATGTGGTTTGGCATTAGCTAATTTTACTCATGGAACTCTTCTTTTTATTTTATACAACTTATTCTATTTGTTTACAGAGTAAGGAAATAGATTTCCTGGGAGTCAAAGCTTGTGTAAGCATATATAGTTACGTCCCTTTCGTGCACGAATGCTGACTTTTCAGCGATTAAACAGTTTTGATCGCTAGGTAGTTCTCTGCTTGTAGATGTAGCTAGAATTTTGGTGAATTACATCAATCTAACAATAATTTGTAAGGCCTTTACATTTGTAGAAAGGGGAGCATCGCCCAGGTCTACCTAGATATAACTCTGTCCTGAGCTTTCTTTGTTAGACACAGGTTTAGTCATACTACAATTTGGATTTCTTTTAAGCAAAGCAGAATAAACATCGGTACAGTTTACAAGCTGCTGAGATGAGGTTTCTTCGTCAAACAGACTTACGCTTTACTGCTGAACATGCTAATTTTAGTTGGAAATCTAAGGCTATTTTACTTAAAGTAGAGATGTCAATTTCAGCTATTGTTTTATCTGCCCTTAGACAAGCCAGCGATCAAAATGCGTATTGCACGTTGTGTTTTAGTTGGATCGCAACGCTTAAATGCACGCCCGTAGGTTAACCATAGTTTAAACTCAGGAGGTTTTACTGAACTCTGACGTCGCAGTGACGTATGTCCTATTTGGAGCTAGCGTTTTCTGTAACCCTTCATTGTCATAGAAAGTAATGTTTAGCAGTGTCATTTCAACCAGCATGTAGCAAATGCTTGGTTCGAAAGAGTCGTGCATAGTCTGTTGGCAGGTGAGGCTTACAAGTCCATTCAAAATTTTCTTTGCATTCGTAAAATTAGAATTTTACTGACTTAGAGTCTTGCGACTCTTTGAGCAGACATTTTCATCTACTTTTAAACGTTCTATGTCCTATGCTGATCAGGGACATTTTTAGCAGAGTCTTGCACTGTGTTCGTGCAGTGTCTTCTGGTTTTGCAGTTCAAAGTCAGTGGGGTTTTAGGAATTCTTACGGAGGAGGCCTTCTGTGTTAGAGGCCTTCTGCATTAGGTCACGCATCGTTGAGTAAGCACTGCGTGGTCTTTGGCGAGCTGGAAGGTGCAGGTTAGCGAACTGGAACCTTGACTTGGTGCTGAGGCTGTGCTGCTGGGATTTTGGGAACTCTGTGACCTTGGAGTATGGCTTTGGTGACCTGTGTGACTGGAGGGGGCAGGGTTCTTGAACTTTGGGCCCCGACGGTCAGGTTTTGGAAGTCTAATAAAGCTCATAGCATTCTAGCAGGTCTTTTGCCTATCAGAAAGGGGTACGTGTCCATTTGTGAGATGTACCCCGGGTGGGTAGGCCTCAAAAGGACCAATTGTCAGGTAAGTGGGAGCTCTCTGTTCGAGCCGGAGGTCGTTCTGGCTGTACGACTGCACGTTCAGCTCACACATGTGGGGTATAAGAGTTTGATCTTTGCTCTTAGCTTTAGTACTGAGTCTTTCAAAGAGTTGAGCTGACATTAAAGTGAGGTCTGAGCCGGGTTTCAACCAGGGTTTCAAGGCTCACCTCATTGTCTAGAGTGATGGGTAGGTAAAGTTTCCGGGCCCACCCCCTTTTGGTTTTTTGGGGTTTTGGACCCAGCTGTGGGAAACTGTGCGGTTTCGCTCAGGTGTGCAGCTGTCAGCTGTGGTGGCTGTGTGCTGCTGTCACTTTGTGATGTGACAGTTTGCTCTGTGTCTGTGGCTGACGAGCAGTGTTCTGTGTGCCTGTAGGTCTTACGCTCAGGTATAGGATGTAAAGCTCGTACCTCTTGAATTTTTGGAAAGTCTTTTGTGAAGAAGCTTTTCAGCGACTTCAGGGTCTCGGCTGTCTCAGACGTGGCGGCACTGTGTTTGTCTGATGCGTGCTCAGACTTGGGCTTACCAGTGGCCTGGAACGGACTCGACTTTCTGTGAACAGGGCTATGGTCGTAGGGGCGCCCTCTGGAGGCATCTCTGAGTAGTGTTCAGAGACAGAGTAGATCGTGGGGTTTTTCAAAGTCTTTTCGGATTCTCGATCAGAGAATTCTTTAAAGAAGGCCTGCCGCAGCGGCTGGTAGTCTCTAAGAGTGTTTCAACTCTGTGGGAAAAATGTCAAGTTCGGCTTTGAGATCGTGTCTCTGTTGAGTAAGTTCATGGATTTCAGCTCGGCCCGTGTGTAAGTGGTTTCAAAGGCCTTGGCTTTAGTGTCTCTTTCTTTGAGTTCAGTCTCTGCTGAACAAGCTTGTGGCTGGTAGCACGGGCCTCTTGCAAGTTTTTTTTCTATTTCAGGCCGTGGCTTTCGAGTCTCTTTAAGTTCGGCCTCTGCTCTTTGCAAAAGGGGCTTCACTTTTGTCGGAGTTTCTCGTTGAGTTCCTCTCTGGTTCTTTTCTCTGACTGGTCTCTTCGGTCTGTGTGCCGATGAAGATTAGACAGGGCAGTTTGAAGTCTTTCCACTTCCTTCTGTAGCTCGGGGTCGTTTTCGTCCTTGGCTTGCATCCTTAGCGTTGCAACTTCGTGCTCCAGGGCGAGGCGGCTCCTTTCACAGAGGCGTGCTGGTGCGATGAGCTGGCAAGCGAGGTTTTGGACGTGTCTGGCAGGTCTTTGTCGTGGGTGCTTTGGCTTGGGTTGTGCGCCATCAGCTTGTCCACGTCGGCACTGCTCTTAGCTTTGGAGCTCTGGGTCACTGGCGACCTTGGGCAGGAATGGAGGTGTCATGAATCTCAGCCATGTCTCCAGGTTGTCCCAGCAGTTGTGGGACTGTAGGACCGGAACATACTGGTTTCGACTGTGGGCGAGAGGAACACAACACACACAGAGAGACCAAGCAAATTTGTTCTACGTTTAACGAGCTATAATACGTGCTATGCCGCGTATGCAAATTGTGGTTAACTGATGCAGACAGTTAAATCATTCGGTGGGACAATTTGGTTAGGTCAGCATGGGCCTGAATAAAATTTAACAGGGCGGTAGCTTAGGGGGTCACCTGTTGATGCTAGCGGCTTGTTGTCTAATTATTATTCAGCGTTCCTTGTTGTCTCAGATTGTTTCTGTCTCAGAAGGTTATGTCTTCGAGGTGAACTGAAAGGAACAGAGCACGACAGAAAAGAGCAATGGCAAGATAGCAGAGTTTGAAGTAACATGCAACCATCAAAGATGGAAAGGTCTGTAATGAAATGGCGTTAAGAGTACACAGGAAGTGTTATAGGGGGAAAGGAGGCTTAAGCCTGCGGTTTGTGGCTCGGAGAGGAGGAGGGAGCCAAACACTTCAATGACCGGGGGAATCTCTAGATTCTGTGGCAAATATTAAGTGGATGGGTTTAATACCTTTGTCTAGTTTGCCTGGGGTGGAATGAGGTCATTTGGGTTGGAGCCAGCATCGTGGTTGGTCTTTCTGTCGTCCCCAAACGCTTGACAGCAGTGTCCCGGGCCTTTCGTGTATCTGTACCGATGTGCTCCCTCTCACGCGACCTGACTTTGAATCACAACCGGCAGTGCCAAATTGGTGATGTCGTGTTGCGGGCCGCACTAACGGAGAGATACAGGAAAGTCCGAGACTCGCGCTCAGTCAGTGCTGGTGACGCAGGTCAGATGAACCAGCGTGCTGGACTCCAAGCAGAGATGACTGTCAAATCACCACAGCTATTTAGTGGATTCTACCTATAAATACAGAACAGTGTGAAGCTTAACAGTGATTGAAAGCTTTCTTGTTTAAACTGAATTGAGTAATTATGTATGTAGAAAATAGAAGCAAAGGTTTTCCTAAATAATGGTAAAAAGGAAATTATGAAAATGATGTTAATTATCAAAATAACTTAACCCAGAAAAAAAAATTATTTTAAAAAAAATTTAACATTTTTTTATTTTTTTTTATTTTATTATTATTACTTTTATTATTAATAAAAATTAATAATTAAAAGTAATAAAGTAGGATGGACCCCGGGAGAAGACAGGCAGTAGTGGCGCGTTTGGGCCACTAAAGGGTTCGGGCCACTTCCTCTTAGGGGTCAACCTGTCTGACAGAGACTTGGTTGAAATTGCATTCAAACTGGTTTAAATACAATTCAAATCAAGCGTATGTTAAGTGGTACAGTTGTCATAACGTACCAAATCAAAATTATTAAAAATAATTTGTAAAAGGAAATATAGAAATAAAGCTATAAAACCATTCCCAACAGGAAAGGAGACTTAATTCAATTTAATCTTGAAATTTGTTTGTTTCAAATCAAATTTGAGTACGTGTAGGAAATTAAAGGTTGGCATTATGTATGATGATGATAATAACCAAAATAAAATCAACTGTGAGAAGGCCACTTCAAAACAGAATAAGAGTAGGAGATAGGAGATGAGCTGACTTAGCAGGGGAAGGCCACAAGGGGGCCGCACTACTTAAGTGGTCATCAGAAACTGTTAATACTTACTTTTGAATTTTTAAATTCAAATGTGGTTTGAACCAAATTCAAAATAAATGTACACAGTCAGGAGTGAAAACATGTTAGTAACACTGGAACTTGCACATGCATTGAAAGTTAGGGACACAATTTCAGGAATTCATTGGAACACTGAAATGGTGATGAGAGAAAATTATTTAGGAAAGGCTGACCTTGTTATTAGTGTCCACACGATGGCGACATTTCGCTCATGCAGGATGAAGTCAGGGGGCGGTGCGTAATTAGAGAACTTTCACGCACTCAGGCCTAAAGGCTGCCCTCTAGTGTTTGTCAGCGGAATAAAAATTCAGTGCGATTCAAATTTGAGCGTGCAGATGCTTTGTTTTCTGTAGCGATCACACTTATCAAATTAAATCTCAGCGGATTTTCGGTGCTATATTTTAACAAACACGTCTTGCAGAATTTTTTTCTGCGCTATGTAGGAGAAAACAGGAATTATACGTCTGTCGGTTGGATCCAAATACATTTATCAAATAGCATTTTATGATTAAAATGTTTTTAGGTTTTGGATTTTTCTGTGCTATATTTCACAAAACGGTGTGGCAGGATTTTTCCTACACACACACATAGGGACAACAGGAATTATGCATCTGTTTTTCGCTTCCCACAAACAATTAGCACTATGATTCATACGTGTTCGCTTATAAATTTTAAACCTCGGCGGGTTTTCCCTATTTCGACACGTGTGCACGGAAGGATTTCTTCGCTTCCCCACATTAATAGGAATTATACGGACAACAGGAATTATACGTCTGTCATTCGAATCCAAATAACATTTATCAAATAGCATCTTATGAATAAATGTTTTAAGGTTTTGGATTTTTCTGTGCTATATTCTAACAAACACGTCTGGCAGGGCTTCTGCGCTGCGCATAAATAAAACAGGAATTATTCGTCTGTTTTTTCGACTCCCATAACATATTATCAAATAGCACTTATGATTAGATATGCTTTAGGTTTTACAATTGAGTAGCTAAGTCAATGTTTAACCAGGAGTTATCGGATTTAATATAAGGCCTTTTAAGAATAGTGAAAGAGCATCGTTTCACTAAATCTTGTCTTCACCCTGACAGAAGAACATCGTTCGGACAGGGGAGTTTAATATTAAAAATGTCGTCGTTAAAAAGAGGTTTCTTCGTCTTTTATAGGACAAATTTAATACTGTGAAACTATGAAAACTGCAGTTTACTTCTTAGTTTCGCTGGACTGAAATGGCTTTTTGCCTTTAATCAGTCACGGTGAGTTCGCAATGCGTTCGCTCAACCGAGGTGCACGTACACTATTAAATCATAATATAGACAGATTGGCCCTCATTTATCATTATTGCGTAGAAACGTGCGTATATGTTGGCGTAAGATTATGCTTACACTCCTCTCACCGCCTGATGTATGAAGCTGTGCGTACCTTTGAAATCTGGGTGTACGCAATACCTGCCCTTGATAAATGCAGCGACTGAAAACGATCGTCATTAGAATAACACGCCTCTAAATATTCAAGTCTCCGCTTCCCCCACGCCCTCATTTTACGCCATGGACACACGGAAGACGGCAAAGAAGAGAAACTTCTCCGACGTGGAGATCAAATGACCTATCACAATGCATTATTTTACAGCATGTGTTTTGAAACAATTAGCATTTAATATTGTATCACGTACAATAGTGATGATGATGTGTGGAGTATTCGTTCCCATTAATAATTGCATGTCCATTTGTAATATTCTTATTCTTATTATTATTCGTGTTCGCATTTATGAGGAAAAAACAATGATACGGACGTGAGCGCTCTGAAAGCGGCACTAAAATATATTTTAAAACTTTCACAGAGACATCAAACAGAAAGCACAAAACCTTTCTTTAAACTGAATTTCGTTTTGTATTAATTGTATCTTAATTTTACTTTAAGTTTCATCAACCAATTACCTGGATTTAACAAATAAGAAGTAGCCTAAATAGCAGATGATAGCCTAGATCAATCATGAAACGGAGGACGCGTGAACTGAGCTAATCTCATAAATGAATCGAAACTCAGCGTATAAGGTATTTGCCTCAGACATGTCTACTTTTAAACAGAACAATTCAAAACGAAAGAAAACAGACTGCAGACTGCTCTCTGCTTATGTAATCTGAAATGTGCATTTCTCTCTGGCGCGTTCAGGATACTGCGTAGATCGCGAGTCAGCATCTCAACTTCATCTTTGCAGCCGACACAAAGAAAACACTTCTTTATTAATAAACAATTAAAATATCTCCTTGCTATATTTTACATATTCATAATCATTACTTTTGCCGGTTCTTTGTTACAGATTTTTACACTGAAGTTTATAATTTGCCTACTATGTTGTTGTTGTTTTTTTTTTGTCATATGTTTTAGTTTGTCAGCGCGTTTTGTGGTGTTAGGAATTGTTTTTCTGTGCATTTCCGCACTAACTCAAACGTGCGTACACCACCTCCTGAGCTGGCGTAGGATTTGAGCGTGCCGTACGCCAACGTCCATATTGATAAATCTCAAAGTCACCCTGGTTTTGGGTGTACGCCAGGCAGTTTTGTGCAAGTTACTTCCAAACTGGAATACATTATATATTACATGTTACTGTTATTTAAAAGTAATTCATTACCTTACAATATTACTGTCTCAGAATTGTAATGCGTTACATTACTCCTGTATTACTTTTGAGTTACTTTCACCAAAATAACTATACAGAAGTAGAACTTAACATTCTAAAATGACTAGGGCTTTAACGATATGCGATATGAAACCGAAATCGCGACACTCAGATCCACGTACCTGCAGAATCGCGACACACCACTTCCAACTCCAAGAGTTATCCATACCGTCCAGATCCAATGCTACCACATCTTTAAATTACTAGGCTATTAGTATTATTTGAAGTTAACTTAACATTATAAAATACGTAGACTTACACCACAAAACAAGTTGAGGATAAATTATTTAAAATTTGGGAATTCCAGCGTTATGGACATGACATTTGCTGTCAAAACTTGAAAAATAAATTCTCAGAAAATGCATTAATACCAAAATATTGAAACGTCTGTTTATCCATAGGCTCCTCCCTGAAAGGAGTTAAGACATTAGAAAATATCAGTCTACACATGCGTTTTATATTTAATATTAGGGAAATAGACAGTCATGCGTGACAAAAAAAATCTTTAACTTTTAGGAGGTAACGATTTTTGTTGTTGTAATTTTGTGAATTACACTGCGCAAATCGGATGAAGAAGGGTGGCTCTCCACAGAACATAAAATATTAATTTTATTTTATTTTTCGTGTTCGCATTTATGAGGAAAAAACAATGTTACAGACGTGACAGTTCTCCGTTACGGACGCGAGCGCTCTGAAGCGGTACTAAAAGACTGCTTTAAAACTTTCACAAAGACCTTACACAGAAAACACAAAGCCTTTCTTTAAAGTGAATTTCGTTTTGTATTAATTGTATCTTAATTTTAATCAATGTTTGATCAACCAATTGCCTGTGCCCGGTTGCATAAAGCACCTTAAGTTTTTCCCTTAAGTATGATACCTAAGGGGCGATTTCCCCTTACCTAAGAGAATAACTTAAGGGTGTTGCATATAATCTCTTAAACGGTTCTCTTAGGTAAGGGAAACATTTAAGTGTTTCACGACAGCGATCCTGGATTCACGTTATAAAAGTCTGTTGTTGCCATAGATACGCAAAACACTTACATGTCGGAATATCACGTGTCAGTCCAGTGATGCTCTCACGCAACACCGTGTTAGCTCCGAAAGTGGCGGCAGGTTGTGTTGTTCACTGTCTCATGCTTTGGCATTTGTTTAGGTTTTGTGAATGCACTTCTGGCTCTGTGTCTCGAAATAAAGCTGAGTATATTTCCATAGCATACCTGTTTTTTCTGTCATGATTCCTTTTAAAACACAGAATCAGCTCGTTCTCCTGTGATCTTTTTTTCTGCACCGGTCGGCCACACACTCTCCGTGCGCGCACTGACTTAACGCTGTGATAGTCTACATGCGAGTCGCGTGTAATGACAGACAGACAGCCGTCTAGTTTGATAGCGATGTCAAATATTGCGCGTCGATCAAAATCGGTATTCTTGCAACAATTTTTCATAGCTAAATTGGTCCAAAGGGTTCTCCCTATTCCCTATGATCTTCAGCTGGTTCCATAAATTCAGCCATGTAGTCTTATTTTTGTCCGCGTTACTCTTAAGGTTACGATTTCCAAACCTTAAGTAATACTTAGGGAAATTACCGTTAAGGGGTTTTATGCAACACTTAACGATTACTTAAGTGAAAAAAACAGCATTTAAGGGAAATTCTAAGTGTTTATGACGTTTCACTTAAAAAAACCGTTAAGTAACACTTAAGGGTATTTTTCTGCAACACCCTTAGGTTTAAGGGAAACATAAGGGCGACCTTAAGGGAAAATTACACTTAAGGTGCTTTATGCAACCGGGCACTGGATTTTATAAATAAGAAGTAGGCTAAATATAGACGATTATAAATAATCACGTCACGGAGGACAAATCACTCAAAAATGAACCGAAACTCAGCGTATAAGGTAGCCTATTCACGGACCTGAAAAATATATCTATATTGAAATGTCTACGTGTAAAACAGAACAATTCAAAACGAAAGAAAACAGACTGCTCTCTGCTTATGAAAAGAAATGTGAATTTCTCTCTGGTGCACTAGCCTACTGCGAAGATTGCGAGTCAGCATCGTCAACTTCATCTTGACTTTATTAATAAACAATTAAAATGTCTCCTTGCTATATTTTACATATTCGTAATCATTGCTTTTGCCGGTTCTTTGTGACAGCTTTTAGGTGCTGCCGCCCTTAAATGACCACCGCATCAAAAACATGATTACGTGATGAAAACATGAAAAATACCACATAAACTTAGCCTAACTGTTTAGAAAGAAAACACAGAACGAATAGCCTATAATGCGCATACGTCCATCTCGCGAATGGCAGTCTTCTTCATGCCATCTTCACCATTAGCCGCTTCTCCACTGGCCAGCGTGAGCACAGAGGCCGAAATCATACCTCACGGCACTCCTGTAAAAAATAAATCGCTATACAAATATATCAGACGCTGCCATATAGTTTTTATTAACAGACTTGGACACCACGCGGCTATTGACTGACCACGAACAGGTAATTTAGCCTACTTGCATTTTTCATTTGTTAATGTCTCGGGTCTTGCTGTGTAGGCTATATATATATATTTTTTTACAATTAAAACTAAAAGTCTGTTGTAACTTGTAACGCAAGCCTTACTGAATATGTACCGAGTAAAATATTACTGAAAATTGATTAGTAATGCCTTACACTACTGCGTTACAGCAAAAAGTAATATGTTACTGTAATGCATTCCTTTTGTAACGCGTTACTCCCAACACTGACGCCAGGTGTACGCTCGAAATTTGGTGTACGCACTTTTGATAAATGAGGGCCACTGAAACTGATCTCTTTTGCTCAAAACAAGTTTAAAGTGTGCCTAGCATTTTTTCTCCACCAATTTATGTAAAGATTCTGGGGATCTAATCCATGGGGAATTTGCATATCATAATTAATAATTGGTAATTAATAATTATTCATACATGTTTGGATTAGATCAGTCTTACATGTTAATAAATCTCCCTCTAAAGGAGAATGTCATTTTACCTGAATGTATACCTGTTTTTCTTTCATTTTAACGACAAGTTGATTGAGGTTAATTACACAGATCACGTCTTACAAAGCAGGCAAAATTAATTTAGCTCAATTGTCCGAATAATATTGAGGGGATCCCCAATATCATCTTACTTTATAGGATTTCAGGAAACGCAATTCTCTGGCCAGAAGAATTGGGTTTTCTGCCCTATAAACAAATATGTAAAGCTATCTTTAAGTTATAAAGTTCGTAGCATAAGATCTTTTGGCACTTAAGAGACTCGAAATTGAGCAAAGAGAAAGTCCATCAGTCAAGTGAATATAATGATTTAATAAAGGCATGTCTACTTATATATTTACTACGTTACAGGAATACATGTATTTACAAACATTAACACGAACGAAACACAATAAGACATTGATGAACGAGAACTGCGTAAAGTTGGCAATGGATGACTTACACGCGTAAGCGAGTAAGAGAGAGAGAGAGGGAGAGAGAGAGAGAGAGTGAGAGAGAACATTGGCATACTTCCTCCTAAGACATTCACCTTTTCCAAGCGTTATAAAGAGATACTTGCACAAGTTATGGGTCTCGCTGTGTTGTTGCATTCCTGAAGGCCTGTCCCGGCCGCGTGCGTGAGCGGAGTCCTTTGTGTGTGTAAGCGTCACGTGTTGTTTCTGGGCGCGCGTGTTGCGCGGCGGTTTAAAGTCTTTGAGTAACATTACCAATGGAAAAAAGCTCGGCTAAGTTTGTTTCACTTCGTGGAAGTGAACAGAGTCGACTACGGAAAACAAAACTTTGACTTACAAAGAAAAGAAATAAAGATCTGATCGGGTCTCCGAAGGAGACCACGAGATCGGGTTACATGGTGCAGCCTGGTGAGGAAGCGCGTGTCTCGGTTCCGCGCGTCACGTGCGCGTGTTCCTCCTTTCAGAGCGAGCGCGCGTGTTTAAAAGTCCTTGGTAGGTGGATTTGCTGAAGAGATATGCCACGCAGTGTTCCTTTCCTTCGTCGATGGGAATTAAACACGGAGGCTTATCTAGACGGAAAAACACAAACTAAACTAGAAACACATAAAAGAAAGGCGAAAAGCTCGCCTAGAGACGAGACGTTACATTCTGACACCAGGACGAGCACGTAAGAGACTGGGCGGAGCTGGGAAGAAACCTTTATCACATCGGTGAAGTCCAGCCTCTTCCCATTGACTCGGCCAATCAAGAGGTTGAAACTCACAGGCGGGACTTCTGGTTTTATGATCCTTTGTTCCTTTAAGCAAGGCATTTGAAACCCTAATTTCATCGGGTGTTTAAAAGCAGAATCTTCATAATTATTATAGTCATATGTGTAACAAAGTTTTAGCAAGATGTGATATCAATGGCTAACTGGGGAGCGAAGATTGGAGCTCAGAGACTCCAAACTTGCCACAAATGGATTTGGTTAAACATTAGTTGGCAAGGTTTGAAACATTATCCCAGTTTTCGAGAAACAGACCAAACACATAAAAGACAAATCGTAAGATGAGATTAGATACATTGTTCGTACGCTTCTAAAGGAGAAATAGAATATATATTCATAAATGTAGAATTCATTCCTCCTTCTTTAGGACTCAGAGAGAGAGAGAGACCCCCACCTTCTCTGGCATTTCTCTAGGAGGTTGTAAACGCTGTTATCTAAGAATGCCAGGCTCTGACAGTAAGTTTTGGTTCTTACTGTCCCAAAAAGCTGGTGCACATAGAATCATACATTTTACTGTAATTTCTTGTCTCTGATTAATTCAGCTGGACCCTGAGGATTAGAACAAGACCAAGAACGATGTATAACGCTTCTGGAAATAGCCAGTTATGTGTAAAGTGCCCAATGATAAAAATCATAGTTATTCCAATGTAACAATGACAACAAACAAACAGACACACATAAAACACATTGAATATATTTGTTTAAATGTCTTTAAACAAAGAGAAGGTTCATTTCTCTTTAGAATCCCCTTTCCGTTGGCATTCCGATCAGCCATCAAATTGTCTTGTAAGTTAACACCACGCTATGTCCGTAGTGGATCTTACTTGTGGGGGATGTGTGTGTGTTTGTGTGTGTGGGTGTGGAATGTACATTCCAGGCCTCCAGTCTCTCTGAAGCCTTTTTGGGATTTTAGTTATTCCGGATATATTTAATTATTCAGATTCACCCTAAATACGCTACAGCGGACAAGGGGGACACTTTCAAATTAGTTTATCATTTTTAACCGCACGCCGTCATTGTCACGGAGGAGCAGGACCGAGCCTGTGTAAAATAGCTCACTGAAAGTTCTAATGAGCAGGTATAGCGGTTGAGACCATAGGCTGTAAAAAAATAGATTGCGACACAGTCAGTGATGAAACGCCAGAAACAACAACAGGTGACGAATGTCATCATGGATGAAAAGAAAGAAAAGAGATGTGAGTTGGTTGATTCAGGAAATTAGCTCAGGTCAGGATAATTTCAGACTGTTAGCTAAATATTTAATGTAGAACATTACTGTGTAGCTACTAAAAAAACATTCGGTGTAACGTTAGGCCTACGTTACCATGAAAACGAGTCCACTTCAAACCGCAATATTTTCTGTCAGCAATGTATGACAAGTGCTGACAGCAACGTTAACTCGTGCGATTCATTTTTGTCCAGCTTTGCAATTAACGCAGCAATGCATCCGTTCTTTCTGTCATCCTTTAGCTAGGATTATGATCACGCTCTTATTCACGCAAATGCTTTAATGCGCGACAATGACAATACGCGCTGTCAGTGAATGTCAACCTGACACACGACGCACAGAAAGACGCGCGCCAGTATCGAGTTCTCTTTCACGCTTGAACGAACAATAACACACACACATTTATGCCAAAATGTCCGTTTTGTCGAGTATCCTCACAAGAACCGTGTTAAATGAGTTAAATAAAATCTTAAATGGAAGTAAGTAGTAGTGAGAGAATGTGATGCGTGAGATCCTGTCAGCAGCGGCTAGGGATGTAACGATTCACTCAACTCACGATGCATACGATTCACGATACTGGTTTCACGATACGATTTTCTCACGATTTTTTTTAACAAGTGATTAATTTAAGAAATTATAAATGAAAAAGTGTCCCTTTTATTATTTCTCAGACAAAATGCTGCACATTTCTTTTTAATTTTAAAATATATTTGTCAAATAAAAAAACTTTCAAGGTTTCAAATAAATCCCTTCAAGGTTGTTTCAACTCAGTCTTTGTGTCTGTCTGGTCAAGAGGGTGGACACTGGTACCTTCACACACTCAGTAAAAGACTATGTAAAATTAGTACCACATTTAGAGGGGTTTTAATTTTGTTATAATTTGTATCATTACACTAGCAAGAGTAAAAAAAAAAAAAAAACACATTTAGAAAAATATGCCATAACCATCAACAAATTATACATATAAAAAATATATATCCATGTACACATTTAGAGAAAGAGATAGTAAAATAAATACAACACCTGGTTGCCACGGAAACACTGATGCACCTTGTGATCTCCGTGGCTCTCGCACTTGTCTTATTAATGCCTTTTACATGAAAACGGAGGTGACTTGTGCTTCTCACGGTGGTGATTATTATTAGTCTACGGAAAGTCAAAATGCCGCCACACCTCCGATTTGAATGAGTCAACGTCAACATCTACGCTTGCCGTCGCCGTGTGTTTGACGGCGCGTGCACAACAGTCTATTATGGCGCACACTGGCGCGGCGCGAGCGGAGCAAACCGAGCGTTTTCAGTTCATTCCTATGGAAGTTGAGCTTGGCTCACACAAGCTCAAGTTCCATGAATGAAGTGAAAACACTCGCTAGTTTCGCGCAAGCGAGGTTCACAACTTCACAATAGGCTACAGTAAACGCCCCTGTTGTTTAAAATGTGTATCGCGATTCGTTTAACATTGCAACCGATTTGAATCGTCACACATTTGTATCGATTTTCAACCGGTTGCGAGTGAATCGTTACATACCTAGCAGCGGCAGATCTTAAAGGGACAGCAGCCATTAATTCTGTCTGTCTCAGTAAAGTTAACCTAAAGAACAAGAGAAAATTACTCACTGCTCTTGACTAAAGAACGCTTGTAGCTTTGATAAGGATTAATCTATATTTCATTTATAATTTATGCAGTGCGGACTGTTTTATAACCATATTCAATTTCTGTATGGCACAGGTAAATATGACATGTATTATGGGTTTAAGAGAGGATTGTTTTAAGTTCACTTAAATTATAAGTTTTTATATTTTTTGAAGCCTAATAAATGTTTAAAATTTGACGGAAAATCATTTTCATCGAGACATCAGTAGCTATAATATTAGTAATACTGACATCAGTCTCTAAATCTATTATTTTTTGTATGTTATATATGTCAAAATCTGTGTAAATACTAGAAAGGTCGCTGATTAACACTTGCAATTCAGTGTCGTGATGGTTTTAAAAAAAAATCTGAAGGTAGTAAAAAATGTATTAAAAAGTAGTAAATTTAACTTATGGATTGCTGTATATACCCTGCAAATAAATGATATTAATTTGGGTGTACCCCAAGGTTCTATTTTGGGTCCCCTGTTATTCAGTTTATACATTAACGATCTACCTGAGGTCTGTCTACCTAATGTCACCTGCCAGATGTATGCTGATGACACTGTCATTGTCAGGGTTGGGTGCAGGTGGCTGAAGACGAGGACAAGGGAGGCTCAATATAGTTGATTTATTCAACAAAATGAAACTTCCAAAATCAAAACAAGAACAAAACTCCAGGAATTCAGGGTTTACACACAACCATACATAGACGACGATCGACAAACACTGAGGGAAAACACAGGGCTTAAATGAACTGAACCAAACAAGATAATTAACTGAAAACAGGTGCAGAAAATTGGACACAAACGAGGAGCGGGAAAACTAACAGGACTAAACCAAAATCACAAAAGACAGGGGAAGACAAGATACAAAACAGAACTCAATACATCAAAACGTGACAGTACCTCCCCCCTCCCCGAAGGCGCGTCCTCGCGCCGTATAACATCCAAAGGGGTGGGAGGGTGGGCGCCCTGGAGGCTGACGAGGGCATGGTGCAGGTCCGGGAAGCCTCCAGGGCGGAGCAGGCTGTGGGTGTGGCCACGGCGGAGCAGGCTGTGGACGTGGCCACGGCGGAGCAGGCTGTGGGCGTGGCCAGGGCGGAGCAGGCTGTGGGCATGGCCACGGCAGAGCAGGCTGTGGGCGTGGCCAGGGCGGAGCAGGCTGTGGACGTGGCCAGGGCGGTGCAGGCTGTGGGCGTGGCCACGGCGGTGCAGGCTGTGGGCGTGGCCACGGCGGTGCAGGCTGCGGGCGTGGCCACGACGGTGCAGGCTGTGGGCGTGGCCACGGCGGTGCAGGCTGTGGGCGTGGCCAGGGCGGTGCAGGCTGTGGGCGTGGCCACGGCGGTGAAGACCCTTCAGGTGGCCACGGCGGTGAAGACCCTTCAGGTGGCCACGGCGGTGAAAACCCTTCAGATGGCCACGGCGGTGAAGACCCTTCAGGTGGCCACGGCGGTGAAGACCCTTCAGGTGGCCACGGCAGTGAAGACCCTTCGGGTGGCCGTGGTGGTGAAGACCCTTCGGGTGGCCATGGCGGTGAGGACCCTTCGGGTGGCCACGGCAGTGTTATTTTTTCAGGCCTCCAAGGATCTTTGGCCGGCCACGGCGAAGGCGTATAGCGCCCCCCCAAAATTTTCTTGGGGAGGACAGGCTCAGGATCGGGAACTGACTTGACATCAACGGGCGCTGGGTCAACGGGGTCTGGGTCAACGGGCTCTGGCGCTGGGTCAACGGGCTCTGGCGCTGGGTCAACGGGCTCTGGCGCTGGGTCAACGGGCTCTGGCGCTGGGTCAACGGGCTCTGGCGCTGGGTCAACGGGCTCTGGCGCTGGGTCAACGGGCTCTGGCGCTGGCTCTGGGTCAACGGGCTCTGGCTCTGGGTCAACGGGCTCTGGCACTGGCGCTGGGTCAACGGGCTCTGGCACTGGCGCTGGGTCAACGGGCTCTGGCTCTGGGTCAACGGGCTCTGGCTCTGGTGCATCATGGGACTCGGAACTGGACGGGGCCAGCACATCATGGGACTCGGAACTGGACGGGGCCAGCACATCAAGGGACTCGGAACTGGACGGGGCCAGCACATCAGGGAGCTTGGGGCTAGATTCATGCTCTGGCGGGCAGGTGACGGTCTCTGGCTGGACGGTCTCTGGCTGGATGGTCTCTGGCTGGACGGTCTCTGGCTGGACGGTCTCTGGCTGGACGGTCTCTGGCTGGACGGTCTCTGGCTGGACGGTCTCTGGCTGGACGGTCTCTGGCGGAAGAAGCTCAGGAAGGTCATCAAATGGGTCAGACTCAGGCTCTGGTGGGCAGGCGACGGTCTCTGGCCGGACGGTCTCTTCTGGACCGATGAGAGGAGGGAGATCGGTGAAGTCATCAAACTCGTGAATAAACTTGTGCACTGTGCAGATGACTGGTTCGGTTTTAATTGGACTATATCGCCCATATCCTCCTCTACTACGACCTCCACGGGTCCCACGGAACACAGCTTGGCGGGTTCCCACAAAGGCCTGCTTCCAGATTTCCATCTTCCTCTTTTCCTTTTTTCTTTGTTAGGGTCGATCGTTCTGTCAGGGTTGGGTGCAGGTGGCTGAAGACGAGGACAAGGGAGGCTCAATATAGTTGATTTATTCAACAAAATGAAACTTCCAAAATCAAAACAAGAACAAAACTCCAGGAATTCAGGGTTTACACACAACCATACTTAGACGACGATCGACAAACACTGAGGGAAAACACAGGCTTAAATGAACTGAACCAAACAAGATAATTAACTGAAAACAGGTGCAGAAAATTGGACACAAACGAGGAGCGGGAAAACTAACAGGACTAAACCAAAATCACAAAAGACAGGGGAAGACAAGATACAAAACAGAACTCAATACATCAAAACGTGACAGTCATATATCTACATCAGTGGCGGCTGCTGGTCTTTCAAAGAGGGGAAGCTCATTTTTTTAAACTCGTCTGTCAGGTGTGGGGATGGTGAAAAGAGCGAGGACTCAGGTGCAGAGTTGATGGGCTTTATTTTAATAATAAAATTAATTAAAAAATACAAACAAAACCTACGAACCAGCACAGGACTGCAAACACAAGGAGAATAAATAGGGAGCAAACAGGCAGGTAACAAGGGAGGACAGGTGGGGCAAAATAACTAATAATCAGGAAACAAGATGGGAGTCGACACAATCAACAGGAGAGCACAAGGAAACGCATGACAAGCCATGTGCTCACACCAAACATGACAAAAAAAAAAACACAAGCACATGGCCAGTAAAATAAATTACAAGCAATGTGCTCACACAAAACGAGACATGAACACTCATAAGCCATGTGTTCACACAGAACATGACAACATGAAAGCACACAGCTAGTGTAAAACACAAGCTGTGCGCTACACATAGGGTTGCCAACTTTCTGATTTGGAAATAAGGAACGATATTTTGGGGGTTTGGGGTTGTTTAGTGACATGCCCCCAGGTAAGAAAATTTTGAAAAATAACCCCTGAAATTCATACATTTTATAGCACATTATAATGCAACTTATTAGGCAAAGTTACATTATATATTTTTTTAGATTTTTATAAGTTGCACAAAATTTTTAATAGCAAAGTAGGCTTAATCAATATACAAGACTTTTACCACTCAGATATATAAAGGCTATCATGATCATTTTGCCAAAAATGAACCATGTATTTGTTTAGTTCATAATACGTTTTATTAACTTAAACAAATACAACATATAACATTCAAAACTCATCGGCTTAGACTGAATTTGAAGAAAAATAAACACATCAGTTTTCTGTAGCCTTGTGCAAACTTATTCAATATAATTAGACTTCTAGAATGTTCTTTCCAGTACATTATATGTTTAATGTAGTAGTTTTTCTTATCATAGCCTACAAATGTCTCGTTTTACTCGATTTACTGAAGCCTGTAAAACGCATTTGTAGCTGCACATGCTGCAGAGCGCGCTCATAGGCTGCGCTACGGACACTGATATCCAATAGCGCGGGCGCCTCTGACGTGCACCAATGAGCCAACTCTACGTCATTACACGTCAGAGCCTGTCAAGGGGGCGCCAAGTCCCCGAACTTTCTATAATAGCAGCGGGTCTTCGTTCATAGTCTGTCTACTCTGTAAAGATATATAAAGATATGCGTCTGTCATGGATTTACACTGAATTGATTTTCAAAAATACGGAACAAAGTGCGTTCTGTATCAGTTCAATATGGAATAAGCCTTTTATGTGTCAAATACAGAATGATTCCGTATTATACGGAACAGTTGGCAACCCTACAGCACAAGACAAAACATGACATGAAAGCACGCGACCGATGTAAACACGAACTGCATGCTACACAAAACACAACACACGTGGACAGAGTGAACACGAAACCGCACGCGAACACGACAAGACAGAACGTTATGCACGAATAAGTGGAAGCTTATCATGTGCGCTCACAACAGAAAACAAACACGAGGAGCATGAATGTCCAAATCCCGACACAAAACCGAAACCAAACTAGACAGATGTGCCGTGATTCAAACATCACCACGCCCCGCACATGTAACAAGGCACCTGACATCGACGGAGGAAATGTGGGAATTAGGTTAAACTGTGAAATGTATGATGAAAATTGCAAATACCAAGAAATATGTTACAGCAGCTAGTTTGTCTTTCGAGTACACTTTTAAAATCCGCGATGGGACTGAGCTCGAAATCTCGAATAGCTTCCTAACTTTTTATTGTACGAAATCGCTGTCAATCAAAAGGAGATGCAGTCGTCCAATCATCACGCAGACGCCCGGACTCCAGACCCGCCCACTTCTCTATTCACACCAGAGACGCCGGGCGTCCGTGGGCGGGACATAATCGCAGCATTTATCCAATGACCGTCTAGTTTCGAAGCGCTGAAAAAAACTGTTCAAAGCAGCCCCATTGAAGTCAATGGACGCCCGGCTTCAACGGGGAAATGCACTGATGCAACGGGAATCTATGAGAAGGAGATCGAGTCAGCCAACCTATGAAGCTGATTCTGAACTAACTCGTCTTCGAGATGAAAGTGTTCTAACGCATTTTTAGTCAATAAAATGTTAACACAATAGTACACATTTGACCATTCATTTTTTTACATTATAGGGGAAGCTGAGCTTCCCTTGCAGTCTTAAAGAAATCGCCACTGATCTACATGCTACAAGCAAGAGAAAAGCTGCAGAAGAGTTATCGGCTACAATGGTTAATATCTCAAATTGGCTAGCAAATTCGTGTCTGCACCTTAATACTGATAAAACAGTGTGTATGTTTTTTTCGAAATCCATAAATAGAGATATAGACCCAGATATCATAGTAGCAGGGAAAAGACTTCCAGTAGTTCAAGAGTTAAAATATCTGGGCATAATAATAGATTCATGTTTTTCATTTAAAACACAGGTGAAAAAGGTCACAAATAGAATTAAATTTAATTTGGCAAATTTCAGACACATTAGAAATAATTTGACTACAGAGGCCTCAAAGTTATATATTAATGCTACGATCATATCACACATTAATTACTGTCTTACCAGCAGAGGTGTCAAGTAACGAAGTACAAATACTTCGTTACATTATTTAAGTAGAAATTTTGGGTATCTATACTTTACTTGAGTAATTATTTTTCAGCCGACTTTTTACTTCTACTCCTTACATTTTCACGCAAATATCTGTACTTTCTACTCCTTACATTTTAAAAATAGCCTCGTTACTCCTATTTCATTTCGGCTTGTCATCGTTCAAAAAAAGGCCAATTACACAAACGTCTTAGTCCCGCCTCCTGAATATCGCTAAACTTGAGTGTGTTTTCTTTCTAACTTGTGGGAGGCTGTTACATTTGGCATGCGAAGCGGCAAAACTCTAGCCTGGCTCGCAAAACTCATCCAAAGGAATTAGGAAACCTAGATGCGGTAAGTGAGGGAGAAATCAACAGTTTTCTGCGCAAGAATACGGGGCAAATATTGATTTGGGGACAGCCGTTTTTACAATATAGTACTGTAAGACAATCGCGGGATAAGTGACAAACACAATCGAGAGTGTGTGAGTGAGTGAGTGAGGAGAGAGAGAGAGAGAGAGAGAGAGAGAGAGAGAGAGAGAGAGAGAGAGAGTGTGTGTGTGTGTGTGTGTGAGTGAGAGAGCGCGCGCGCGTGTGTGTGTGTGTGTGTGTCAAGTCAAGTCAAGTCAAGTCAAATATATTTATATAGCGCTTTTCACAATACAGATTGTATCAAAGCTGCTTTACAGTATCAATCAAAACAACTCAACAATGTTTGTTTATTACTGGACATCCAAAAAGGACATCCAAGTTTGGTAGAGCTGATCAATGGTATGATTGTTTAATTAATTTGAATATCCCCAACTGAGCAAGCCAAAGGCAACAGTGGCAAGGAACCGAAAAACTCCATCAAGTGACCCAATGGTGTCCTAAAACTCCATCAGATCACCCAATGGAGAAAAAAAAACCTTGGGAGAACCCAGGCTCAGTCGGGGCCAGTTCTCCTCTGGCGTTTATGAACTAGAGGCCGAATTTACAGTAACTGTAAGATAAAAATTTATATGAATGCCTGGCTAAATAGATGCGTCTTTAGTCTAGTTTTAAACTGGGAGAGCGAGTCTGAGCAACGAACAATATCAGGAAGGCTATTCCAGAGCTTCGGAGCTAGATGTGAAAATGCTCTCCCTCCTTTGGTGGATCTGGATATCCTAGGAATGACCAGAAGCCTCGAATTTAGTGATCTTAAAGAGCGCGATGGATTGTAAGGCGATAGAAGATCCGTTAAATAGACTGGAGCTAAACCATTTAGAGCTTTATAGGTCAAAAGCAATACCTTATAATTAATACGGAACTTTATAGGTAACCAATGAAGTGATGATAAAACGTCTCAGGTTACTATTGTAACCATAGTTCCCTGAGAACAGGGAACGAGACGATGCGTCGAAACGCTGCGGGAACGCCTTCTGCGTGATTGCGTCTGAAGCATCTATGCCAACTAGTCCAATGGAAAAAGGGAATGAGCGTCACGGGCGGGTGACGTCATGACCAGGAAAGGATAAGAGCACTTCCGCTGCTCGCCGGCATTTAGCTTCGACAGTGCCGAAGCAAGCCGATCGCAGGGACGCCAGAAGTATGGCAGGGGGACGCATCGTCTCGTTCCCTGTTCTCAGGGAACTATGGTTACAATAGTAACCTGAGACGTTCCCTTATCGAAAAGGGAACTTCGAGATGCGTCGAAACGCTGCGGGAACGAGAATACCCAATGCGCCATAATTCAAGTACCTGAGTGTCAGACTGTTCAGCTAAGCACTAAGCACCTGAGAACCTGGGGCAGCATCCAGGTCCAAACTGTAAAACCTCACGAATGTGAGCGGAGAGGACCAGCCCGCCGCATCACAAACATCTTGGAGAGAAACCCCATGCAGCAAGGCTTTAGAAGCCGCCATACTCCTGGTCGAATGAGCTCGGACCACCAAAGGACAAGGCTGGCCCGAGTACTCATAAGCAAGTGAAATAGCCTCGACTATCCACTTACTGACTGTCTGTTTTGAAGCAGGGAGACCTTTTTTAGGTGATCCAAAGCAAATAAATAGTTGATCGGACTTCCTGATTGAGGACGTCCGATGTACATATGTGTCCAATGCTCGCACTGGACACGACAAGTGCAGTCTTTCCTGGTCCGCAGTTGCAAACGGAGGAGGACAGAAAGCCTGCAGCACAATAGGCCTCGGAGTCAAGGTCGGCACCTTAGGGACGTATCCCTGTTTTGGATAAAGGAACGCCTTGACCATCCCCGGAGCAAATTCAAGGCAGGTGGGGGAGACCGAAAGAGCCTGAAGGTCACCAACTCTCTTGAGGGACGAAATAGCTAGGAGAAAGACGGTCTTAAGAGTAAGGAACTTCTCTGAGACTGATTCTAAGGGCTCGAATGGAGCCCTAGACAGGCCTTCTAGAACTACAGTCAAATCCCAAGCTGGCACCTTAGTGCGAAATGCAGGCCTCAGCCTCAAAGTGCCACGAAGGAAACGTGTAATCAGGGGGTCTCGACCCAGAGATATACCTCCCACCATGGTGTGATAAGCCGCAATGGCTGCCACGTAAACTTTTAGTGTAGAAGGACATAGACCTGACACAAAGCGCTCCTGCAGGAACTCGATTACTGTGTTGACAGAACAATTAACCGGATCCCACTGATGTCGGTGACACCATAAGGAGAAGACTCTCCATTTAAGCGCATAGAGTTTCCTCGTAGCTGGAGCTCTGGAGCTTAGGATGGTCTCAACAGCCTCAGCTGAAAGACCACTATCTACAAGTTGGGCCCCCTCAGAGGCCAAACCCAAAGATTCCATATCTCTGGCCGAGGGTGAAATATTGTGCCCCCGGCCTGAGACAGAAGGTCCCTCCTCAAAGGGATCCCCAATGGAGGCCCGTCTAGAAGAAGGATCAGGTCCGCAAACCAGATCCGACTTGGCCAGCGTGGTGCTACTAGCAGTAGGCTTATCCCACACTGACGGACCCGCTCCAGAACTCCTGGGAGCAGAGCAACAGGGGGAAAGGCGTACAGACGTAGCCTCGGCCACGTCTGCACCATGGCATCCAGCCCCAGGGGGGCCGGGTGAGTAAGTGAATACCAGAGGGGACAGTGCGTCGTGTTGTGAGACGCGAACAGGTCCACCTCTGCTCTGCCATATGCCTCCCAGATTTTCTCCACCGCCTCGGGGTGGAGTCTCCAGTCCCCTGGCCTCAGCTCCTGCCTCGACAGGATGTCTGCTCCTATATTCTGGTCCCCAGGAATATACACTGCCCTCAGGGAGAGTACCTTCCCCAGGGACCACAGGAGGATCTGGTGCGCCAGTTTGCAAAGCGGACGCGACCTCAGACCCCCCTGGCGGTTCAGATAAGAGACCACTGATGTGTTGTCTGTTCGAACGAGCACATGATGGCCTCTTAGGTCCGGAAGGAAATGTCTCAACGCATTGAAGACAGCCATCACCTCCAGGCAATTGATGTGCCACGAAAGATGATGGCTTTTCCACAGACCCTGAACCGAGCGGCCTTGCATTACCGCTCCCTAGCCGGTGAGGGAAGCATCTGTCGAGATAGTAGCTCGATGGCAAAGAGCTCCCAACACCGGGCCCTGGGTTAAGAACCAGTGTTTCCTCCATATCTCTAAGGCACGAAGGCATCGCCGCGTAACCTTGATCATACGGAGTGGGTTTCCCCTCGGGGAGAACCCTCTGGTCCTGAGCCACCACTGTAAAGGCCTCATGTACAGCAGGCCAAAAGGTACACGTTGGACGCTGCTGCCAGTAGACCCAACAGTTTCTCGAACTGTTTTACAGTGCGTGACTGACCTAGCTTTAGCTCTTTGGTGGCTGCCAGGATAACAGCTACACGAACGGGCGATAGGCTGGCCCTCATCGTCACTGAATCCCATACCACACCAAGGAAAGTGGTTCTCAATACTGGAGAAAGCACACTCTTCTTGGTATTGAGCATCAACCCCAACATCTGCATAAGAGCGAGAACGACACCTCGGTGCCGAACCGCCAACTGCTCCGATTCCGCAGAATCAGCCAGTCACCGATGTAGTTCAGAATACGTACGCCCTGAAGCCCAAGGGGGCTAGAGCTGTATCCACGCATTTCATGAACGTGCGGGGTGATAAAGCTAGACCGAAAGGAAGAACCCGATATTGGTATTCTTTGCCCCCGAAAGAAAACCCTAGGAACTTCCTGTGCTGAGGGAGGATGGAGATATGGAAGTATGCATCCTTTAGATCTATCGTGACAAACCAGTCCTCGGATCTGATTTGGGTCACGATCTGCTTGAGGGTCAGCATCTTGAACTTGAGTTTCTGAACTGACCGATTCAACAGGCGAAGATCTAAAAAGGGATGCAACCCTCCATCCTTTTTTGGAACAATGAAATAACGGCTGTAAAAACCCGACTCTCGGTCGGGTGAGTACACCTGTTCTATAGCCTCTTTGCTAACAGGGCCCTTACTTCTTGCTCCATTACCAGAGCCTGCTCGGGATGCACCACTGTGGGTAGCACCCCGCTGTAACGAGGAGGACGAGAGCCAAACTGGATTCTGTATCCTTTCTCTACAATCTGCAGGACCCAATGAGAAATATTCGGCAGAAGCTTCCACGCTGCCAGAAAATTTACTAAGGGAACCAGCCTCTCGAGGCTGGTCTCCGGTGTTACTGAGAGAGCCAAATCTGGAGCCTGAAACATACCGGCAGGAACTACCTGACCTGACTGCTCTAAAACCCCCCTCAGAGGGCGCGAAACCGATGCTGTGCCGCAGCATAGCACCAGCGACTCGCTGGAGACCACTGCGCCCTGAAGCACCAGAGGTGGCAGGGTTGGCAGGAGGGTCTCGTGAGGACCCCGAAGTGGAACGGGCACCGTATAATGAGGTAAACACCGCTCCACTCCGGTCGGGGCTGTCCTCACAGGCCTGATGCCTAAGCATCAGGACCTTTTTTTTTTTTTTGAACCGAAGCTTTCTTCGCCTGAAGAACGGTCCTCAGATCCGGCTTAGGCTTAGGCGACTTCGGTTGAGAGGGTTGCGTCTGTCTCCAGTATCTACATGGAGGAACACGAGACGCAGCACTCTCTTTCTGTGCACATAATATGATGAACTCGACGGCTGGGGCTGCTCACGCCCAGCAGCCCCAGGGGGGCTGGACACAGCGAGGGAGAAACCTTATATATATATATATATATATATATTTTTTTTTTATATATATATATATATCTTTTATCACCTAACAACGACCGCATGGAATGCGTCGCCGAAGAGACCCGAAGGCTCAAATTTCGCTATATCCAGAACCCCAGCAGATCGGCCTGATAAGCCTGGAGCATTATAATATAGATTTCTATAAACATTCTCCAGCTGACCTGCTGCCGTATAAGCTTTACCCATAAAACCAAAGTAGTTCTGCTTAAACCTACGCGCTGCCTCGGCAAACGCGAGATCCCAGCCACAGAATCTTATTTTTGCAAAATACACTCGAAATCTAAGCGGTGCCTCGGCAAACGCGAGATCCGAGCTAAATTCTGATTACAACATTAAACCTACACGCTGCCTCGGCAAACGCGAGATTCTTTAGTATAGGCTTATGAGCAAAGCAGAGACTTAAATGATGATACTGGACCAGGTGAAAAAATAGCATTTTCCTATTTTTATTTCTGTTCAGCCTGGGGCATCATATCATAACCGTAATCTTTCAACCCTCTAATCTTGAATAAACATTTAACACGAGGGCTGAAGGTAGTGATAAATACGGTTTATTCCATAATTTAAATATTCAGTGTGTAAATCAGGGAAAAAATGGAAGCCTCGTGGAGGAGATAATGTGATAGAAATAAGAAAACGCTCGTCAAGTTTCTTAGGACGAGCGTTCCTTTTTCTCAGCTGGCCATTAAATATTTAATTTACTAACAGCACGGGACAAAACCTCCACCAGTTCATCATATACTGGAAAAATAGATGGCGAATCTAATTCAACAGTGTGTGTGCTTGCTTTCACTTTCAATATTCTTAACACAAACCTCCTCGGAGGAAGAAAATGAAGGAAAAAAGGGCTTTCTCTCCCCGAGCGGAAGAAACCGCAGAGCGTGCTTCCAACACCGGGGAGATAGAGCTGGATCCTCCGGGCAAGGAAGAAGAAAAGGCCCTCGGACCGTTCTCCCACCCCCCAAAAGATCCTTTTGCGATCCCCAGGAATGCATTCTCCGCGCCGCCTCGGCAAACGCGGGTCCTGTATCCCGTGAGAATCGCGAGCCTGCCACTATCATACAGAGTGACAGGCGAGAGCAGAGCATGCTAATCTGGTAGTTTCACTTTCACAATGTTAGCACTCAGCATGCTCTTACTCTCAAACAAATTGACACAAAGCTGTGTGTGTCCCCACCCGTTTAAATAAACGCGGGCAGGGAGGAACACACTGTTTGTACATTTGTTTCGCCATAACGATACCAACTAGAGCCCTGCACGGGCCTCAAATCTAGGCCCTAGCCCGGCCCTGGCCCGAGACGCTCAGGCCCTAGCCCGGCCCGTGTCCGACAGCTCATCAGAATGATCAGCCCGAGTCCGACCCGAGCCCGTTTATAAAAAAAAAAAAAAAAAAAAAAGGATAATACACAGCCTGCCCTATGTTGCAGTCAGTAAACCAGATATGTTTCGTTTTCAAAGGCAAAGTATTTACCGGTAAGTTTATTTTCATTTCTTTATAAAGTTAATTAAGAAAAAAAATGTTTTTTTATTTTTATGACGACCAAGTAGCCGACAGCGAGTTAAACATGTTTGATCCATTGATTTATAGCCTCTCAAATCAACACTTTACTTGGCTACAATAAAATCCATAGATATAAAACATCTTAAGCATATCACACAGATAGTTAACGTTAGTTTAAACGTTTGTTTAAACGTTTTTTGTCATTTTTGAAAAGCTGAGGCAAACTGCTCTGCTGCTCAGAGCAACAGCGCTCGCAAACTAAATGAGTTTATACAATAGGCTAACAATACAGAGAACGCAATCTATAAAAAATCAACATAAATTACATTAAAAACAACCATGCAGGTTATCTTACCTCAAAAATCAAGTCTTCACTACAGAACATGGCCATTCTTATATCCACCTTACATCCTTGTTTCCAACAGACTCATGAAAATGAAGTCAAACAAAAAACAGCCTCCAAACATGGCTAAGAACAGTCTCAGAGCATCGTGAAGAAAAAGCACAGCATCCACAGTGAAAGGTTTTAATCCAGTCGTACTTTTTCCAGCTGCGCTGAAGTCACGCTCGCTACCGGGACTCTAAACACAGAACGAGCCGGTCGCGGCCGCCGGGAAACCTGTGCGCGTGCGTGTGTGTGTGTGTGTGTGCGTGAGCGTGAGCAGACTGTCATGTCAGTCATATGTCAGTGTGATAGGTTATAAAACGTCTTTCTATGTTTGCGTTTAATCGTCATCTTCTCATATTTATTTTAATTAATGTCTAAAATATGCTATAAAAAAGATAAGCCTAAAACCCGGCCCGGCCCGGCCCGCGTGTGAACTATGACGTGAAAATTGGCCCGAAGCCCGGCCCTAGGAGCGTAAATAAGTCGGGGCCCGTCGGGCTCGGGCTGAAATGCAGGCCTCTAATACCAACAATATTGCAACAGACAACAATAAATAGACAGGGACAGTTTGACACAGATCGCTTGCTGAGGCACAGAAGCTAAATGCCGGCGAGCAGCGGAAGTGCTCTTATCCTTTCCTGGTCATGACGTCACCCGCCCGTGACGCTCATTCCCTTTTTCCATTGGACTAGTTGGCATAGATGCTTCAGACGCAATCACGCAGAAGGCGTTCCCGCAGCGTTTCGACGCATCTCGAAGTTCCCTTTTCGATAAGGGAACTGGTGTTATATGATCATATTTTCTTGATCTAGTAAGAACTCTAGCGGCTGCATTTTGGACTAACTGTAGCTTGTTTATTGAGGATGCAGGACAACCAGCTAATAAAGCATTACAGAAATCTAGTCTCGAGGTCATGAATGCATGAACTAACTTTTCTGCATCAGAAACAGATAGCATATTACGTAGCTTAGCAATGTTTCTAAGGTGGAAAAAGGCAGTTTTTGTAACATATGAAATATGCTTTTCAAAAGACAGGTTGCAGTCTAATATAACACCCAGGTCTTTTACTGTAGCGGATAAAGTAACAGGGCATCCTACTATGTTAAAGTTGTGTTGTGAGAGGTTTTGTAGACGGTTTTTAGAACCGATAAGTATTACCTCTGTCTTATCTGGATTTAATAAAAGAAAGTTACGCGTCATCCAATCTTTTATATCTTTAACACAATCTGTCAATTTGGATAATTTAGCGTATTCATCTGGCCGTGATGAAATATATATTTGAGTGTCATCAGCATAGCAATGGAAACTAATTCCATGTTTCCTTAGAATATTACCAAGTGGCAGCATATATATTGAGAATAATAAAGGGCCTAACACAGATCCCTGCGGCACTCCATGGTTTGCCGAAGTCATGATCGATTTTTCTCCATTTAAGTAGACGAAATGGTAGCGGTCAGATAAGTATGACCTGAACCAGCTTAATGCTTGTCCTTGAACACCAGTGTAATTTTGTAGTCGATCTAAGAGTATTGTGTGATCTATAGTATCGAACGCAGCACTAAGATCAAGTAAAACTAGTACTGAGATACAGCCTTGGTCCGAAGCTAAAAGTAGATCATTTATGATTCTAACAAGCGCAGTTTCAGTGCTATGATGTGGCCTGAATCCAGACTGAAACTTTTCATAGATGTCGTTTTCTTGCAAGAAAGAGCCGAGTTGAGCGGACACAACTTTTTCTAGTATTTTTGACATAAATGGAAGATTCGAAATGGGTCTGTAATTTGCTAGGTTATTTGGATCTAATTGTGGTTTCTTAATAAGAGGTTTTATAACTGCCAGCTTGAATGCTCTTGGAACATGACCTAAAGATAAAGACGAATTAATAATATTGAGAAGAGGCTCTTCCACTATAGGTAATACTTCTTTCAGTAGTTTAGTTGGTATAGGATCTAATAAACATGTTGTTGTTTTAGATGAAGTGATAAATTTATTTAACTCTTTTTGTTCTATGGTTGTAAAGCATTGTAATTGTTCTTGCGGGGTGATAATTGCGGCTGAATTATAAGGCGCGAGCAAAGATTGAACGTTTACGATTTTGATTCTGATGCTTTCAATTTTCTCGGTGAAAAAGTTCATGAAATCATTACTACTGAACTGTAACAAGGTATTTTGTTCAGACGACTTCTGTTTATTTGTTAGTCTAGCCACGGTATTAAATAAAAACCTTGGATTATTTTGGTTGTTTTCTATTAATTTGCTGAGGTGCTCAGCCCTGGCCGTTTTAAGGGCCTTTTTATAACGTGACATACTGTCTTTCCACGCGATTCTAAAGACCTCTAAATTAGTTTTTTTCCATTTACGCTCTAAATTACGGGTTTCTCTCTTTAAAACATACGTAGTATTATTGTACCATGGTGCTATACTTTTTTCTCTGACCTTTTTTAATCGAATGGGTGCAACCATATCCAATGTTCTAGAGAGAATGGTGCTCATAGTGCTAGTTAATTCGTCTAGTTCATCTGTTTGTTTGGGTTCAGGCAGCAGCTGAGACAGATCAGATAAGCTATTTGAGAAATTATCTATGGTGGATGGAAGAATTGTTCTACCTGGTCGATAACGTGGCGCAGCATGACATAATACAGCAGTACGTAGTATGCAAGTTACCATGTAATGGTCAGTGACATCATCACTTAGTGGAATGATATCTATATCGGTTGGATCGGTTCCATATGATATAATTAAATCGAGTGTATGATTAAGACGATGAGTTGGTCCGGTGACGTTTTGCTTGACCCCGAAGGAGTTTAATAAATCTGTAAACGCAGCCCCTAACGCATCATTTAAATTATCTACGTGTATGTTAAAATCTCCAACAATTAATGCTTTATCGACGTTGACCAAAAGATCTGATAGAAAGTCAGCAAACTCTTTTAGAAAATCGGCGTAAGGCCCTGGAGGTCTATATACGGTAGCCAATGCTAGAGATAATAGGGATTTTTTTCTTACATCTAACAGCGTAACATTTAGCACAAGTACTTCAAACGAATTAAACCTATGACAAGTTTTCTGAGTAACATTGAGAATATCTCTATAGATTGTTGCAACACCGCCGCCACGACCGATCAGACGGGGCTCATGCTTATAACAGTATCCTGGCGGAGTAGACTCATTTAGACCGAAATAATCATTTGGTTTAAGCCAGGTTTCAGTAAGGCACAGGACATCGAAATTATTATCTGTGACCATTTCATTTACAATAACCGCCTTAGGTGTGAGTGATCTAATGTTTAGAAGACCTAGCTTTAGAAATTGTTTTTGTTCACTAATAGCGAGAGTTTTTGTTTTAATAACAATTCGATTTTTTCTAGATCCCGCAGTAGATTTATTATTTGATCTTAGTAAACGAGGAATAGACACAGTTTCTATGCAATGTTCTACACTAGTATTAATATCAATTAAATTGGTGCAGTAGAGACTGTGATTTGGATTTTTGGTTACTAGTCAAATGGTATTTAACATCTTGGAGATGTTATCTGACAGAAGATCTGCCCTATTCTACTTGGGTGTAAGCCATCAGCGCGGAAGAGCCTCGGTCGCTCCCAAAACAGATTCCAATTATTTACAAAGAGCAGTTTCTGCTCATTGCACCATGACAATAACCATTCATTAAGCGCGAATAATCTACTGAACTTTTCATGCCCTCGTCGGTACGTAGGAAGCGGTCCAGACACAATAATCGCTATTTCAGGCGATGTGCTGCGTACCGTATCGATAAGGCTCCTGAAGTCTTTCTTCAGAACCTCCGTCTGTCGCAGCCTAGTGTCGTTAGATCCCGCGTGCAGCACAACAGCTCCGACGCGCTCGTCACCGTTCAAGATCTCAGTTGCCCGCGCAGTTATATCGAGAACACGAGCACCAGGAAAGCAGTGACTGTGCACCTTACTTTTACCTAACGTAGCATGGACGTGTCGGACGGTGGAATCGCCGATGATCACAGCATCGCGTTCCGTTTCACGAAGAGGGGAGAAGCGGTTCTGAGTGGAGATCTCGAAAACCGGGAGGGGCGAAAAGATTCTTGTCCTGGCTCGCGGCTTCCGCGGAACCACCCAGGCTTCGTGGTGGTGTGTTGAAGCCGGAGTGAATGAAACCATGGCTGATCGTGACCTGGACGTTCGGGACCAGTGCTGAGAAACGGACGGAGTAGACGAGGTCGGCGTCAGCGGGTTACTAACGTTAATCACTGATCCGTGTCCATCAGCGCGTGATGTTTCAA
Source organism: Chrosomus eos (assembly GCA_036326025.1). Taxonomy (NCBI): domain Eukaryota; kingdom Metazoa; phylum Chordata; class Actinopteri; order Cypriniformes; family Leuciscidae; genus Chrosomus; species Chrosomus eos. Next base: position 589,889 of record JAZAVI010000012.1, on the reverse strand, counting down.
GAGCTAAACGCCGGTCTCTCAGCTCAGTTTGTCTCTCTAGAAGGTCACGGATCTGCTTTTCTACAGCTTCTAATTCAGACTGCACCGCGAGCAACTCAGATTTGTTCTCATCTGCACAAAAAGGTAGATAACATACACCTGATATATTCGCCATTTTAACAGATGGACAGTAAGTTAGCAACTTAGTGGTTAGTGGTGTTGGGTAACGGCTTGAGACGCGTCTGTTCAACAGTCCTAGTTATAATTATGTGTTAAATGATGGTTCAAAACAGAATAAAAGGAGGAAATACGGAAAAACACAAGGAAATACGAACCTAATACGAGGCTTAGACAGCCACGACGCAGACAAACAAACTCACGGCAGACAGCGAGGCGGATAAATCAGTCGATCGTGTGTGTGTGTGTGTGTTTGTGAGAGAGCGCACGTGTGTGGAGAGAGAGAGAGAGAGAGAGAGAGAGAGAGAGAGAGAGAGAGAGAGAGAGAGAGTGTGTGTGTGGTGTGTGTGTGTGTGTGTGTGTGTGTGTGTGTGTGTGTGGTGTGTGTGTGTGTGTGTGTGTGTGTGTGTGTAACCCTTCATTATAGGATCAAAATATCCCCATAAAGGTGGCAATATCCGGAATCCTTGCCTGGGTTTTTTTTTTTTTTTTTTTTTTAAACAGCTTATAAATCAGATTGATGTTTTTTGAAAATGCAGCGAGTTATTTGTGATAGGGTTAGTGTATGGGGGGGGGGGGGGGTAGAATACACAGTTTGTACAGTATAAAAATCATTGTCTATTGAAAGTCCCCATAAAACATGAAAAAATAACATTGCTTGGTCTGTTGAAATGAGAGGCCTGTTTGATCAAGTTGAAACCTTAGGCAACTAGTCATCATATCTTCCTCTCCATGAAACACGTTAATGCTCAGTATTACACACATATGGTTCTTTAATGTATTTGCATTTTACTAAAAATGGAAATTGGACTGAAATTAATTTTCTATGGGCATATATGCCGCTGAAATATGCCTAGTGCATCCCAAATTTTTCAACATTAACATTTTAATATAACGTTATAGTCATCATGGCCTTTAGAAAAATGTTTTTAAGGAGGTGGCAGTGCACTATATGCCCCTGTGGCACGGCCTAAGCTTTTCTCCTTAATGGCATTTTTTTCTTGCATTACTTTTACTTTTATACTTTAAGTAGTTTTGAAACCAGTTACTTTTACACTTTTACTTGAGTAAAAAGCTTGAGTTGATACTTCAACTTGTACAGAAGTCTTTTTAAACCCTAGTATCTATACTTCTACTTGAGTAACGAATGTGAGTACTTTTGACACCTCTGCTTACCAGTTGGTCACAGACAAGTCGGACCACATTACGATCAGTTGAAATACTTTACAAACGGGCCTTAAAAACGTTAGATAAAAAGTCAAACTCATATCACCATTGTAAACTTTTAATTAAATATGACCTGTTAAATTGGGAAAACATGATTAAGTTTGCAGATATTTTACTTGTATATAAATTTTTTCATGGTATGGCTCCTCCTCCGCTCAATAGATTCGTCCAACAAAATTTTAACTCATCCACCAGAGCATCTACAAGAGGGGATTGTAAAATACCATGTAAAAAAAAGTAGCTTTGGACAGTCGGCTTTCTCTTTTCGAGCAGCTCATGCATGGAATACCATACCCACAGATCTAAGGAAGATCACGTCTATCAAATCATTTTCCAAATCCATAAAACATTGGTTATTAACAAATCAAATATGTTGCCATAATATAGAATAATGTGTTTGTATTTATTTATTTATTTATTTATTCATTCGATCTCCATTAGCTGCACACGAGCAGCTACTCTTCCTGGAGTCGATACAATCCAACATACAGCTTACAAGACTTGAAAAAACACCACACCCCTACTCACACATACCTACTCACAAAACCACAGACACACTCATTTACACAATCATTACACATCATAATTCTAAGATATAAAATCATCTTTTGTTATGAAGATACAATTTGGCCATGATACAGTAAGCAAAAATTTATAGTGGAATAATAATTTACCATTCACAATACATTTTAATTTATAATCAAATGCCTTTTTAAAAGGACTTTAAACTGTTGTTTACTATGTGCATTAACAATACCACTGGGCAAAGTATTCCAACCGAACATGGCTCTATACAACATAGTTCTCTTTCCACAATTTGTTTTTACTTTGGGTAGTATAAACCTACCCTCTGTAGCATGTCTAGTAGCATAATGATGCTCATCAGAACTGAAGCATATAGCCCACAATAAAGTACTTTTGGTAATTTAGTTAAAATAATGTTCCTTGTAAAATTTAGCAATGAAACTGTAAATCTTTCTTTTACTTTTAACCAGGATAATGTGTTATGCATCCAGTTCACATCAGTTCTAAAAGGACACTGAAGTACACATCGCGCTGCTCTATTTTGAACCATTTGCAAATCTGTTATGTGTGTCATAGCAGCACATGACCAAACCTCTGAGCAGTAGTCCAACTGTGACAAAACAAGCGATCTCACAACATCTGCCCTTATGTTAAAAGGCAGCATGTAAGAACACCTTCTCACCATAAAAAGACTACTGCACATCCTGCGCACAACTTTACTGATATGCTTGGACCATGATAAATGGTTATCGACTTCGATACCCAGAAGCCTCGTCTGTAGTACCTGCTCAACACACATATCTTTAATAACTAGTTTCAATTTGGGTTCACTCAACAACATGTGTCTGGTACCAAAAACAATACTTTTTGTCTTGCCTACATTTAAAACTAGCTTATTATTTGTAACCCACTCTACTACAGACTTTAGTTCTTCCAATAACACAATTTCAAGATCTTCAATAGTTTTGTGTGATGAATAGATAGTCGAGTCGTCAGCATACATAGCTATTTTTCCTTTTTTTAAGACTAATGGCAAGTCATTTGTATATATAGAAAACAGGAGTGGTCCTAAACAACTTCCCTGTGGTACACCACAGTCAACTGCTGTTTCATGTGAAAAACTTCCATTAAAAAAAACAGTTTGCTTCCTATTTCCTATATAACTCTGAAACCAAATTATTGCTGTTGAGCTGAAACCATAACAATGCAATTTGTTTAATAAAAACAATGTTATTCCACAACAATCTTCTCCATAATTTTACTTAAGGCCGGCAACAGACTGATCGGTCTACAGTTGAGTCCACAGAAAGTTGAAGATGAATTTTTTAATAATGGTACAATTTTTGCTGTTTTCCAAGCCTGGGGATACACCCCTTTATTTAGGCTCAAATTTAAAATATGAGTAATAGGGACCACAATTAAACTAGCAACAAATTTAAACAACTTAGAATCAAGATTGTCTATACCAGACGGTTTTTCCTTACATTCCAATAGTAATTCTTCTACCTTTTGCACTGTAACATTACCAAACTGAAAATTGCAGTTCTTTTCCTTCATAATGCTGTTCCTTATTAAGACCTCTGCTTTTATATTTCCAGTTTGTTTCATATCACCCCTTAGTTTATTAATTTTATCACAAAAATAATTATTTAAGTGATTGGCAATATCCATTGGCTTTGTAATAAAATAACCCTCTGATTCAATAAATGCTGGGATGGATTTCGCTTTCCATAAGACATTCCATAATTTCTTATTATCATACTTCTCCTTTATAATAAAAATATTATAATACAATTTCTTTTTCTTTATATTTAATTTAGATACATAATTTCTCAACTTTCGATATACTTGCCAATCTGATTCATAACTAGATATATTTGCTACTTTTTTTGCCTCATCCCTCTCTCGCATACACTCCTTCAGTTCATTATCTATCCACCCTGCTCTAACTTTCCTCACTGTTCTCGATTTTAAAGGGGCATGTTTATCACTTACTTCTAAAAACAACTCATTAAAGGCTTTAACAGCATCATCAGGATTGTCACTCATCAGGACCTCATCCCAGCAAATACTACGGACATCTCTTATAAAGTCATCTTCAATAAACTGTTTATATGACCTTTTTACAATTATACTATGTCCACCCTTTGGAACTTTGGTTTTCCTCACCACTACTATTAAATTGTGATCACTGCAACCAACTGGACATGATATAGCTTTGCTACAAAGATCACCAGAGTTTGTAAACATATGGTCAATTAGAGTAGATGTTATAGATCCATCACTCCTACAGCATATTCGAGTAGGATCAGTAACAAGTTGTTCCAAGCCACATGCCTCTGTCACAGAATAAAGCTTATTTCTTGAAAAACACTGTAATGATTTCCAATCTATATTAAGGTCTCCCATAATATATACTTTGTTTAGACTATCACACACATTCTCTATCATAGCACATACATTCTCTAAATATGCTGAATTAGCATTGGGTGGACGGTAACAACAGCAAACTAATAAAGGCCTTAAATGTGGAATATGAACTTGAAGCCATAAAGCCTCAATCTCCGATGTCATTAAATCCACTCTCAGTTTAACTGGTATATGCTCCTGTATGTATATAGCAACACCGCCACGCCATACATTTCTGTCTTTCCTATATATGCTGTACCCTTGAATATGCAATAACGAATCTTCAAATGTGGAATCTAAATGAGTCTCAGTAATTCCTAATATGTGCAAATGACCCTCTAATAGAATGTTTGATATGTCAATTACTTTATTTCTGAGGCTACGAATATATAAATGTCCCAACTTTAGTCCCTTCCTAGGCAATTTTGTGAACAGCACCATTATAATTTATCCATATTACATATATTATCATTTATTATTTCAGCCATTAAATAATTATGATCTCCACATTCATAGAAACCAGGTCTTAACATATACAATTTTAAATGTTGAAACTTCATACACACACATTCATTCCAGCCATTCACACCCCCAATGTCTGTGTCCGTTATCAAGTGAATACAGTAATTTCCCCTCATAGTCCTGCTGAAAGTTTACTTAGTCCATTTTATAAATAATTCCAGTGCACTCCCTCTCGTACCGTATATCGTAGAAAAATACAAAAATACAAAACAGCACTGCTTACTGGCTTCCCTGTTTACTGCGCCCCGTTAGTGAAACACTCACCTATTGATCAGCGTTTATGAATTCATCGCATGGCCGACAATGAGTAACCAAAACAGTTCTTCTCTTCACGAGGAATTAACGTTGATTTTGTGAGCGCCTGAGCCAATGTCGTTTTCCACTACACTCTAGTCAGCATTCTCCTGATCGTACGTCTTGAGGAACAGCTCCAGCTTCGCTGGATCCTCAAAGAAGTTGTGCACATGGCCTCTGGATACTTTTATAGTTGCTGGATAGAGCAGGAAAGCCTGGAAACCAGCATGCCGAGCCTTTTCCATGACAGGATAACACGATCTACGCCGGACCCGTGTTGTCAGGCTATAATCAGCTGCGAAATGAATATCCTTTCCGTCAATCACAAGTGGTGAGTCCCTTGCTGCCTTCAAGATCCTCGCTCTGTCAGTGTATCTGAGGCACATAAAAATCAAGACCCTCGGTTTTGAAGCCACATTTCCCCGGGGGGGTCCTACCCGATGTGCTCTCATGATCTCCGGTGGGGCATCTTTCAATGTAGGAAACCATAATGATAGTTGGGTCATGACATATTGTAAGACATTTGAGTTTTCCCTTCCCTCACAAAGGCCATGGACAACAATGTTGTTTCTTCTGCTCCGATCTTCTAGGTCAGCTAACTTTGTCTCTACTGTTGTCATTGTTTCTGATAATGCTGTTGATTTCTTTTCCACACTTGCGATTCGAGCCATTGATTTTATGTTTGCTTCTCGAAGGATTTTTGTTTCCTCTTTAAGTTCTGAGAAATCATCTCGAAGTGAGTCCAAACGTTTCTCCAACCGATCAAATCCTTCCTTTGATGTTGCTTCCGCTTTAGAGAAATATTTCTCCAATGCCGTTTCGATGAATGAAGTCAGCATTTCAGTAGACGCCATTGTGTTATCCGTCTCTGCGGCAGGTCGTGGAGTTACTTTGGTTTGACGTGGCATATGCGATGTCAAAAAAATACCCAAAGCAAAAAAAAAAAAAGTGCAACTGAAACCTTTTTATATAAAAATAAGCAAATTTAAGCAGTTTCATGAAAGGTGTCACAGGGTGGTTCAGGGAAGACGGAAGCAGAAGATATAATCCAAAAACGTACTTTAATCCGAAGACAGGGAGACAGGCAAACAGGTATAACAGCGTGTAAACACAAATCATGAGTGTATCACACAAACAATACCGGACACTGAACTGAAGACAGGCAGGAACTAAATACACAGAGATGATGAATGCAAATAACAGGCAGCTGTGAGAAAATCAAAACAAAGTGAAAGTCAAAAAGAGCCTAATGGTGACAAAAGGCAGGAAAAATCTATGGCCAATAATTTTTTTTTAAATGCACTCATGTCAAATAAATGAGACACTGATGAGTTATAATAAACCCTAAATCCAGCACAAAGGGCTTCAGTGAATGTGGTGTTGAATGTGTGTGAGTGTCAGAGACACTGTAGAACCATATATTATTTCATATTTTTTTCAGTATATTTAAACCATTTAATATATTGATCAGAAATATAGAAATAAAATAAATAAATAAAATAAAATGCCCTTGTACTCTGCAGGAAAGAGGGGTTCTCAACTCTGGCCTTCGAAGTCCAGTCTTACGCCGGGTATACACTACATATGTCGTATCGCTGTTCCTTTCAAACTACACAACTGTTTTGGGTATCATGAAGTTGCTGTGGTTTACACATTTCATGACCGAACGTTGAGTGGGGGTCACACATCACACAATATTTCACTGGAAATAATCCCCATCAACTCTGTTTTGTTTCCAGAATGCATGCGTGAGAAGTGATACAGGGAATGACGTAAGATCACGCAAGACTGGAATTCCTCCACATTACAAATGTTGGTCTGCAAGAATCTTGCGATCCAGGTTGGCTGTGTGCTGATATGCAGTGAAAAACAAAAACATAAAAACAGAAGAATATGGAGGAGAGAATGGTTGGGGAGACGACAACTCCTCGTTAAGTTTCCCTTGCATTGGCTGTTGGTCGTTGGTCAAAACATATTTCACACTGCAAAACTCTTAACAGTAGACAGTTCAAGATATTTATCCTGCTAAATATTTCATGGGCATCCGCGATGCGTCGCCACTTCTCTTAGATCGAGTCTTTGATAATTCACACTGTGCATGAATGAGCATCAATTTGTCTCAGATTTCTGGCTTTTGTCGGCGAGCTCCAGAAAACTGTCGGCCAGTGAAAATTGGGCCTAAAGTTGTGTAGTGTATACGCTGCATTAGAGCATTCATTGGATTTTGTCAGAGAAATCAATACAAAATTGGTGACATTGCCACATATTTGTAAAAAGTTATAAGCCACGGTTTTACACAAGTAGCTTTAATTATGCTTTTAACGGATCATAAACCATTTATCCAACACTTGTTCTAACTAATGCTTGCAGGTATTTTCTCTTGTAACTACATGGGATTGAGTTGAGACTTGAATAGGATTATGTGATAAATATGTATTTTACGGTACAGACTGATCATTATTTACCCTTGATCTGTTTTGAATCAGCAAGTGGAAGAAGTCTTCATGTTGCCCTCAGTCCGAGCTGTGAGAGAAAGATGAAACATCAGATTACACAAACACATCAGCTGAGCAAAGATAAATGTTTGAGTTTAACAATGACTTCATTCTTCACTTTGAATCCATCACAGTACTAAACAGTCCCTCCTTACAATGAAAGAAAATATTTCAATTGAATTTTTAAACATTACCTTCCTTGTGTTTGTTCTCCAACTCTTTAGCCAGATTATTCTGGTTAATCTTCCTCAGGATGTTCACTGTGATCTTCACAGCTTCTTCTGGTCCTAAACGTGCCACCATCATGTCCACTGTGTCTAAGACATCTGCGTTCTCCATTTCAGAAGCTGAAATACGCTCATCATTCTTCAAGTGCCACTGAAAGCGCTTCAGATCTTTTTTTCCTAGATCCCTCAGTGAGTTCTCAAGCAGCTCTTTAACAGACGCCATATTCCTTCGCTGATTCACTTCTGCAGGACAAAAAGAAAAAGATCTTCAGTATTTGTCCCTCTAAGCACACGGTTCTAAGTGTTCAAATGTTAGGTTTAGATCAGGTCTCGTCTCTCAGAGGAATCTCATCCAAACTCTTGTCAAACAGTCAGAGATTTCTCAATTCACACAAGAGTCACACACAAAGCAGGAAACTAAACTTAAATAAAAAGGTTTTTACGAGTAGTACAATTAGTTAAAATGTAAATTTGTGTGGAATGCGCCAAATGCGCCAAAGCACTGTTTACATTCATCCCTAATCCCCTGTGATGTTTCACACAAAACAAGATTCCCAAGAGCAGAAGCTAATGGATTGTATGCAGTGTTGGGCAGTAACGCATTACTGTAACACAGTTACTTTTGACAGTAACTCATACTGTAACACATTACTTTTTAAATAAATTAACTCCGTTACCGTTACCATATGGTGCGTTGTCCGTTACTTTTTTAAATGAATTAATTTTGGCTCAAGTGTAGCCTACAGCCTTAATCTGTTTACAGCAGGGAGGCATTGTAGGATTGGTGATGTTGCCACCCGTCCCTTAAAGGAGAACTCTGGTCAATTTTAACATTGAGCTCATTTTTTTGTAAATTTGGAGTGCTGTCAGTACAGAGAACAATGACAAAAATCTGTGTTTCCTACACCGTGTTATCCTCTTTTTAAAATTCGCACCCTGTTGACTTCAATGGGGCAAGTTCTAAACCTGCTTTTAGCCTCTAAACATCCTTGATATGTCATTACAAGTGCACAGCCATGTGAGTGGTGTTATTAAGAGTGAACACGGTCAATCTGACTGCAGTAGATGTGAAAGATATTAATAAAAATGATGTTAATTCAGCCACTCACATACCTGTATTTTCTTCCTGTTTTCGGTCGAAGTCCAAAGTAGTCGATTATCGAGTTTGTGCGCGCGACCAGGCTGTTTGAGATCCATTCTCCAACTCGATAATCGACTACTTTGGACTTCGACCGAAAACAGAGAAAAACAGGTATGTGAGCTGGCTGAATTAACATCATTTTTTTCAAATCTTTCACATCTACTGCAGTCACATTGACCGTGTTCACTCTTAATAACACCACTTACATTGCTGTGCACTTGTAATGACATATCAAGGATGTTAAGAGGATAAAAGCAGGTGTAGAACTTGCCCCATTGAAGTCAACAGGGTGCGAATTTTAAAAAGAGGATAACAATGTGTAGGCAACACCGATTTTCGTCGTTGTTCTCTGTACTGACAACACTCCAAATTTACAAAAAAATTAGCTCAATGTTAAAATTGACAGGAGTTCTCCTTTAAAATATGGAATTGTCCCATATTTACAAGTAAAATGATGCGTCCCGTTATAACTTAATCAATATGGGATGCGATTTGTCCCGTATTTTACACAAGGCCCACACATAGCCTAGTTGGATAAAAACATAAGGATTTACTATACTAATAGCAAATAGCCTATAAAGAAATCAATTTCACAATAATGTTACATTATGATTAGAATCAAATGAATTTTGTCCATTTTCTAAGCTTAGAAAATGCACATTTATACGGGCTGAATTTTATAGGCCTAAAATATAGTTTAGTAATTCTGTGAATTACACTGTGCAAACCAAAGTAATAATAACCACTGGATGAAGAAGGGTTGGCTCTCAGTCAACATGGAACAAAATATTAATTTTATTTTATTTTTTGGTGTTCGCATTTATGAGGAAAAAACAATGTTACGGACGTGACAGTTCTCCGTTACGCACATGAGCGCTCTGAAAGCGGCACTAAAAGATGCTTTAAAACTTCCACAGAGACATCAAACAGAAAGTACAAAACCTTGTGAATTTTGTTTTGTATTAATTGTATCTTAATTTTAGTCAATGTTTCATCAACCAATTGCCTGGATTTAATAAATAAGAAGTAAATATAGCAGACGATAGATAATCAGGAAACGGAGGCGCCAGCGCGTGAACTGGAGCTTGTGTCATAAATAAACCGAAACTCGGCGTATAAGGTAACCTACTTGCCTCACAGACATGTCTACTTTTAAACAGAACAATTCAAAACGAAAGAAAACAGACTACAGACCGCTCTCTGCTTATGTAATCCATATGAAATGTGCATCTCTCTCTGGAGCGTTCACTATTGCGAAGATCGCGAGTCAGCATAGCGAGTCACATCAGAAATCCGTGTGATATATTCAGTTTGTGCTGGTCTGACTTAAATAAAATAGTGTTTAAAAATTACTTTTTTGTTTGTATAACGCATAAAAGGGCATTAATGGGAACATTAAAGAATGTTTTTCTTTTTAAGTAACTAAAAAGTTACTTTTAACAGTAATGCATTACTTTTTGGTGTAAGTAATCAAGTAAGTAATTGAGTTACTTTTTGAATGAAGTAACTAGTAACTGTAACTAGTTACTATTTCTTAGTAACTAGCACAACACTGATTGTATGGCAACACAGCTGAATACAGTTGTGTATAATAATTGATTATCAAAATAATTTTTTGCTGCAGCACATAGTAGACACACAACACAACTAAAATTTAAACAACACAACAGAAAAGCCACAACACGACAGAAAAACACAACAGAAAAGCCACAACACAACGGAAATGCTCACTTTCTCGGGCACTATAGGGGATGCGTTAAAGTGAAGGAATTTATACTAGAGGTAATGATGGTCTAATGAAATCCACATTTTGGATATTTTACTGTCAAACCCTTTTTTAAAAAAAACATTAGCCAAATAATTTACATAACTATGCAAATTTAAAGTGCCATTTTAAAAGCCTGATACAGTAAAAGAGGTTTAAAATAAGTAATATATATATATATATATAAATAAATATAGCTGCGAGCAGCGATTACGGGCCCAAGCCGGTGGCACCGCAACCCTGGTGCACCAGGGTGACGGTACCGCCGGCTTTGGCCCTTCATCGCTGCTCGCAGCTATATTTATTTATACAAATTATCTATATTTATTTATACACAAAATATCTGCTCGCTATCTGCCGAACGGCTCTGGTAGTCCCGCTTCAGCACTGATGATGTTGTAGAAATAGTGTGCTCTGGTTGGTCTGGATTATTCGGGATTTTTTATTTTATACAGAAATAAGTTATTTATAATTCAGATGAGAATAAAGTTAGTGTTGATTAAAATGAAGGAAAACAAATATATTGATCTGAAATATAGCACATTCATTTTACATTTATTTAGGTTCAATTACCAAACATACAATCTTAATTTAATTTAAAGCAAACAATACATTTGAAATACATGGGTTGTATGCACATTTTTTTTTATAAAAAATATATATATATCCAAAAAGACAAGGCTTAAAAACTCTTGTCACTGTAACAGACACAATCTCTCTCTCACACACACACACACACACACACACACACAACACACACACACGCACACACACACACACACGCACACACACACACACACCGTCAAGTCACATTTTAGATGCAATATTGAATAAGCAGAAAAATCGGATTTTCTGCTCTGAAAATATAAATAAGCATACAAATTGAATAAGCACTTTGAATATTCTAAACAGAATAAGCATTAGTCGCTAATGAATAAGTACTAGTACTTAATGGAATAGATACTAATATCTAAAAAATAAGTACTAGTAGCATGAAAATAGAGACTAGTATGTTAAAATGATTAAATGTTAAAACGGCTTGCCATATTGGCTCAGAGAGAGAGAGAGAGAGAAAATGACATTTTAGATAATAGCACCTATTAATAGATACTAGTATTTATTCAATAAATACTAGTTCTAAGTCATTACATACTAGTACCTATTAAATAGATACCAGTACTTATTCATTAGCTACTAATACGTATTCAAAAGAATATCTAAAGAATAAGCACTACTATCTAAAGAATAGGCACTAGTACTAAAGAATAAGCACTAGTCGCTAATGAATAAGTACTATTACTTAATGGAATAGATACTAGTATCTAAAAAATAAGTACTAGTAGCATGAAAAAAGAGACTACTAGGTTAAAATGATTAAATGTTAAAACGGCTTGCCATATTGACTCAGAGCATCAAAAGCATCAAACAAGAATATTAAAGTTTGATGCGTTGCCACAGCAACAGTTTCAAAGATATCAAGAATCCCTTCACAGGTCTTCATCTGCAGTGTATTTACATTATACAGATGAAGTTTGAAGCAAATCGGGTAAAAATAAGAGGGTGATTTCAAAGCCTTTAGGAAGTGACACACTTCCTGCTGCCAGTTGGTGGCGCTATAACTTTGATTCACAATAGTCACATCCATGTGATCGGACTCTTACAGCGAACACACTGCTGAAGTTTCATCAAGATCAGTTAATGTATGCAGAAGTTATAACACACTTCCTGTTTCCATTATTCGCCATAAATTCGTTTCCTCGCCACGGCCAAACCGTTCGAGATATCAAAAATCCCCTGGCAATTTTTCATCCTCAATGTCTTGAATTCATGCTGACTGAGTTTCGTGGCGATTGGTTGAATTCTCTAGGAGTAGTATATCGAATTCCAGGGGCATACGCTTTCAAACAAACCATAATAGCCGACTTCCTGTTGGGCTGGGGTAAAAAGTAAAAGTACAAAGGATATATGAATCGATGAGATCTATATGTGTACCAAGTTTCATATTATTACATGCAAGCGTGTTTGATTTATGGACCAATATTTTGGACCCCGTTCCAGGGGGCGCTGTCGAGCCCCCCTGCCACGCCCGGATACCAGCTTCAGCCCGGCCCTGATGGCCACGTGTTCTGACCCGTGTGCAAAGTTTCAAGAGTTTTTGAGCACGTTAAGGGCCCCAAAAGTGCGCTGAGAGTCTCAAAAGCATCCAAAAATAATATTAAAGTTTGATGCGTTGTCACGGCAACAGTATCTAAGATATCAATAATCCTTTCTCAGGTCTACATCTGCCGTGTGTTTACATTATACACATAAAGTTTGAAGCAAATCGGGTAAAAATAAGAGGGTGATTTCAAAGCATTTAGGAAGTGACACACTTCCTGCTGCCAGTTGGTGGCGCTATAACTTTGACTCACAATAGTCGCATCCATGTGATCGGGCTCTTACAGCGAACACACTGCTGAAGTTTCATCAAGATCAGTTAATGTATGCTGAAGTTATAACACACTTCCTGTTTTCATTATTCGCCATAAATTCGTTTCCTCGCCACGGCCAAACCGTTCGAGATATCAAAAATCCCCTGGCAATTTTTCATCCTCAATGTCTTGGCTTCGTGCACACCGAGTTTCGTGGCGATTGGTTGAATTCTCTAGGATTAGTATATCGAATTCCAGGGGCATACGCTTCCAAACAAACGATAATAGCCGACTTCCTGTTGGGCTGGGGTAAAAAGTAAAAGTACAAAGGATATATGAACCGATGAGATCTATATGTGTAGCGAGTTTCATATTATTACATGCAAGCGTGTTTGATTTATGGACCAAGTTTTCGGACCCCGTTCCAGGGGGCGCTGTCGAGCCCCCCTGCCACGCCCGGGTACCAGCTTCAGCCCGGCCCGAAAAGCAAAAAGTGCCCGAAAGCATAAAAAAGCATGAAAAAGCTTAAAAAAAGGAATATTAATGTTTGATGCATTGCCATGGCAACAGTGTCTAAGATATCAATAATCCTTTCACAGGTCTACATCTGGCGTGTGTCTAAAATAAGAGGAATAAGAGAAAAATAAGAGGTTGATTTAAAAGCATTTTGGAAGTGACACACTTCCTGCTGCCAGTTGGTGGCGCTATAACTTTGACTCACAATAGTCACATCCATGTGATCGGGCTCTTACAGCGAACACACTGCTGAAGTTTCATCAAGATCAGTTAATGTATGCAGTAGTTATAACCCACTTCCTGTTTCACGTTTCTCGCCATAATTTCGTTTCCTCGCCACGGCCAAACCGTTCGAGATATCAAAAATCCCCTGGCAATTTTTCATCCTCAGTGTCTTGACTTCATGCACACCGAGTTTCGTGCCGTGTGTTTGAATTCTCTAGGAGGAGTGTTTCACATTCCATTGCATGCGTTTTCCAAACAACCCTTAATAGCCGACTTCCTGTTGGGCTGGGGTAAAAAGTTAGAGTGCGAAGTATATATGAAACGATGAGATCTACATGTGTACCGAGTTTCATATTATTACATGCAAGCGTGTTTGATTTATGGACCATGTTTTCGGACCCCGTTCCAGGGGCGCTGTCGAGCCCCCCTGCCACGCCCGGGTACCATCTTCAGCCCGGCCCTGATGGCCGCGGGTTCTGACATGTGTGCAAAGTTTCAGGAGTTTTTGAGCATGTTAAGGCCTCCAAAAGTGTCCAAAAGGTAGAAGAAAAATAATAATAATAATAATAATAAAAATAAATATAGCTGCGAGCAGCGATTACGGGCCCAAGCCGGTGGCACCGCAACCCTGGTGCACCAGGGTGGCGGTACCGCCGGCTTTGGCCCTTCATCGCTGCTCGCAGCTATATTTATTTATATATATATATATATATATATATATATATATATATATATATATATATATATATATAAAGCCGGTGGCATCGCCACCCTGGTGCCTTTAGGGTTATTGTGCACGACGTGACACAAAATATCTGCTCGCTATCTGCCGAACGGCTCTGGTAGTCCCGCTTCAGCACTGATGATGTTGTAGAAATAGTGTGCTCTGGTTGGTCTGGATTATTCGGGATTTTTTATTTTATATACAGAAATAAGTTATTTATAATTCAGATGAGAATAAAGTTAGTGTTGATTAAAATGAAGGAAAACAAATATATTGATCTGAAATATAGCACATTCATTTTACATTTATTTAGGTTCAATTACCAAACATACAATCTTAATTTAATTTAAAGCAAACAATACATTTGAAATACATGGGTTGTATGCACATTTTTTTTTTTATAAAAAATATATATATATCCAAAAAGACAAGGCTTAAAAACTCTTGTCACTGTAACAGACACAATCTCTCTCTCACACCACACACACACACACACACACACACACACCACACACACACACACACACACACACACACACACACACAAACACGCGCACGCACGCACGCACGCACGCACGCACGCACGCACGCACGCACGCACGCACGCACGCACGCACGCACGCACGCACGCACGCACGCACACACACACACACGTCAAGTCACATTTTAGATGCAATATTGAATAAGCAGAAAAATCGGATTTTCTGCTCTGAAAATATAAATAAGCATACAAATTGAATAAGCACTTTGAATATTCTAAACAGAATAAGCATTAGTCGCTAATGAATAAGTACTAGTACTTAATGGAATAGATACTAGTATCTAAAAAATAAGTACTAGTAGCATGAAAAAAGAGACTACTAGGTTAAAATGATTAAATGTTAAAACGGCTTGCCATATTGACTCAGAGCATCAAAAGCATCAAACAAGAATATTAAAGTTTGATGCGTTGCCACAGCAACAGTTTCAAAGATATCAAGAATCCCTTCACAGGTCTTCATCTGCAGTGTATTTACATTATACAGATGAAGTTTGAAGCAAATCGGGTAAAAATAAGAGGGTGATTTCAAAGCCTTTAGGAAGTGACACACTTCCTGCTGCCAGTTGGTGGCGCTATAACTTTGACTCACAATAGTCACATCCATGTGATCGGACTCTTACAGCGAACACACTGCTGAAGTTTCATCAAGATCAGTTAATGTATGCAGAAGTTATAACACACTTCCTGTTTCCATTATTCGCCATAAATTCGTTTCCTCGCCACGGCCAAACCGTTCGAGATATCAAAAATCCCCTGGCAATTTTTCATCCTCAATGTCTTGACTTCATGCTGACTGAGTTTCGTGGCGATTGGTTGAATTCTCTAGGAGTAGTATATCGAATTCCAGGGGCATACGCTTTCAAACAAACCATAATAGCCGACTTCCTGTTGGGCTGGGGTAAAAAGTAAAAGTACAAAGGATATATGAACCGATGAGATCTATATGTGTAGCGAGTTTCATATTATTACATGCAAGCGTGTTTGATTTATGGACCAAGTTTTCGGACCCCGTTCCAGGGGGCGCTGTCGAGCCCCCCTGCCACGCCCGGGTACCAGCTTCAGCCCGGCCCTGATGGCCGCGGTTTCTGACCCGTGTGCAAAGTTTCAAGAGTTTTTGAGCATGTTAAGGGCCCCAAAAGTGTGCTAAGAATCTCAAAAGTATCCAAAAAGAATATTAAAGTTTGATGCGTTGTCACGGCAACAGCATCTAAGATATCAACAATCCTTTCACAGGTCTACATCTGGCATGTGTCTACATTATACACATCAAGTTTGAAGCAAATCGGGTAAAGCCTGTTTGATTTATGGACCAAGTTTTCGGACACCGTTCCAGGGGCGCTGTCGAGCCCCCCTGCCACGCCCGTGTACCAGCTTCAGCCCGGCCCTGATGGCCGCGGTTTCTGACCCGTGTGCAAAGTTTCAAGAGTTTTTGAGCATGTTAAGGGCCCCAAAAGTGCGCTAAGAATCTCAAAAGTATCCAAAAAGAATATTAAAGTTTGATGCGTTGTCACGGCAACAGCATCTAAGATATCAACAATCCTTTCACAGGTCTACATCTGGCTTGTGTCTACATTATACACATCAAGTTTGAAGCAAATAGGGTAAAGCGTGTTGGATATATGGACCAAATTGTCGGACCCGTTCAAGGGGGCGCTGTCGAGCCCCCCTGCCACGCCCGGGTACCAGCTTCAGCCTGGCCCTGATGGCCGCGGGTTTTGTCCTGTGTGCAAAGTTTCAAGAGTTTTCGAGCACGTTAAGAACCCCAAAAGTGCCCGAAAGCATAAAAAAGCATGAAAAAGCTTAAAAAAAGGAATATTAATGTTTGATGCATTGCCATGGCAACAGTGTCTAAGATATCAATAATCCTTTCACAGGTCTACATCTGGCATGTGTCTACATTATGCACATGAAGTTTGAAGCAAATCGGGTAAAAATAAGAGGGTGATTTAAAAGCATTTTGAAAGTGACACACTTCCTGCTGCCAGTTGGTGGCGCTATAACTTTGACTCACAATAGTCACATCCATGTGATCGGGCTCTTACAACGAACACACTGCTGAAGTTTCATCAAGATTAGTTAATGTATGCAGTAGTTATGACACACTTCCTGTTTCACGTTTCTCGCCATAATTTCGTTTCCTCGCCACGGCCAAACCGTTCGAGATATCAAAAATCCCCTCGCAAACTTTCATCCTCAATGTCTTGACTTCACGCTGACCGAGTTTCGTGCCGTGTGTTTGAATTCTCTAGGAGGAGTGTTTCACATTCCTTTGCATGCGTTTTCCAAACAAGCCTAAATAGCCGACTTCCTGTTGGGCTGGGGTAAAAAGTTAGAGTGCGAAGTATATATGAAACGATGAGATCTACATGTGTACCGAGTTTCATATTATTACATGCAAGCGTGTTTGATTTATGGACCATGTTTTCGGACCCCGTTCCAGGGGGCGCTGTCGAGCCCCCCTGCCACGCCCGGGTACCATCTTCTGCCCGGCCCTGATGGCCGCGGGTTCTGACATGTGTGCAAAGTTTCAGGAGTTTTTGAGCATGTTAAGGCCTCCAAAAGTGTCCAAAAGGTAGAAGAAAAATAATAATAATAATAATAATAATAATAATAATAATAATAATAATAATAATAATAATAATAATAAATAATCCTTAGGAAAACAATAGGGCCTTCGCCCTTTGGGCTTGGGCCCTAATAATAATAAATAATCCTTAGGAAAACAATAGGGCCTTCGCCCTTTGGGCTTGGGCCCTAAATATTGTTAGACCATTACCTCTAGTACGAAGCCCAAATTTTAGCTTTAAAGCTTAATTTGCATGGCCACTAGAAAGAGCGTTATGAAATTAATTAATAATATGTGCAAGTTCTAATAATAATTAACGAGTTCGTTTGCCCATAGAATCTTTAAGATATTAGGTTAAACTTATTTGGCTTGCTGTCCACTGGAGAGGGGCTCGATGAAGCAGCTTCAACTCGAGCTCTGATATACCCCCCAGTGGCTAAATGTAGGACCTGGTAATTAAAGGGCAAGGTACCTGAGATGAAGGTGGAGTTTGGGGAGGTGGAGGGATACTGGGACAGCTGATACTGGAACAGCTGATGCCAGGGAGAGGTAAGCGGCTGCTTATATAGGCTGTAGGCTGTTGATTGAAAGATTATATTGGCTCGCTCCTCCCTAACTTACGTTTAGGAACTTCATTTAACAAGTTCGTTTGCCCATAGAATCTTTAAGATATTAGGTTAAACTTATTTGGCTTGCTGTCCACTGGAGAGGGGCTCGATGAAGCAGCTTCAACTCGAGCTCTGATATACCCCCCAAAAGTGTTGAATAAATATTTGGGACAGCAAGTTAGAATAACGTGATCAAATACAGGATGCCTAGGAGCAAAACGTCGCTGCCCGATGAAACTCACGTATGTCCAAAACGGTTACTTTTCAGGAAGTGAAAAAAACAAGGTAATTCAAAAGCAGTTGAACGTAGCGTTGTCATACTTGGTACGGTATCTTTAAATGTAACCATATAATTGCCAGTGTAATGATATAATCCACATTTGACCAAAATCGAGTTTAAATGGACATACGTGCATATTTTACAGTAACGGTGGTCGATACGCGTTCTTCCGATCATTAATTAGAATGGCCAAGTCGCGTTTCATATTGACAGATGAATACGCTCAGTTTATTAAATACATTCAGTTTATTAAATAGCCTACGTCTCATTTTATTAAATACGCTGAGTTTATTAAATGTCTCTTGCAAAATATGAAGGCACAATGAATCAATACACTCATATAATCATACATAATCAGAGAGTAGCCTTTTTCTTTTCGTTTGGAATTATTTCGTTTAAAGACTTTTCAAGCTTTGTGCATTCGATGTCTTTCTCATGTCTGTGTGAGGCACACTGTTAAGTTAGGATGAGATGCGCTCCAGTTAACGTGCAATGTGACCACGCGGGCGCCTCATGATTATATTGCTATATATTTTCTTCTTATTTATTAAATCCACTCCAGGCAATTGGTTGTTGAAAAATGAATAAAAATTAAGATACAATTTATAGAAAACGAAATTCACTTTAAAGAAAGGTTTTCCACAAAATAAAACTTAATGAAGTGGTCAAAATCATGTCTGACACTCCATGTCTCAAATTGTGCATCCTATTACTCGTGCTGTTCACTTTTCATAAATCAACAAAAATGGAAGAAAAAAAAAACATAATATTTTAACAAATATGAAACTAAATGCGCTCATTTAATGGCTACAACAGTATAGACCTACAGACTCTATTTGTACAAATTGCTGCACATTTATTTAATTCTGAATTTTGCACACACAAGTTGAAAGGCTTCAAATCATGTTCACGGATAATTGTGCGTGCATTCATTAATCATTATGATACTAAAACAATAACAAAGTAGGCTATGCTATGTAGCCTACAAAAAATACAGCCATTTTTGTTTTGTTCTTTTAAACAAAAAAACAAGCTGCCCCCTTTTTTTTTACATTTCATCTTTCATTCCGAAATGAACGAAAAAGTACACCGACCCAACATGTATTAGCCTTTTTATGTTATCAATCTAAATTAATCTCGTTTTTAATTTAACTTAATTTTGTTTTTCTTTATTTAAATTTCGTTTTTTTCTTTATTTAATTTTCGTTTTTTTCTTCATTCAATTTTCGTTTTTTTTTTTTATTTAAATGTAATTTTTCTTTATTTAAATTTAGTTTTTTCTTTATTTGAATTTAGCTTTTCTTTATTTAAAATTTATTATTCTTTATTCGTTATTCTTTATTTAAATCTACCCTTTACTGTGTCAGTAATTTATTAGTCAGAAAAATATTAGACTACCTTAAAAGTAGGCTATTGTTAACAGACCCGTGCGTTAACATCTCTACAATAAACAGTGACAATTACTTCCTCTAGACCATTTACCGGTAAATAACAGTTGTGAATATATTGCGAATATATAATAAACTTGAACAGTGTTGTCAAAAACAAACATTTGCTTATACTTTACCTCACAGAGTTATTCGGCTATACAATCCTGAGCTTCCAGAGACGCTTAGACCTGCGAGATGCCTCCACAGGGCGGGAGATACGCGGCGTGATTGACAGCTTTGACACCAAATGGATATACGTGAAAATCAGATGACATGATTTCACAACTTTTCATTGGTCATTTAGACATGTGACGCACACTGTATACGGAAATGAACCCCGACATTCTATCTGTCGAAAAATCTCAAAATCGGCAAAATGGACATACGCGGTTTTCATCGGACAGCGACGATAAGTATGTTACCCCCCAAAAGAGTGGAAATTGAAAGCTGTATGGAGCATGGATGGACACTGCTGCGGCAATGATGTTTAATGGGGCTCCTGGCTGGAACTGCGTCTCCCCACTATGCCCACCATGTGGGGCTATTAATGGAGCTCCGGCGGGAGCTGTGTTTGAAAGAGTGCCTGCGTTCGTTGTGGAGTGAAACGACATGGGCTTGTGGAAATTTGACTGGGGTACATCTCTCAGCTGCACTGCTGCGACAGTGACTTTCAGAAATTACTCCTGCGGGAGTATCTTGGGACTGGAGGTTTGAGTACGTGGTTGGAGAACGCCCTGCCACATCCATGACATGGAGCTCCATGGAGTTAGAGAACATAGGGGCTCCAGATGTCACAAATGGGGAAGAAGGTCCTCGTCCCTAAAGGCAAAACGGGCCACCAGTATCTGAAGCGAAACTCCCTACGCAGAAAGAGGGAGCCTACGGTATACATAGGAAAAGCAGAACTACCATCCTTCTGACGCAGGGGGCGGAGATCACGTAAAGACATAATGGCCCGTCGCGTTCAAGGGACGTACGATCCTTGGTACCTCCAGTCCTGTTTTTCGGATAGGAGGGCCCACACTGCGATCCGAACGGGAGAGCCTCCATGGTTTAAAAACATGAAGGATCACACAGCGATTCGGAAAGGGAGAGCCCCACGGCGCCCGAACGGAAAGCTCATACTGCGATTCGACCGGGAGAGCTCCCGCGTTTCGAAGGAGAGAGCCCCCCCATATGTATAAATAGGGAGTTCACTTGGCGATCAAAACGGGAGAGCCCACACAGCAAGTCGAACGGAGAGCCTAAGATGCATCTGAACGGGGGAGCCCACACGGCGATTCGGATGGGAGACCCCATTCCAGGAGTGGTAGGTCACGCACATCCGAAAAGGGAGAGCTCTCACTGCATCCAGATGAATACACGCCCTGCGGGGCTAGGTAAGCGGGGAGATGCAAATGGTAGGGAGAAGCGGTCCAGACTCAGAGGGATGCTAGTGTTTGTTGTGCTTGTCTAATGTTATGCAGATCTGAACGAACGTATGTTTAGAAGGGCTGGCATGTTGAGAATAAGCCTGGTTGCTGGACCAGGAGGGCCTGCTGGCTCCCGAACGGGGAACAGTCGTAGTTTGGAACAAACAGTCGGGAGGGCTCGCCCCGTTTCTTGACGGGAGCAGCTCACTGCGTCAGACAGGCGAGCTCTATCGCTCTGCGGCGAGCTCTACGATGAATAGCGTGATTTATGCCGTCTGACCAGGAAGGCCCGTGTTGCCTCTGGCGGGAGCCGCTCACTGCGCTGGGCGGACGGGCCCTACTGGTTTATGAATGAGGGGCAACAAGATTTGGGAATGCCCAACCAGGAGGGCCCATGTAGCTTCCGACGGGAGCAGCTCACGGCGTCGGGCTGATGGGCCCTACCGGCTGACGGTGGAGTGGCGCGTTTTTTGGAAGCCCGGACTGGAGATTTCTTGCGGTCCGCTGGGAAATCGATACCTGTTGGATGGGAAAGAGGAAACATAGATGCATGCAATATCCGCTAGGAGACCTATGCTCGCTGGATGAGGAGAGAGAAAACTGAAGCATACTACGTCCGATGGGAGACCAATGCTCGCTGGACGGAAGAGTGTAGAGATAGATGCATGCAACGTCCGCTGGGAGACCAATGCTCGCTGGATGGAAAAGAGTAGAGCTAGATGCATGCAACGTCCGCTGGGAGACCAATGCTCGCTGGACAGAAAAGGAAGAAACAGATGCATGCTACGTCCGCTGGGAGACAAATGCTCGCTGAAGAAAAATGAGCTCCTGTGGGAGCAGAGGAGACATCACTGCAGCGGCAGTGGAGAAAATAGCCAGGGAAACAGAAGGCGTGGGACGACCATCGACCTAGAATTTGATTTGGTGATCGGAAGAAAGCCAAATTGAACATGGCGTCTAGGGTTCTTGTTTTGTTAGGAGAAAAAGACCTGAGCGGAGAATGGTTAGGCAGATGCTAAGAATGTTGACGGTTAAAGTTAGCTGAGGCGGCGCACAGGGCACATAGGACGAGCATGAGCTCTGCCACACAGAAATTACAGACATGGAGGAAGTGGCATTGTTGCCTGTTGCAACGTGATGAATTAAAGCTGTTGCACACTTGTCTGCCTGAAACTGAGGTAAAAATCTGGTTACGGTCATTCCTTGATTGAGGGACATATGAAGTGGATTTTTCTTGGAAAGGAGCTGGATGGGTTGGAAGATCTGGGTTGGTTTGGGGACATTGTGAAGTAGAATGAATGATAGACCTGCAGATGGCGCAAGAAGGGCTTCGAACGCCTAAGACTCTGTTATATAGTTCGAGGTCCAAGGCTCCCCAGTAAGGACACTGGTTCCAGTGTGACGCAGGCGTCGCATTTAGCTGAAGAAGCTTATGGTATGTATAAAAAAATTACTACCTCCGAAAGAGAGACTGAGCTCTGCTATGATAGAGAGGTAGTCATTTAATTCCTTGCGTCTGGCTGAAAATGAAGTGCAAATTACATCTGTGTATCTAGCAAAAGCAACGCAGAATTCTGCAAGTGTGAGAACTCGTTTTGAAGGTTTGTACGGAATTTGTAAGATTTAACGATTTAAGTCAAACGAGCGGTGGGATTCATCTTGAGGGACGGAAGTCAGTAGAGAAGATCGATAGTTGCACCAGATAGAATTAGGGAACGGAGATGGGCTGGGACTGGAGGTGGTTCCATGGCGACTGCATTGTTAGGAGCTGGAAGATGGGCTGCTGTTGAGAGTGAATGGGCTGGCAAGCGGATTGTACCTGAGGAGCAAGTGTTAGTGTTGAGAAAAGTAAATGAATTTTGATCGGAGGGTCCCTTTACTGACTGGTGTCCAGTGTTGGGAAGGATACTTTCAAACGTATTTCCTTACAGAATACATGCCCCAAATTTAATTTGTTACGTTAAGTTACTCAATCTGAGTAACATATTCTGAATACTTGGATTACTTCCACATTGAACTGCATTTTATAAGTGTAGGAATGCGGAATGGTGATGCGGTGGTGACGCGTTGTAGGGATAGCGCTGCCAATAAATCACCTAAAAGCTATCACAAAGAGTCGGCAAAAGTATTGATTATGAATATGTCAAATATAGCAAGGATATATTTTAATTGTTTATTAATAAACAAGGGTTTTTGTCTGTGTCACTGTCGCCTGCAAAGATGAAGTTGACGATGCTGACTCGCGATCTTTGCATTATGCTATAGGACGGGCCAGAGAGAAATGTGCAATTTATACGGATTACATAAGCAGAAGGCAGTTTGTTTTGTTTCGTTTTGAATTGTTTAGAGAGTGACTAAACTCGTGAAACGGAAGTATCGTAATGTAATCCATTGATTTCAACAATGTAACTGTATTCTAAATACCAACTATTTAAATTGTAACTGTAATGGAATACAAATGGGCCTACCCATAATTTGTATTCTGAATACGTAACGCCGGTACATGCATTCTGTTACTCCCCAACACTGCTGGTGTCCAAGATGGCTGGCATGGCCTGGGGAGTGGGGCTGACTGCATGAAGTTTGTGAGAGCCGGAGAAAAAGCGGAACTGTTTTTGCGGCCGCTGTTGCTGGCCGGGTGGAAATACCGGCGGACCAGGAAGTGCGAGCCGCGGCCTTTGGATTGGCGCCGTTTGGATTGTGTGGGTTCGAAAACGCCGAACCGGGAGAGAAACGGAGGTAGAAGAGGTGCTAGTCTTACTTTTATAAAATGTTGAAGTGTTTGATAGAATGCTGGAACTGTAAGAACTGATGAAAAGATCGTAGAGTTGAGCTTTTGATGATCTGCAGGAGAAATGGATTCCGGAGCTGGATAACTTGACATGGGCTGTTGACCAAACATTTTGAAATGGGTGGAATCGGTGTATTAGCAGCGGAAGAGTGGAGAGAAGATGATGGACGAGGCTTGGTTGAAACTGGCGATCTTGAAGATGGAGGAGAGCGTTGCCTTTGGAACGTGGTTTATATGCGTGCTGGATTTCTCGATCGGAACGCTCATGAAGATAATCCGTAAGATCCGATCTCACGCGGGGTGTGACTGGCTGTGTCCCAGGAAGGCTTGTCAATCGTCGTCTGAAGGAAAGAGCTGGATTTCCGGGATGTCGGACGTTATTCCATGCGGCAATACTGGGACAGCTGATACTGGAACGCTGATGCCAGGGAGAGGTAAGCGGCTGCTTATATAGGCTGTAGGCTGTTGATTGAAAGATTATATTGGCTCGCTCCTCCCTAACTTACGTTTAGGAACTTCATTAATAAAATGTTAAGATCAAGGGTCCGAAAAACTGTTAAAAATATGGATTTCGATAGTCCATTTCCACTGATATAAATCCTGCATGTTAACTTTAACACACATGTGGTTAAGAAACGACACAGTGAAATGGCTCTATTGGCCCATATGTGAAATTCATGGGTTCATTAAAAAAACATTGGTATAGCAAAAACTCCTAAAAATTTGGATTTCGTTAGTCCATTACCACTGGCATAAAGCTTGCATGTTTAGTTTTAATGCACATTTATAGAAATGGCACCATGAAATTGGCTGATGTGCAATAGAATGATAATGTATTGCCCCATAGAAACTTCAAAGGTTCATAAAAATATTTTGGATATAAACATTTTGATTTTGTAACAAATGAAAAAAAAAAAATATATATATATTATATATATATATATATATATATATATATATATATATATATATATATATATATATATAATATATATATATATATCAGTCCCTCCAGGATTCGCGATGTCGCGATCGCAACTATTAACGCAACTTCAACAAATCCACGTGAATTCAGTGCGCCTTGCAATTTTGTAGGGCTGATCCGAATACCATTTTTTGAGCTTCGAAGCTTCGGTAGGAATGAACATCGAATATTCGAAGCTTCGGAATGTCTATTACGTCTCAGACATCCCAAGTCTCCCGCATATTGATAGCGGCTCCCTGATGCCCGCAAATATTGTTAAAATCTCCCGGAAGCTGCTCGCGAGCTCCAAACCGTGTAGCGCACGCACGACAAAGAGAGGGAGAGACCTTGCATGTGTCGTGTGTGCAAATGTGCGTGTGTGTGCAAGTGTGCGTGTGTGCCTCGCTTCAAATTCTCGAAATAATAATCATGCGCTGATGATGATCATGCGATCATCATCAGCGCATGATTATTATTTCGAGAACCGTTCATCCAAACGACTTCACAAGGGAGTGCAGTGTATTTGGTGCAATATAGATAGACACTCGAGACGCGACACGTTCAGAATTAATAAACTTCTAATATAAACTACAGAACAGCGCGAGCGGGAAGTGGCGCGCCTCACGTGAGCAGAGCTTATGCTCCGAGAACGGACACTGATCTGCACTAGTGATATAAAAACACACAAGGTCTGTAACTTAAGCAATATTTCTAATAAGGTAGGCTAGTCTAATAGTCTCACTAACAAATTACTGGCAAAGCAGGATAGATGTAAATAAAGAAGCGGAGCGCCTCACGCGAGCAGAGAATGGACTCCGATATGCTATCTTATATGCTCCGAGAATGAACACTGCACTAGTGATATAAAACACACTAATACATACATTTATACATTTTAATACTACATACATTTTAATATATTTTGTTTCTATTATTCTATTTTCCACAATTTCAAAGCAATGCAGCTTAACCCAAAATACAAGCTCAGGCATTCACTTTCTGTCCATACAAACTCTGCTGTTCTGCGCTCTAGCCAGAGAATACTCCCGTTGCAGGAACACTTTAGTAGTCCAAGAAGAAGCAAATATCTATTTATTAAGTAGCTATAATGAATTTATATGTAAAGTATTGTATTTCACCAGATTTTATAGTGTAAAACATATACAAGCGCGAATGAGAACCGTTTCGAGGGGGATGCCAGGTTTGCAAAAAAAAAAAAAACGAATATTCGAATGTCACATTTTCAAATCGAATACCAACCCACCGAACGAATATTCGAATATTCGAATATTCTGGTCCAGCCCTACAATTTTGACCAATCACCGCAACTTTTCTGCAACTTTGACCAATCATCGCGCCGCGGTCTCCTGCAAAGCGGCGTCATACGTCAGCAAACTCACTTGTTTTGTTCAGAAGACGCAGCAGATGTGGGCTGCCAACGTCTACGTCTCACATTTAGGCTACCTACAAAAATAACAGAAAAGGCCAGTGTTGCCAACTTAGCGCCTTTCGTGACAAAAAAAAAAAAAAAAAAAATAGAAGCGACTTTTTAATCTAGCGACTCTTTGGACAGCACAATATCCTGCGAGCGCGAGGTTTGCCGTCACCTCTCTCTGCGTCCCTGTTCAGTGAACGGCTGAGAGGAGCAGCAGCACGGCCGCTGACAGACGTGAATGAGCAGTGTTGTTTCCACGGTGACGGACTTATCACTTATCTGCTTCTCTTTTGTTTTATATTTAAATAATTTACCATTTTATTTTACTTTCATTTCTTGTGTTTATCACTTGTAATACTCACTATCACAGTGCATTAGTTCACCCAGTTCCAGAACTCTCTCAATTCAGAATTTTACACATAAAAAATATCTACATGTTCTATTGTCTGACAAAAAAATAAGGAAACGAGAACGGCTTTAGTGGATATTCGATTATATTATATTAAAATATAGTATTAAACTTTAGATTTTTCCACCATTTAACTTTTGTGGCTATTCCTAAGAAAACTGTATTTTGCATTTTATTAGTATTGGCATCTTTCAACATAAATGCTGCTAAATGTTTGTGAGATTCTGCATGTTTACATTTTTGCAGGTGCAGATCTTGTTTAAAAAAAAGCTTAGTTTGTTAGATTTTGCTGTCTTTAAATCGTTTGTTTTGCCTTTTTATAAGGTTACTAAAGGTTAGTTAGTGGGTTTGTTCTCATTAACGCGTGTTACAAAGTGAGCACGTTTGTCTCTGAAGTAAATTCTGGACTACAATAGAGGAGATGGTGAACAGTGTTTTCTGTGGGACATAATAAGTCCCTTCGGGGTGGACTTTGGGCTTTTTCACTTAGTAAACCTATAACATGCACAAAAAAGATATATAACACAATAAAGGAAAGGGGAAAAGCCAAAAAGCATAATATGAGCACTTTAAGTAAAAATCTATCTACATTTGCTGTTTTAACCTAAAACCAAATGCAGAAGAACATCGCAAATTTCATCGCAACTTTTTAGAAAAGCGGCCGCAACATCAGGCATTTTAGGCCGCAACAATCACAAAAAAGGCCCGCGAAATCCTGGAGGGACTGATATATATATATATATATATATATATATATATATATATATTATATATATATATATATATATATTAGGGATGTGCAAAGTAGCCGGTATTTGTATCTGTATTTGTATTTGTTGAGGGGGGAAAAGTATTTGTATTCGTATTTGTATTCGGGTAAAATGTAGGGGGGGGGGGGGGACTAGCTTTCATGACCCACACACGCAAGGTCTCTCCCTCTCTCCCTTACTGCCGTTCGCGCGCTACACGGTTTGAAGCAGTTCTGTCTCGCATGCGCTCTCTAGATTTACGTGAGATTTGAACTAATTTGCGGACATCAGGGAGCCGCTATCAATATGCGGGAGATTCCCTGAACTTCCGGGAGTCTTGGGATGTCTGCGTGCCATATAACTCCCACAAGTGCATACAATTCGACACACCTACACAAGCATTTTTTTAACCTTTTAAAACCGAACGTTAACGTTACTCTGTCAACTGCCTATTCATTGTCTAAATTACCGAGCTAACAGAGCTACGTACACAGAGCGAACATGAGAGCATCCGACTGCAGACGTCAATAATGCAGCGTAATGGAATAATCTCCCGATCAAACTCCGCTTCCCGTTATAAACTGCCTCCGGAACCCAGTTAAGGTACACAAATCTATTCAACAAAAATAGTGAAGCAGTTAAGTGTTTTTTCGCTGCAGCCGAGCCCTCTCTGTTACTGTGTGCAGCTGTCAGTCACCTCTTCCTGAACGTTACTCACTCACTCTAACTCGCTCATCCGGGCATGCGGTCTCGTGAGAAGACGCATCTTTTTGATATAAAGTTTTTCTTGTTCCGAATACAAATATTTTTTTAAGTATTTGTTCGAAATAAGTATCGTAAAAAACACGTTATTTGTGCCTTTCCGAATACCGTATTCGGTTCGGCTCACCCTATTATATATATTTATATATACCTCACCGGCCACTTTATTAGGTACACCTGTCCAACTGCTCGTTAACACTTAATTCTAAGCAGCCATCACATGCGCAACTCAGTGCATTTAGGCATGTAGACATGGTCAAGACAATCTCCTGCAGTTCAAACAGCGTCAGTATGGGAAGAAAGGTGATTTGAGTGACTTGAACGTGGCATGATTGTTGGTGCAGAAGGGCTGGTCTGAGTATTTTAGAACTGTAATCTACTGGGATTTTCACGCACAACCATCGCTAGGTTTAACAGAGAATGGTTCAAAAAGGAAAAAATCAGTGACGGCAGTTCTGTGGCGAAATGCCTTGTTGATGCCAGAGGTCAGAGGAGAATGGCCAGACTGGTTCGAGCTGATAGAAGGGCAACAGTGACTCAAATAACCACCTCGTTACAACAAGGTGGGCAAAGAGCATCTCAGAACGCACAGTACGTCGAACTTGAGGCAGATAGGGCTACAGCAGCAGAAGACCACAAGCGGGTGCCACTCACTTTCAGCTAAGAACAGGAAACTGAGCTACAATTTGCACAAGCTCATCCGAAATTGGACAATGAGAAGATGGAAAAACGTTGGCCGGGTCTGATGAGTCTCCGATTTCTGCTGCGACAATTCGGAATTGGTAGTGGTCAAAATTGGGCGTCTAACAACATGAAAGCAATGGATCCATCCTGCCTTGTATCAACGGTTCAGGCTGGTGGTAGTGGTGTCATGGTGTGGGGAATATTTTCTTGGCACTCTTTGGGCCCCTTGGTACCAATTGAGCATCGTTGCAACGCCACAGCCTACCTGAGTATTGTTGCTGACCATGTCCATCCCTTTATGACCACAATGTACCAACTTCTGATGGCTACTTTCAGCAGGATAATGCGCCATGTCATAAAGCTGGAATCATCTCAGACTGGTTTCTTGAACATGACAATGAGTTCGCTGTACTCAAATGGCCTCCACAGTCACCAGATCTCAATCCAATAGAGCATCTTTGGGATGTGGTGGAACGGGAGATTCGCATCATGGATGTGCAGCCGACAAATCTGCGGCAACTGTGTGATGCCATCATGTCAATATGGACCAAACTCCCTGAGGAATGCTTCCAGCACCTTGTTGAATCTATGCCACGAAGAATTGAGGCAGTTCTGAAGGCAAAAGGGGGTCCAACCCGTTACTAGCATGGGGTACCTAATAAAGTGGCCGGTGAGTGTATATATATATATATATATATATATATATATATATATATATATATATATATATATATATATATATATATATATATATATATATATATATATTTCCTCTGTTACTTTTGTTCTTTGATTAACATTAATGACAGACATCACAGCAACTGGTTTATTAGGCTACTGTGAAGGGGTCATATAATGGTACATGCACTTTTACAAGTTGATTGTACTGAAATGTGTGTTGGCAGTGCCTGTACACAACCATGATATAATGATAAAAATCCATCCAGTGATTTTGTTTTAATCTCCTTATATGTTTTCCCCTGCCTCAAATCGAGCCGTTCGAGCGTGTGACGTCACAAGCTCGCACGCCCCTCCCACGATTGTTGATTGACAGCAGCGTTTCAACACAGACCCGCCCTGAGCGCGCTGTCCGTCATTGTTTACACTGGAGCAGAATGGCGGCCGTCTAATCGACTGTGGTGTTCTGTTCTTGGGTGTAATAAGGAACACAGCAGTCATTTTAATTTTCCTAAATCCGAACCGCTGAAGACGCAGTGGCTGAGTTTTGTTTACGATGGGAATATTCCCCACGCAATGCGTTCGGTTCATGTTTGCGCGAATCATTTCTCAGCAGACTGCTGGTTTTGCTAAGAAGCTGCTCCTGAAAAAGGAATTGGTACCAACTATACGTGTTCCTGCTGCACCTCCAGAAGAACTGACGTGAGTGTAACGTTAACTTTTTATTAACCTTTATATTAATATTTATATTAATCTTAGGGCTGGGCGATATGGCCTAAAAACAAAATCCCCGATTTTTTGACAAAAAATCCGATTTACGATTTAAATCGATTTTTTTCTCTCCCTACTTAAAATCAATCCTCAGATGACAAAGAAATTGTTCAAAACAAGTTTTTACTTTATTTTGTTTTGATATTCCCTTCTGGGATATTATCTGGATTAAAGTGCAATCAGAAACAACAAGCCAAAAAGACCAGAGGGTCCTGTCATTGTAAATAGCCTAGTGTAAATGTAACATAACATAAAATGGGTGGATTGGGGGGGATGTGTAAAGAAAAAAAAAACTTGCATCACAAGAAGTTTATTGTGATTGTCAAATTATTTGGTAACTAAACATCATTTTATCAAGTTTATTAACTATGTAAACACAATGTTTACATGCATAAAGACTGGTATGCTACTGTTTTTATTATTGCTTAACACAAATTTCACAATTTCAATTCAATTCATGTGATTTTGATTCTGATATTGATTCAATATCAATTCCTTTGGATAAATATTAGGTACAGTAGATATGCTAATGTGTTATGTTAATTGTTCTCCAAAAATAAATCACCTAATGCTGTAAACAGAGCCCTGTCAGCTGGTATTATTAAAGGTTAAAACTAACTCAAATTAAACATAATGCGTTTTTTATAATAACAAACAATGTTATAATATTTTAATGATATAGGTAAAATATAATAAATGTGTAATATAGTTATCATATTTAGCCAAATACTCCTCTATATAGCAATTATTTTAAGTCCAACTAACATGCGTGCTATGGGTCATTAAAAGGCATCCTGAGGTAAATGTAACGTTACGTGACACATGTTGTTCTCCAGCTGTTTTATGGACATCTTTCCGCGGTTGAAAAACACTGATCGATTGATTTTATTAGCTACATTTGGGTAAGTTAGTAGTGAAGAGTAACAGATGATCGGTTCATGTGCCGCTTGAACTGAGATCTGTCAGCGATCTTTCACGTCACATTTACAAGCGCCAAAACGGTGTTTATTGTTGGAATTTCGTAATAAAATTAACAGAATCTGAGAGCCGAGACTCTGTTTCATATCAACAGTAACCTGCTCTGTCTTGTATGTCGGTGTCAGTGTCCTCTTTGCTTCGCGATGTTTCTCTGCGTGAGGAAATGGATGTGTGTGTGAGAGCGTGTAAAAAGTGACAATTGCGTGTCTCTCAGTGAACTCGTGAGAGTTGGCGCCCCTGCAGATTCAGTTTGTAAATGTTTTCGGCGGGTGTGCTTCTGCTGCCGCGGTTTTGTTCATTTGTCATGTTGTTTGTGTATCTCTATCATGGCAAGCGCTGAGCGCGGTCGGAACTACGGGAGCCCATATGGGCGCGTCGGCGGTTGTTAAAGAGAAAACCGATTTTCATTCAAAAAAATCGGCGTAAACTCGCGTAAGCTACACATTCGAGTTAATCGATAAAATCGATTTATCGCCCAGCCCTAATTAATCTTTGCAAGTCGCTTGCACGCTTCACGATGAATGTGGCTAATGTTTGCACTCAGGGTATATTACGGCATGTATTCTATGTAACGTTACGACGTTCTCAATATAATTAATAATCCCACGTTTATAAGGAACAACGCGTTATGATTATTGTGTTATTAAAAACTGTGTACATATGGGGTGGGGTGAGCAAAGCTCATTATCATTTAAAGGCACATACACTGAAACGACGTGCTGAAAACAGAGCTGTTTTTGAGCAGGTAAAATGTGTTTTCTTAAAATACTAATGAGAATTTTTAATAAAAGTATATTACAAAGTTTTTATTTAGACCCTAAAGATTCATATTAACTTGTACAAAAATGGCATTTTATGACGCCTTTAAGATCTGCCGCTGCCGAACATTACGCGGATCTGACGCGCATCTCAGTTTCTCACAACTCTTTAAGTTCATTTAAGACATTATTTAACTCATTTAAGACTGCTCTTATGAGAATAGTCGACAAAACGGACATTTTGGCATAATTCTATGAGATATTTGTTCAAGCGCGAACAGAGCCGGCGGCAGAAACAAATCAATGGACGGGCATTTAATATTCTTGGGGGGGGCCTAATTATGACGGGGGGGGGGGGGGGGGGGGGGTGCTTACCATAGACTGTAAAAAAAAAAAAAGGTGCTTACATGCGCTTCATGAGACACACTAGCACACGCACTCAATGTCTCGCGCTCATACCTCTCTGCCGTGCGCGCTGTTTGAACATAGCTTTCGAAAACCCGGGAGAGTTTATAAATTTCCCGGGACAGGTTGTTAAAAAGAAGAACAATCCCGGAAAAACAGTGACGGGTGGCAAAACCAGCTACAACAGTTTCACAGCGATTTCAATATCCTAACTAACGTTACAATAGCCTATTGCCCAATCATATTTCGGCTACTGAAGATATCATGTTACAGTTATAGCCTTGGTCTGCATTGTTCCGTGAACACAGCATGCTGTATAAGCCAACTTCCTATAATAACAGCCTAATAACAGCCTAGTCACAAATCTCAAGTTAAGTATTAAATCAACCATGCATAATCAACTACGACACACTCACACACATATAGCATATCAGTGTCAAATGCATAATTTACACCACGGCAGGTGCAACTTACGAAGAGTAATAAAAACAACTGGCCTACTACTCACGTTCTTAATACGGCTGATGTCGACGTTTTTGGGAGTGGATTCTCCTCATGAGTTTCTCTTTCCATTCGTTTCTGAATAGGCAAAACAGAGCGCGTCGCGTCGCTATAACTTTACCGAGATGCTGTGGTCAGAGGTTCAGAACGGCTCAGCGGGAAACCCCTTTTTTGTAAACAATCAGTCAAACTTCCGGGTGTTTTTTTTTTTAAAATAAGATTATGAGTCAAACATTACACTTAAATACACATCAATAAATATTTAAATACTGTACGTAAATTATTATTATTTTTAAAATAATTTATTAAATGCAAATTGGATGGAGGGGGGGGCACAGGAGCTCTGTAGGCGGGCCCGGCCCCCTAAGGCCCGCCCATAGCGCCGGCCCTGAGCGCGAAAGAGAACTTGATTCTGGCGTGATGTCTGTGCAGTGATACTGGTGCACGTCTTTCTCTCTCTCTGTGTGTGTGTGTGTGTGTGTGTGTGTGTGTGTGTGTGTGTGTGTGTGTGTGTGTGTGTGTGTGTGTGGTCATGTTTTTGTGATATATGAGGACACAAATGTGTATAATGACATGGGTATTACACTGGTATTACAACTTACTTGTGATATATGAGGACATTGCCTGAGTCCTCATATTTCAAATTGCTTAAAAAACATAAAACCCAATGTTTTTTTTATTTATTTAAAAATCCAGCATGTCTCCTGTAAGGGGTAGGTTTAGGGACAGGGGCAGTGTAGGGGGATATAATATATAGTTTGTCCAGTATAAAAGTCATTACGCCTATGGAATGTCCTCATATATCACAAAAACAAACGTGTGTGTGTGTGTGTGTGTGTGTGTGTGTGTGTGTGTGTGTGTGTGTGTGTGTGTGTGTGTGTGTGTGTCACATGGACTGGACATTCACGTGTTCTCGTTGGTCTTGTCGCGCTTGAATGGTTTAAAAGCATTTGCATGAATAAGAATGCATGAGTTGCGGATGTGGATGAATGAGGTGTGTGTGTGCGTGTGCGTGTGCATGATCATATAATGCTAGCCAAAGCATGATGGGAAAGACGGATGATGCATTAATTATTTAAATTAATTAAACTGAAATAAATAATTACATGCATTAAAGGGATAGTTCACCCAAAAATGAAAATTTGCCCATGACTTACTGAAGTCATCCTAGGTGTATATGACATTCTTCTTTCAGACGAATATAAGCAGAGTTATATTAAAAAATGTCCTGGCTCTTCCAAGCTTTATAATGGGAGTGAATGAGTGTGTGTCTTTGGAAGTCCATCAATGTGCATCCATGCATGATAAAAGTGCTTGATGCGGCTCCGGGGTTAATAAAGGCCTTCTGAAGTGAAGCAATGCTTAACCCTCGTTTTGACTTAAAATACTCCATAATTTCTGGTCATACAGACTTAAGAAATATGAAAAAATAAACTGTTAAATGTTTACTTTTTTATGTGCCCATCTACAATCGAAATAAAATATTGTGCTTTTGTAAAATAAAGAAAATAAACAGGGTGTGCGTTCTGCCTCTCCGTCTCCATGATTTTTTTTTTTGGAGCACATCTCTAAACTTAAACAAAACTAAGCGAATACTATTCACCCAGGCATGAGCAATATATCTTTATAATCATTTAAGTGTGTACTTTTAAATGATCTAATCAAAACTAAAATAAATATTCTCTGTTTATGTAATCTATAAGAGAGAGATGTCAGCCATTCTAATTATCGTTCTCGCAGCTCATTATTCTGCTAATGTGACACGCCCACGGAGAGCATGCGCTATTCAAACGCAAATGATCTGAAGCAACACATTGAGACGTGTAAACGCCCAAATAAACTCGATAAAACACACTACATTTAGTCATCTTGCGAGGCTGTGAGGAATAATCCTGGGACATTTACCTCAGAACAAGTGCTGGTTTATTTTCACTTCGAGGAGCGAGGAGGATCCAGCTGAGAATTGTGTACGTTTTTTATTCTTGTGCTTTGTTCTAATCGCGATATAGAATAACGTTAGTGTCTGTAAACGCAAAAATAGCCTACTGTTTAAATTTGAATCAAGTTTCTGTGTGTGAATGAACGAATGAACGCACAGATGCGCACTGTTACATACGAAATAAAAGACAACATTTCGCTGACTAGTTTTGGATAGATTATAAAGTTTTTACTCTAAAATAGACATCAAATAAGCTTTTGTTAGCAGTTTCTGCTCATATTTTAAATATATTGGGCCCTATTTTAACGATCTGAAATGCAAGTGTCAAAGCGCAAAGCGCAAGTAACTTTGTGGGCGGATCCCGTCACTGTTGCTATTTTCCCGGCAGGATAAATGCCTCTTGCGCCTGGCGCAAATCTAAAAGGGGTTGGTCTAAGTAGCTTCATTATTCATAGGTGTGGTCTGGGCGTAACGTGAAATAAACCAATCAGAGCATCATCCAACATACCCTTTAAGAGCAGGTGCGCATGTTGCATGGCGGATTGTTATTATTATGGCGCATTTACCAGGCGCGCTTCAGAATCGGTTCACAGCCGAGGAGATCGATGTTCTCGTCAGGGCCGTAAAAGATAGAGAATTGACATTGGGGATGGGACAAACCCACCCAAATCAATAGAAAAAAATATGAGAAAGCTCAACTTAACTGGTAAGTAAAAGAGTAAGGTTTTTAATGTACTTACATTATGGTAAAGGTGATTTTGCAGTCTTCAGATTTTTTTTCCAATTTGTCAGATGTCCTTATATACATATGTGTCTTGACATGTGTCCAGTATTGGGCAAACAGCTCTGATCCGTCATTACTACAATTTGCCTGAAAAATTTGGGTAAATGTGTAAGCTAGATTTATGCCTATTTTTTCACATCTTCATGGACACCACAATGATTTCCCCCGTGTGTAATATATTTCCTTGTTATAATGTATGATTTGCAAAAATAAAAACTGCTGCATTTGTGTAGATTACATGAGCAAAGTGTATGCGCGTTGTGCACGCTATACATTATGGTCAAGCATGGGCCCTAAAAATAGCATAATGAACAACGCGCAACGCGCCACTGACTTTAGACTAGTTTTTTTCTGGTCAGTGGCAAAATTGTTTCATAGAACAGCAAAATAGCATGAGGGAAAGTTTGCGCCGGAACACACCTCCTCTTTGCGCCGAACCGCCCCTGGGGAGCGCAAGTGTATTTCTTAGTTAACCGACGTGTGTCTGTGGAGGGAAAAGTCCGCTTTGCGCGGGTGCAAAATAGGAATGATACATGCGTCGGTGTACAAAGTCAATTGCGCTGGGTGCAAGATAGGGCCCATAGTATGTTTTGTCAATAAACTAATCAACTAAGATGTTATAGTGTTTGTTCCAATGCAAGCTATATCAAAATACTGAATCCTTAACTTTGAAATATGTATGATAAAATGTATTGGCCTACTAAGACATTTATGGAAAAATACTATTTTCTTTTCAAGATGTTTCCAACTCTAACTTTCTAACTTCTAACTTCCAATTCTAAAGAATGGCCCATATAACCTATTTGACCAGGATTTGTTTCCAGGTATGACTAAAAATGTGCTTTTGACTTTTATTTATATATTGATTATATATATTAGTGCTGGGCAAAGATTACATTTTTTAATCGCGATTAATCGCATGCTTTTCTTGCGATTAATCGCAATTAATCACATTGTTATGCGCACAATTGAATAATGAATTCTAAAGTAGTGTATTGCGCACTTTTGATTTAAATGTACTGCTATATACACAAAAGTGCAATAACATGTGGTTTGCAAAAACTTTAACCCTCTGGGGACCAGAAACGTGCCCCCGCGTTTTGCTCATTTTTTTTTTTAGCAATGCAAAATAAACTCAAACTGCTCTGTTAATTTTGATCTTTCATTTTCGTGTTATACATCAATCGATCATGTTCAGTTTCTATTTTTTTCTGTATACTCACAATAAAAATAAAGTGTTTTGCTTTTTGCCAAATAAAGAAAAATGAACATGATGCGAGTTCTGCACTCTCTCTGTCAGCGAACTCCAATTTGAAACGCGTTCGGAAATCATCTGTAACTCCACGAAAATTCAGTCAAACAGGCAAACATACCCACGGGCATAAAGCTAGAGATCGCATCTTTTAAATGAAGTAATTTATATTAAAAACAAATATTCTCAGCTTCTGTAATCTGTATGAAAATAGAGCGATTCCAGTCGAGCTCATTACGAGCTCATTCCCTTTAATTCGTTCACGCCTACTGCCGGAGCGCGCTATTCACAAGATAATGTGTTAAGCCATCTATGTAAAACAGGTAAGCGCCCCGAAGCAAATGCATTAAAGGCTTCAAGTTTCATCATTCAGTTCACCTGCGCGTTGGGAAGATAGCACGATACACCGGTGTAGAAGCTCTTCAGCTCGTCCTGGATACTATAGCGACGAAGAATCCACATTTTCATCAGAAGAAGAGCGCGACTGACGACCGTTTGTATTTTGAAGAGCGACTTGATCCAGCCATGAATATAATTTCGGATGAGTAAGTATTTAGTCTTACTTCCATTAGTTGACAAGCTATTCAATATAAACATGTAGCTTACATATTATAGTACTGGGTGGACTATTTCCCACTTGCCATCCAGAGTATTGACATTTGATATATTCAACACGATCTAATGAAAGTGCATATCTATACCATGAATTTAATATCTCGTAAGTTACCATTTCAACATCAAAAATGTTTTTTTTTGTTTTTGTTTTTAGTGCATATGCTACGCACTGTAAACCCCAGATAGGAAATTTGTATTTGTAAAGGATATGTTTAGATCATTATGTATGAAAGCTAGAATTTAGAAGTTATTTTAGAAAATAGGCCTACTTTATGTTTAGATTATATTTTGACTAGTTTAAATGCTGCCTCATTATTATCATTGACGATGCATGCTTGCATATATCAGTTGTAAATGTGTGTAAATGTGCTGAAATGTGTAAATATACCCAGTTAATGAATTTCGCAAATGTGTTTGTTTGCGGTGTGCCTCTCCGGTAATGGCCCATTGACACGCACATAGGCTTATTGCACACATCTAAAATTATTTATGTAATAATATTCCTCAACTTTTTTAAAAGAAATGTAGCTTCATCACTACCTCCGCCTGCAACTCGGAGTGCGCTTAGCAACACAGTCAGAAATCAGAAAGAGTAAGTACATATTTACCTACAATTTTACAGATGTTAGTTCAATTTTGTTTATACTTAGTGTTAAGGCATTAAGATTTTTTATTCCTCTTTTTATTCAATTTTAGCATGGATGTGTTGTGTGTGTGGTGTGTGTTGTGTGGTGTGTGTGTGTGTGTGTGTGTGGTGTGTGTGTGTGTGTGTGTGTGTTGGTGTGTGTGTGTGTGTGTGTGTGTGTGTGTGTGTGTTGTGTGTGTGTGTGTGTGTGTGTGTGTGTGTGTGTGTGTGTTGTAATTAAATCGCAATTTTAACCAGAAAAATCTACAATGCATGCCCAAAGTCGTGCAGCCATATAGTTTCTCTTGATATCAGCATGTTCACAGGTGTTTATTTTTTTTTTTACAGGGACGAGATGCCACTGATGTGTCCTGCTGACTTGACATTCACATGAGACTGTACATGAATATGGTAAAATGAAAAATCAAACACCTTGGAAAAGGTATGTACAATGTTTCAGGAATGGGACAATGTTATGTGACTGTTCAAGCTGTCTTAGATCAGTGTGTTTAATGTGCTTTTTTGTCCTTTGTTGTGTATCTTTGGATTATGTTGTGTTGTAAATAAATCCGGTTTCACTTTATTTGGATGGTCCCTTTAACACATTCTGTTGACTATAAGTAACGTTGCACCTACATGTCTTCTAACTCTCATTAGAGTGTTAGTAGAGTATTAGTAGACTGGTAGGGTTAGGGTTAGAATAAGTTGACATGTAGTTGCATAGTTACTTATAGTCAGTAGAAAGTCTGTTGGAGGACCATCAAAATAAAGAGTTATCAGATATTAAGCAGACAGTCTACTAATATTCTAATGAGAGTTAGTTGTCATGTAGTTGCAAAGATACTTATAGTCACCAGAATGTTCAAAAGGGACCATCAAAATAAAGTGTTACCATAAATCCAAACAATCTAAAAGCCATTCTTTTTTAAATCTCCTCATTCTTTGTGTAAGGCATAATGATATGGCCTGATAGCACCTAATAGGGCCATTATGGGAGGGTCTTTGTCTTTCTCAGGTGTGAAATGCCCACACATATTAATGAGAGATCACGTCTCCTCGCATAAAGCTCTCTCAAACAAAACACGTCATACACAATCTAAAAGACTTTATTGACTTATCTGAATGAGTAGTCAGGATGATCTCACATAGTTTTGGAGCAAATATTCTAGACTATGTGATACAATTTTCAAAAGTCTTGTGAAGAAATAATCAATATGTGTTGTGTGGCCTTATTTCAGAAACCTTTATTTTTAGTTTTTTCAATAACCATGCATAAATAATTTTCTCTAAAAAATACAAACATGTACATGTCACGATTCTATGTGTTTAGTTATCTTTTGTGATCTTGTTTTCCCCTGTCTTGTGTGATTTTTGGTTTAGTCCTGTTAGTTTTCCCGCTCCTCGTTTGTGTCCAATTTTCTGCACCTGTTTTCAGTTAATTATCTCGTTTGGTTCAGTTCATTTAAACCCTGTGTTTTCCCTCAGTGTTTGTCGATCGTCGTCAATGTATGGTTGTATGTTAACCCTGAAGTCCTGGAGTGAGTTCTGTTCTTTTGTTCTCGTTTGTTTTTGGACGTTTTAAGTTTGTTTAATAAATATATTATATTGAAGCCCTTGTCCTCGTCTTCAGCTACCTGCAGCAACCCTGACAGAACGATCGACCACTAAAAAAGGAAAAGAACGTGAGCCTCATGGAAATACCAATTCTTCTCCAACAAGAGCGCTCACTTGAAGAGTATGCAGGACTTTATATAAAGCTGTATGATGACGAGACTCAGGATGAGGAGGAGCTAAAACAGAGTTTCTGGGGTGGTCTGAAGGACCCGCGAGTCCAGATATTTCTAGTAAGGGACCTCCATCTATCCTTCCTGGAGTTCGTGGATCACACGCTGTGGTCGTGTGGATCTGAATACTTCGTGGAAGATCTCCCACTCCAATCAGTTACAAGCCCGCCAGCCCCTGAGCCCATCACCTGCATGCCAGCGCCTGAGCCCATCACCTGCACGCCAGCGCCTGAGCCAATCACCTGCACGCTAACGCCAGAGCCTGAGTCTGACCCTTATGACGACCTTCCTGAGCTTCTTCCCCCGGAGACCGTTCAGCCAGAGCCCGTCGCCTGCCCGCCAGAGCCTGAGCCCATTGCATGCCCGCCAGAGCCTGAGTCTGACTCTTATGACGACCTTCCTGAGCTTCTTCCCCGGAGACCGTCCAGCCAGAGACCGTCCAGCCAGAGACCGTCCAGCCAGAGACCGTCCAGCCAGAGACCGTCCAGCCAGAGACCGTCGCCTGTCCGCCAGAGCATGAATCCAGTTCCGAGTCCCCTGATGTGCTGGCCCCGTCCAGTTCCAAGCTCCCTGATGTGCTGGCCCCGTCCAGTTCCGAGTCCCCTGATGTGCTGGCCCCGTCCAGTTCCGAGTCCCCTGATGTGCTGGCCCCGTCCAGTTCTGAATCCCATGATGTGCCAGAGCCCGTTGACCCAGCGCCAGAGCCAGAGCCCGTTGACCCAGCGCCAGAGCCCGTTGACCCAGCGCCAGAGCCAGAGCCCGTTGACCCAGCGCCAGAGCCAGAGCCCGTTGACCCAGAGCCAGAGCCAGAGCCCGTTGACCCAGCGCCAGAGCCAGAGCCCGTTGACCCAGCGCCAGAGCCAGAGCCCGTTGACCCAGCGCCAGAGCCAGAGCCCGTTGACCCAGAGCCAGAGCCAGAGCCCGTTGACCCAGCGCCAGAGCCCGTTGACCCAGCGCCAGAGCCCGTTGACCCAGCGCCAGAGCCCGTTGACCCAGCGCCAGAGCCCGTTGACCCAGACCCAGAGCCCGTTGACCCAGACCCCGTTGACCCAGAGCCCATTGATGTCAAGTCAGTTCCCGTTCCTGAGCCTGTCCTTCTCCCCAAGAAAACTTTGGGGGGGGGGGGGGCTATACGCCTTCGCCGTGGCCGGCCAAGGACCCATGGAGGCCTGAAAAAATAACACCGCCATGGCCACCTGAAGGGTCCTCACCAGCACGGCCACCTGAAGGGTCTTCACCGCCGTGGCCACCTGAAGAGCCTGCACCGCCATGGCCACCCGAAGGGTCTTCACCACCACGGCCACCCGAAGGGTCTTCACCGCCGTGGCCACCTGAAGGGTCTTCACCGCCGTGGCCACCTGAAGGGTCTTCACCGCCGTGGCCACCTGAAGAGCCTGCACCGCCATGGCCACCCGAAGGGTCTTCACCACCACGGCCACCCGAAGGGTCTTCACCGCCACGGCCGCCTGAAGGGTCTTCACCGCCGTGGCCACCCGAAGGGTCCTCACCGCCGTGGCCACCCGAAGGGTCCTCACCGCCGTGGCCATCCGAAGGGACTGCTCCGCCCTGGCCACGCCCACAGCCTGCTCCGCCCTGGCCACGCCCACAGCCTACACCGTCGTGGCCACGACCACAGCCTGCACCGTCGTGGCCACGCCCACAGCCTGCTCCGCCTTGGCCATGCCCACAGCCTGCTCCGCCTTGGCCACGCCCACAGCCTGCACCGTCGTGGCCACGCCCACAGCCTGCACCGTCCTGGCCACGCCCACAGCCTGCACCGTCGTGGCCACGCCCACAGCCTGCACCGTCATGGCCACGCCCACAACCTGCACCGCCATGGCCACGCCCACAGCCTGCTCCGCCCTGGAGGCTTCCTGGACCTGCACCATGCCCTCGTCAGCCTCCAGGGCGCCCACCCTCCCACCCCTTTGGATGTTATACGGCGCGAGGACGCGCCTTCGGGGAGGGGGGAGGTCCTGTCACGATTCTATGTGTTTAGTTATCTTTTGTGAACTTGTTTTCCCCTGTCTTGTGTGATTTTTGGTTTAGTCCTGTTAGTTTTCCCGCTCCTCGTTTGTGTCCAATTTTCTGCACCTGTTTTCAGTTAATTATCTCGTTTGGTTCAGTTCATTTAAACCCTGTGTTTTCCCTCAGTGTTTGTCGATCGTCGTCAATGTATGGTTGTATGTTAACCCTGAAGTCCTGGAGTTCTGTTCTTTTGTTCTCGTTTGTTTTTGGACGTTTTAAGTTTGTTTAATAAATATATTATATTGAAGCCCTTGTCCTCGTCTTCAGCTACCTGCAGCAACCCTGACAGTACATACATGTTG
This sequence comes from Chrosomus eos, assembly GCA_036326025.1. Taxonomy (NCBI): domain Eukaryota; kingdom Metazoa; phylum Chordata; class Actinopteri; order Cypriniformes; family Leuciscidae; genus Chrosomus; species Chrosomus eos. The sequence continues at coordinate 547,201 of JAZAVI010000012.1, read as the reverse complement.
CTCACATATTATGGTAGCCCCGTTTGTGCTATATAGAGTGAATTTACACCTGTGCCATTAACATGTTTATAAATAGTTTATATTACATGTTTATAAATAGTTATTTATAAATAACTTTCAGTGATGTCAATGTCAGTGCATGTAAATGTCAGTGCATGTCAAAACATCCCAAAGGCCCCAAAAACACCCTGGTCCCCAGAGGGTTAAACAAATAAGGTGCTTTTATACCAGCAGTATTCCCTTTACACCGTATCAATAAAATATTTATTGTAAATCTCAACTTAAACATTAATGTAATCAAATATTTAAACAAAGCTATTTGCCACTGCCAGGGCATTACCTTTTATCTAGCTTGTTAAAACGAGTCCAGTTTTCTTGTTTTGTTCTTAAGAGGTATCAACAGGTGTCTTTTATCAGCGAGCAGCAGAAACAGTCTATGTAGTCATGACCACTACTACAGATACAAGTCGACCAATGTTACTTCTCTGATAGTAGCTTAGGTTTGGTCATGCCTTGGTTTCCCATGTAAGATAACATTAAACAGGTAAAGCCCAATTTATACTTCTGCGTCGAACTCACGCCGTAGCTGTGTACGCGCGTACCCTTGGGCGTACCCTGACGTGCACCTCTCCAAAAATGTAACGTCAATTCTACGCGTACCGCAAGCGCTTTGATTGCTAGAACCACTCCCCGGGTTTCACATGCTCCCTCTGCATCTGTAATTGCGCGTCAACGCGGACAACTACACAGAGATATAAATGAAAACCAACGCATAGTCTATAGCGTAGAGGCTCCGGCGTAGGTCCGACGCAGAAGTATAAATCAGCCAAAAGTGAGGTGAAGTGGTCGAGCACAAGGTGCAGCGACAAGCGGGTGCGTTCCTGTGAAACTGTTACGGTCATGCCCGCCTCACGCACGCGCCCGCGCCCGCCCGTTGCCAAAGTTGAATTGTCTATTTTTGTACATGATCCGCAGCACAAATCATTGGAAAAGAGACTGATCCTCGGCTCGCTGTTTGGGAGTTTCCAGAATCTAAATAATTATTATCTATAGGTTTTATAGGTATAGAGCGACTGTCATTCACTCGCAGAGCGCTGTCTCCCTTTCTGTTCACCTGAGAGAACCTGCGAAAGCCTCTCCACACTGCTTGTTTGTGTGGGTTATTTGCTGGCTAACCAACATCCCACCCCTACTGTGATCATGGTTTGACTGTAGGCCAGACTGTATGTGTATTCAGAGCCAGTGAGCAACGGACTTTCAAAATAATAATAAAAAAAAAAAACTGCGTTAACGTGTGATAAAAAAATTGTCGGCATTAATTAATAAATGTGTTAACGTGATAACGCGTTAACTTGCCCAGCCCTAATATATATGTAGCCTGTGGGCCGGGTTAGGATTGGGATCCTTCAGTTGACTCCCGTTCTCTTACTTTTATTTTCATTTTCATGTTTAATCGCACCACTAATTGGGGGGTGGAGCGTGTATTTAGTAAGCCATTTAACACGATGGAGGCAGGCTTATATATAGACACCTTGGGTCCTTAGACCGGGACGGTGTAAATTTACTGCTGGCTCTGGTGTGGTGAATCAGTGATTCAGAGGCTGCTTGAGTGTTAAGGTATGTTTAAAAGCGTTTTCCTTGTGTGTCGTTTTTCACTGGAGATTAGTATGCCAAATGAATGTTTGTTTTAATAGTGCGTGAAGGAGGCGACGCTGATTGAGCTGCAGTGCGCCTTTGGTTTCCTGTCTGACCATGTATCGGCGAGCGAACTACGGCAAAGTAATGCCAAACCATTTCCGTGTTTAATAGGCGTCGGCTGGAAACTGTGACGGGAGCAGATGTTTATATTCAACTTAGTGTTTCCCCTTTCACTGTGAACGTTACGACAGGTATGTTTTTAATTATGTTCTGCCCGTATTTCTTTCCCCTTGCTGTTCGAACTAGCGTGTGTGTATATGAGTCTATTTTTGGTATCCGAGGGTGTGCACTTTGATATTGACCACCTTTCTTTATATGGCCATTTTATCCTGGTATGTGTGACTGCATTCAAAACGTAATTTTGTATTGACTGAAGCATGATCAAACAAATATTCTTAATGATGTGGTTATTTTGTTTTCAGACCTGAGCAGTTACACCTGAGTTGCTAGCTGCTGTTCTCCATATTGTGTGACTGTGGATGCTGCTTAAAGTATAGGTAGTTTACATTATTAATATTATTTTTTTTCTTCCTTATTGACTGTTTGTTTTCCTCTAGCCTGCTGGCTGTAGCTTTATTGTATGCGAATGTATGAATTGTACGTCACAGGCTAGAGTGGGTTTATATATTTATTTTGGTTATTATTTCCTTTATGCCTTATTCCCTTCTCTGTTTGTAACCAGCCTCGGTGTTAGTGGAGCCAGGGTAACTCCTGTATAAGAGACCTCACTAGAAAGCGAGTTTTCCTTTTTTTTGCTTCTCTTTCTTTTGTTTAACGAAGTTTGCAGTGCCGTGTAGTGTGAACCTTAACCCCCTCGTGACGGATTGGGCGGTACCGCCCAAAATGGCATACTTTTACAAATGTGTAATTATCTCGAAAACTATTAATGATAGAGAGGTGCGGTCTTTTTTGACGTCTTCCTCAGATTCCGCTGAAAACAGCGGTACCCGATCTGTATAGATACACACTTCCTTGTAGCGTAGTATAACAGCGAAAAAAGGCCAATGAAATCAATGAAATCAATGTTGTTAGGCGGATTTCACTCGCAACGACCAATGAAAAAATTACCACTGCGAGGAATATTTTTTTTACCCAATCAGAGGAAGGTTACCATGACGTTTTCTAGCTAATCAGAGGACTCTGTAACCTTGCAAGGGGAGGTACAATAGTAAGTGACAGCTGACAGCGTCGAGTGGAGAAGGAGACAGAGAGTGAACGGAGTATTACAGAGCGCGCAGATATTATATGAGAGAGAGAAAGAGAGACAGAATAAATAGCATTGTTATTGTATTGTTTTATTATTATTGTATTGTTTTAGCACTGTTATGATGGCAAGCAGTAGATTTACGGCAGAACAAGCTCTGGAACAGTTACTGGAAAGTGACGAGGAGAAATCCGGAGCAGACAGTTTTTTCACAGATGAAAAAAAAAAAGTTAATTAAAAAGTTAATTATTTCATTGTTATTTGCACATTTCATTGAAAAATTACAAATGTCTGTCAACCAAAGGGTTCCAAAAATATATTTTGTGTTCAAAAACTGTTCACTGTTTTTGTTTGATTTGTGTTTTTTTGTAATAAATGACAAAAATTTAATTTTCGTTTTTGAAATTCTCTAGTTTATTGTAAATTTTTCACTCATACTTCCTTTATAAACACATTACATGCAAGCTTATGTTAGCTTAGGGTCTTCTGAATCCATAGATACCAAACACATGGTGTTCCATCTCCATTACATATGGTTTATAAGCCCAAATGTAAAAATAGAGAAAACGGACCAAAAAGGGCTTAGTCCCCAGAGGGTTAATACCTTTTAACCATATTTATTGGAGTGCTGTAAGTGTAGACCTTGAACGCTGGGGTGTATTACTTCAAATGGGGTTTGTGTCTTTGTTCACCGGTGGTAGTGCAAACTTAGCCTTCCCTTAGTGTTCTCTCGATTGCTTTACTGGCTCCCATGCAGATGGCTTGGTAGTCCCTAATTATATGTTAATTTGTTTTATTATTATTTTTTTGACCAACCAACACCTTCAATCATTTCAAAAATAAAGATTGTATTTTTATACTTTTCTAAGAACCTGTGTCTGTACATTTTATTGGGGCAGAGTTCCCCTTGCTCTCACCCTTCCCCTAACTAGTTTAACCCAAGGGGTGGCGTAGTCAGTTGTACAATTTGGGGCGCTACAAATTGGCATAGTCGGCAGGGTATGTTTTTCTTTTCTTTGAAGTGTTGGTTGGCCACATTGAGCAGCATCGTGTGTGTGTGTGTGTGTGTGTGTGGGTGTGTTTGTGTGGAGAACAGCGGCTGGCAGCATGATGGACTCGGATGACGCCGGCGGAGGATCTGATGCGGAGCTGCAGCAACTGCTGGAGCGTGTAGCACAGCTCCAAGCTGAAAATGAGAGACTGTCAGGTGCACAAGGAAACGATGCTGGCAGGAGTAGCCCCCTCCCAGTACAAAGAGAGCAGGCAGTATATCTGCCCAGAGAGAGACGGTGCTCTAAATTCTCCGGCTCTGTAACAGCTGGGTCACTTTCTATTGAAGAGTGGAGCGAAGAAGCACAGAGTTGTATTAGGTCGAGGTACATGTCTGATTTGGAAAAGGCAATGTTTTTGTATTACCATTTAGAGGGCGAAGCCCGGAGTGAGATTAAATATCGATCTGTAGTTGTAAGAGAAAATCCTACAGAAATCATTTCAGTGTTAAAAGAGGTATATGGATGTTCTAAGTCATAGGTTCTCAAAGTACGGCCCACGGGCCAATGGCGGCCCGCGAAACATTTCTGGCGGCCCGCGATAACATCTGATAACATCTGTAAAACTGTTAAAACTGTAGGCCTATATTGCTTGGAAAAAATTTATATCTCCGTTTAGTGGTGTTTAGTGGCATCTATAGGCATAAGCAGTAATTACATGGTCCGACCGACCGATCGCACTTGACCTCACTCCCAAGGCTATCAACGGAACAGTGGTTGTCTACACAGGAATAGGAATCGTGGCCAACCGAAACCAGCACCACAAATCCCATTGCAATTTAAAAGGATATTTTGACCAAGTAGGCCTAATCAATATTCAGTGTGTCTTAATGTCAAGCTTATTAATAGCCGCGTTTCCATTACCTTTCAAATTTTTCGCGGGCGTGAACACTTGCATTTTGTGGAAACAACTTTGTAAAATAAAAGAAAACAATCAGTAGGCTAGGCTAGCCTACGCGCTTTCATGATCTCCGTGAACTGGAGCGCGAGAACTGAAACGAAAATATTAGCCAGGCTAAAGCTTGAAATGTCCACTTTTAAACAAACAAACTCGAATCGAAAGCAAACCTGATTAGCCTATACAGCCTAAATCCGTATGAAAGGTGGATTCCTCTCTAAAAGCGCATCTGCTTAACAGCGGAGATGGATATATGTTTTTAGCTGACACTTAGAATACAAAAGTTTATTAATAAACAATTAAAATGCCTCGCTGTTTTTTCAGACGCATTTATTATAATTAGCCTATAACTCACCTATAAATCAGGCTAGATCAGACACAGGCTATGGCTCTTCAGAAGAGCTTTCAATGTTGTTACGGAAAGGGTGAAGATTGTTTGGTTCTTGTCACATTAACTGCGGTGCGCTTGCGGCATTCTTAAAAGTTGAGGTGTTTTCCTCTCACTGCGCCTGGAAAAAAATGAGCGCGTCGCTTGAATTAGTGCACTTGCCGTGCGTCTACATTTGAAATGACGAACTTGAGAGCGCAAAAGACACGATATGTGAACGGCCCCTTGACGACCTACCTCCAGTCAGGCCACAAGCTACTGGTAGCTCGCGAGGCGCCGAAAAGCGCGCTGTTTGCATCCCTGTTAAATACTCTTGTTCCGCCTGTTTTGTTATATAGGCCTACATCCCTAAAAAGTGCATAATACTATTCCTATATGGCACTGAGAAGAGCTCTTCTCATTCATCACTGCGGGAAAAATATTAATTCCAGGTTCTAATTTGGCCTTAGAAAACCAGTAAAATCGACATGTTTTCCATATTAATTTGTGAATATTTAAAATGTTTAAGGGGCAAAAAGTAATTTAAACAAAAATCTGAAAAAGTCTGTAGATATTTACTTTTTTGCGCAGCAGTTGGTGTAGCCAGTTCAAATTAAAATTCTGTTCAACTTTGCGTTTTTAAAAAGACAACAACAGTTTATGAAAAAAGTTTTTCAGTTACGGGTTAAAAAAGATAGATAATAAGCAAATCTGCAATAATGGAAACGCGACTGACAAGCAATGATAGATATGAATGATGATGATGACTTGTTTGGTAAGCTTCTATTTTAAAAGTTTCTCCCAGCCAGATTTTTACAAGTTTTGCCAGGTTTAGCCTCAGTTATGAATTAAAATGTGTTTATTGCAACTAATGTAAACTGTAGAGATGCAACCTGGTCATTCAAATTATTTAAAATGGGATTTTCTTTTCAGTTTTTTTCTTTTTCTTTTTCTCCCCCGCCCCTTTGGCGGCCCTCAGTTCAATGTTGGGTTCCTAAATTGGCCCTCACCTATCAAAACTTTGAGAACCCCTGTTCTAAGTAATATGTATATTGGCAGCAGCGTTTCTTTGACAGAAAACAAAGAGAAAATTAGTCATTATTTGAGTTTTCCCATGCATTAATGGAGCTTATGGAAAAGGTGAAACAGTCCAAGGGGGATTCAATTTCTAATCTGGACATAGTGTGTGTTAAGAGACCAATTCTGTGAGAATGTGCGAGATCATATGTTACAAAGAGAACTTAAAAGACTGGTACGGGCTGATGGGCTGTTGTCTCTCTTGGATTTAAGACGGGAGGCCAATAGGTGGGTGGAGGAGGGACAGACAAGTCATGACCGGAGTCACCGCGTGCCGGGGCGCAGTAGTGAACCATCTTACATGTCTCAGTGTGACTCCACTGTTGCTCAACCTTCTGAGATGGCAGAGTTAAAGGAAATGGTTTTAAAGCAACAAGCCCAACTAGATAGGCTGGTCCAACACTTAACCTCATGCCCCTCAGTTAAACAGGGAAGGCCGTTTTAAACATGCTCCTAATGGTCAGCCTATCTGTATTAGATGTGATCGACCTGGACATATAGCCCGGTATTGTCAGTCTGCTCCTTCTAGCAACAGTAGATCTATCCCTAATATGTTATCAGATTCCATCAGTCAGTCAGCACCCTTTGTAAACAGTTCTAATAGCCAGCTGGGAAACTAGAACCCCCCAGTGTGCAGACCCACACACTGGGAGGGAAGGGTTCTGGCTCTGCATGTCCTGCTTCTCTTGGACTGTTAGTGGGGAGATGTCTGGTGTTGAGTGTGGTTATGGGAGGTGTGATAGACCCTTGTTTAATTGACATTGGATCAATGGTTACAACTTTAACTGAGAGTTTCTTTAGGAAGCACTTTATTCATTTGCAGAGGAAAGATTGCAAGTGGTTAGGCCTTAAGGCCTAAGGCATAACGGGCTAGACATACCTTATACTGGCTATATTGAATTGGATGTGGTTGTTTTAGGACAGCGTATTTCGGGGAGGGGGATATTGATTGTCAGGGATCCACAACATGTGACCCTCCAAGACCGTAAGGTAGCTACCCCTGGTATATTGGGTATGAATGTACTATCAGAGTGCTATAGGGTTCTCTTTGAGCAGCATGGTTCACAGCTCTTCCACTCCCCTCCCGTTAAGTCGGCGGCACCAGAAGCTCTGCGGGCCCTGCGACATTGTGCGAAGGTCCAGACCCTCGTCAACACCCCCAAGCCGTTCAAGGTTAAAGTCCAGGGGAAATCTCCGATCTGCCTTGGGGCTGGTGCCTTGACTATGGTTCCAGTTACATGCCCTCAGCTGGAGACCGCTGAGTTCTTGCTTGAGCCGTTAAGTTTTGAAGATGGACAATTGCCCGAAGGTCTTTTGGTGTCTCCCACCCTGGTTTCTGCCAAAAAGGGCCTTTTCTAGGCTTTTCTAATGTTGGGTGTACTGAAGTGTGGCTTTCCCCCCCGTCATGTTGTTGGGACTGTGCAAGCTGTGGTGGCGAACTCTGCTGGAACTAAATCTGTTGCCGTTGAGCCCTCATGGGAATAGTGTTGCGCTTATGTCTCTACCCAGGAGGCAATCACTTCCTCCAGTGTCCCTGAATCTGTTCTCCCTGACTTTGAGGGGCTGGCTCCACAGCTGGTTTTCCAAGCCAAGGCCCTCTTTGCCCGGTATGAAAGCATCTTCTCCAAGGGTGATGGAGACTTGGGATGTACCTCCCTGATTGCTCACGAGATTCCGTTAGTCGATGATGCCCCAGTCCGCCAGCCCTACTGACGAATCCCGCCCTCTCAGTATAAGACCGTGAAGGCACACATTCAACAGCTCCAAGATAGCCAAGTTATAAGAGAAAGCAGCAGCCCGTACTCTTCCCCCATCGTCCTTGTAACAAAGAAAGATGGGAGTCTTCGTCTCTGTGTGGATTATCGGCAGTTGAACTCCAAGACCCGTCGCGATGCCTACCCTCTCCCCAGGATAGAAGAGTCCCTAAAAGCCCTGTCTGGAGCAAGATGGTTTTCTACCCTTGATCTCGCAAGCGGGTATAACCAAGTCCCAGTGGCAGATAAAGATAAGTCAAAGACTGCCTTTTGCACCCCGTTTGGCCTCTTTGAGTTTAATAGGATGCCATTCGGGCTCTGCAATGCTCCAGGCACCTTTCAGCGTCTTATGGAGCTCATGTTTGGAGATTGCGTCATCAATCAGTTCTCCTGTACCTTGATGATGTGATTGTATTCTCCACTACAGTAGAACAACATCTTGAGCGGCTTCAAAATCAGAATCTAAAAGTCAAGTTGCCCAAGTGTCAATTCTTCCAGCATCAAGTGAGTTATTTGGGGCATGTGGTCTCTGCTGAGGGGGTGGCTACTGACCCTGCGAAGATTGAGGTGGTTAAGGAGTGGCAGCGCCCGGGCCACCTGGCCGAATTGAGATCTTTTCTCGGGTTTGCAAGCTATTATCGGTGGTTCGTGGAAGGACTCTCTAAGCTTTCAGCCCCATTACACCATCTTGTGGGGAGGCTCAATGGACCACGTCGAAAGGGAAAGACTCCTCTGGTTCCTTTAACCCTCTGAGCCCGACGGCATCGTCGACGACGCCACACATCAGCTCCGAGAAATTATGATATAACTCGACGACAGATTTATCGATTTTCTTACCGTTTTTTCCAGCAGAAAGCTAACGAGCTAGCCATCACGGGGGTGTCTTTGGTGTCTTTCTAGCCTTTACAGAAGGTTTTCTATCCAGCCTGGAACTTGTGCATCCTTTCGGAGTTTTTCAGCCATAAATCCAAACGTTTATATCCAACTTTGATACACTTGAAGTCCATAATTTATAAATATTCCGTCATATTTGCCGCTAGCTCGATGCTAGCTGCCATTTTGGATATCCACGTGATGGTTTTTGACCAATTACAGGCTGATCCGTCGTAAACATTGGGTGCGTCACTGGGTCATTGCGCTCTCTCCAAGGCAGGGAGGGAGAGAGAGACTCAGGTTTCACAGAGAATCACAGAGAAATAGATCTAAATCGAGCGTTAAATGATGGATTTTCAGGAGAACAGAGCTTTTTGACAGATGAGGAACTAGATTACCAGGATAGACCCAGCTGAAGTGACATTTTTTTATTTACTGAAAAAAGTATTATAGAAGTATAAAAGTATTATAAAAGTATAAAAAGAATAGAATAAATAAAATAATAAATAAAATAAATAAAATATAAATGCAAAGCCTGTGATGTGGCCCTCTTTGTGATTGCTGATAGGAACTGTTTTGAGGCTTGGCACCAGTGAATTTCATGAAAACGCCTGGACTTCTTTTGGAAAAATGTAAATAGTTTTGGTTCTGTACAAGTTATAATGTTTATTCCTGTGCTCCAGGACTCCAAAGACATGAACAAACTGTTTTCCAGAGGAAATTTGCTTAGCTTTTATTTATTTGTGTGTGATTTCAATAAATATTTGAGTGATTCAATTTCCGATTTCTTTTTTCATTTGTCTTTATAGTCCCATAACTTATTTTACATTCAGGTGACATCAATGTAACACAAATATGCTGAAAGTTCAATTTGTCCTGAAAAAAAGAGGTGTGTCAATTGTCTGTGCACAAAAGGGTTGATGTTTTACAAGCTTTTTTAGTTAATAACACCAGACGGAAATTTTATTGTAAAAATACCCTTAGGTCTCTGAGGGTTAATGACAGCATGGGATGAAGCTTGTGAAAATGCATTTCAGTCCCTGAAGGAGAGACTTACCTCTGCCCCAGTCTTGGCCTACGCTGACTTTAAAAAGCCCTTTATTGTGGAAGTAGATGCCAGCCACGGGGGTTTGGGGGCGATTCTCTCTCAAGAGTGTGACGGGAAGGTTCGCCCGATCGCCTTTGCTAGCCGCGGGTTGAAACCCAATGAGAGAAATATGGAGAATTATAGCTCCATGAAGCTTGAACTTCTCGCAGTGAAATGGGCAGTGACAGAAAAATATAGGGGATACTTGCTGGGGAATCATTTTACCATTCTGACAGATAATAATCCTCTGAGCCATTTACAGACTGCCAAGCTGGGGGCGACTGAACAGCGGTGGGCCGCTCAACTTGCATCATTTAACTTCACTATCAAGTACCGCCCAGGGAAGAACAACCAAAATGCGGACGCATTATCCCGGAAATACCTGGACCGTTTTGCTGTTGGGACAGACGTCCCATTGCTGGGAGCCCTGGCTGGTATGGGCCAACCGCTTGCCGCCGAGGGTCACTGTGGAGAAGTGGTGGCAATACCTGGCCATACACCTCAGGACCTAAGCTTGCTGCAAGAGACTGACCCAGTCATCGGGCCGGTGCGCAAATATCATCAAGCAGGGCAATGTCCAAGAGCTGAGGAGCGTAAGTCGTTGTCCCGCTCCAGCAGGGCACTGCTGCGACAATGGGACCGCCTAGTCGAGAAGGAAGGTGTATTGTACCGCCTCATTCGTTCCCCCGGTGGAGAACTGGAGACACTCCAGCTGCTGCTCCCCCAGTGCTTGCAGGAAGAAGTCCTCCATAGTGTCCATGATAATCAGGGGCACTAGGGCACCGAGAGGACCCTCCAACTTCTACGGGACCGGTACTTCTGGCCGAATATGACCAGGGATACTGAACGGTGGTGCCAACGATGTCAAAGGTGTGTACTGGGGAAGGCTGTCCAGCCAAGGTTCGTGCCTACTGGGGAACACTGCAGGCTACCCAGCCAAATGAGATCCTGGCTATCGACTTCACAGTTTTGGAACCTGCGAGTGATGGTCGGGAGAATGTCTTGATCTTGACTGATATTTTTACCAAATACTCTCAAGCATTTCCCACCAAAGACCAAAGGGCTTCCACTGTGGCCAAAGTGTTGGTCCAGCAGTGGTTCCATCGTTTCGGCCCGCCAGCCCGTATCCATTCTGACCAGGGTCGGAACTTTGAAAGCATGTTGATTAAACAACTCTGTCAGATGTATGGCATCCAGAGAAGTAGAACCACCCCTTACCACCCCCAAGGTAATGGACAGTGTGAAAGATTTAACCGTACCTTGCACGACCTTTTGCGTACCCTGCCGTCAGCCGAGAAACGACACTGGCCCCACCATTTGCCACAGCTGACTTTTGCCTACAACACGACACCCCACCAGACTGCCGGACACACGCCATATTATCTTATGTTTGGTAACCATCCAAGATTGCCTGTGGATTTCTTGCTCGGGACTGAGGTAGCAGTGCAGGACGCCGGCAACTTGGAGGACTGGATTCAGAAACATCAACAGAGTATGCGGGTGACGCAGGAGCATGTCCGGCAAAGATCGGATGAGCTGATACGCCGACGGAACCAGAACCACAATGACAATGTAAACGATTCTGTATTCGAAGAAAGGAGGCTAGTGTACCTGCGTAACCATGTGCCTGGAAGGAACAAGATTCAAGATCACTGGAACTCTGTCATGTTTCAAGTACTACGGAGTCCCACTGGGACTGGAACTGTATACACTGTGGCCCCTAGAGATGGAGTAGTGCCAGTCCGGCAGGTGCACCGATCCGAGTTGAGGCCTGTTCTGTAGGGGTTCCAGTCGATAGCAGAGGTGGCCACTCCTTCCGTAAGCCAAGCTGACTTGTCCGTTAACCCCACGGCCAGGGAAGAGGAAGGGCAAGAAGATGTGGTCATTTTTCATCCTGAGGAGATCCAGGAGGCCCTAGATTTACCCAATTCCCTCGCTCCTACTGAAGTGGAAGTTATACCTGAAGACGGGACCATGACTCTGCGACGCTCAGTTAGGTCTACAGCAGGTCAGCACTCTTACCCCCACCGGCTCCCTAGAGCAGTTTCCGTTGGGAATGAGGAGAGGATACTGCCAATAGGTGGTGACCAGAGTATTGGAGTGTGAACTGTTATCGTCGGGCCGCCGATTCACTTGGAGGGGGTGGAATGTAGCCTGTGGGCCGGGTTAGGATTGGGATCCTTCAGTTGACTCCCGTTCTCTTACTTTTATTTTCATGTTTAATCGCACCACTAATTGGGGGGTGGAGCGTGTATTTAGTAAACCATTTAACGCGATGGAGGCAGGCTTATATATAGACACCTTGGGTCCTTAGACTGGGACGGTGTAAATTTACTGCTGGCTCTGGTGTGGTGAATCAGTGATTCAGAGGCTGCTTGAGTGTTAACCCTCTGGGGTCCGAGGTGTTTTCTGGGTCCTGGAGGTGTTCTGTCATGCTCTGACATTTGTGCTTATTTCTGTTACTTCTGACATTTTCATGGCTAAAGTCTGATTACACTGTATTCAGCACTAACTCTGCTACAGTAATATGTCAGCAGCATGTATGTACAAGTTTTTAGTTTTGAGATAATGACGTTTATGCGTGGTTTGTGAAAAAAAAAAAAAACATTGTCACTGAAATAAGGTCATAAAACCCATACTAATTATTTCTTCACAAGACTTTTGAAAATTGTATCATGTGGCCTAGAATATTTGCTTCAAAACTATGTGAAAATCATCCTGACTACTGTCAGATAAGACAATATAGTGACTTAAAATTTGTAAGACGTGTTTTGTGTAAGAAAGCTTTATGCGGAGGGGCGTTAACAACCCATTAGTATATAGTGTTTTCACACCTGAGAAAGACAAAGGCCCTCCCCTAATGGCCCTATAAGGTGCTATCAGGTGCTGTCATTGTGAGAAGCCTTGCACAAAGAAGAAGGAGAGACTTAAAAAAGAATGGCTTTTAGATGGTTTGGATTTATTTACAACACAACCAAGTTATTTACAACACAATCAAAAAGATACACAACCAAAGACAAAAAAGAAACATTAGTAAAACACACTGATCTAAAGACAGAGACTTGGACAGTCACACAGCTTTGTGCCATTCCTAAAACATATAGGTTACATACCTGTCATCTCCAAGGTGTTTGATTTTTCACCATGTTCATATACAGAGACTCACGTGAATGTCAGCTGGACTCATCAGTGCTGGTCCCTGTAAAAACATTTTTTAGAAAACAAAAAAACAGCTGTGAACATGCTGATATGAGGAGAAACTATTTTAGATTTTTCTGGTTCAAATTATGAAATTTACTAAATACATACATATACTAATATATGAACTCCCAATATATGTTGTGCCTTGTAGTTGTAGGCATATGTAGGGCTGCATGAAATAATAACAATAGCCTGTAGCAGCTAGGCAGCCTATAAATCACTAAAAAGTTCAGTAACACTACATTAGAGAAAACTATATGGATTATCATGTTACTTAAAACGTTTCCATTCATTACAACGTTATGAGATGAGATTGCTGGAGTAAAACCATAAAGCCTAATGATTGGTTTGTTTTGCTTTTCAAACCCACAGCGCGCGTGACTCAAACTCAGCGCGTGCAAACATTTACTGAATGCGATCGAGCCGGACCAAACTATGAAACGTTATATTATATAACGTTTCATAGTTTTTTAGTCCGGCTCGATCGCATATTCTTACATAATTATACATATCTTCGTGTGAGCAGATATCCACAAACACAATAAACACAAGTCTAAACATAATATTCACAATCATACGAGCCTTCTGTATCGTGCTGTTTAATTATCGAACATATGTTTTTATGTATATACATTTAGCATTAGGCTTCATGTTTTACTCCAATCACATTTCATAACGTACATTTTAGTCTGGCACCAGTTTAACTAGTAGCTACAAGTTTATGCAACAATAACATGCTGCTAACATGCTACTAACAATGACATGTCTTACCTTATTAAAAATCGTTCTCATAATCAAATTGTGTTCTTCTAACTCGTCTGATGTAAATCCAAGATAAAGAGCACAGCACACTCGTGAAAAGCAGAGGGTCGTTAACAGTTTGCGTTCCTCCACGTGGCTCATTAGTATGCGAGCAGCTGTTGCACGCAGGCGTGGTCACATTAAGGTTAATGAGCTCAGGCTGGAGAAACTGTACGTCCTTGCTTTCATACGAATTACTTAAACAGAGAATATTTGTTTTTGATATGATTTACATCATTTAAAAATAGAGACTCAAAGTGTTGTAAAGACATACGTTTCAGGTCTGTGTGAGAAACATTTACTGAGGTACAGATAATGTTCTGTCGCGTTTCAGAATGAGCTTCACATTGAGAGAGACGGCAGAACGCGCATCATGTTCATTTTCTTTATTTTACGAACACAACATTTTGTTTTTATTATGAGTGTACAGAAATAAAAGAAGACATTTAACAGTTTTGAATGATGTATAACACTTACATGTAAGATCAAAATCAACAGAGTAATTTGAGTCTCTTTTGCACTGATGAGAACCCAGAGGGTTAAGGTATGTTTAAAAGCGTTTTCCTTGTGTGTCGTTTTTCACTGGAGATTAGTATGCCAAATGAATGTTTGTTTTAATAGTGCGTGAAGGAGCCGACGCTGATTGAGCTGCAGTGCGCCTTTGGTTTCCTGTCTGACCATGTATGGGCGAGCGAACTACGGCAAAGTAATGCCAAACCATTTCCGTGTTTAATAGGCGTCGGCTGGAAACTGTGACGGGAGCAGATGTTTATATTGAACTTAGTGTTTCCCCTTTCACTGTGAACGTTACGACAGGTATGTTTTTAATTATGTTCTGCCCGTATTTCTTTCCCCTTGCTGTTCGAACTAGCATGTGTGTATATGAGTCTATTTTTGGTATCCGAGGGGTGCACTTTGATATTGACCACCTTTCTTTATATGGCCATTTTATCCTGGAATGTGTGACTGCATTCAAAACGTAATTTTGTATTGACTGAAGCATGATCAAACAAATATTCTTAATGATGTGGTTATTTTGTTTTCAGACCTGAGCAGTTACACCTGAGTTGCTAGCTGCTGTTCTCCATATTGTGTGACTGTGGATGCTGCTTATAGTATAGGTAGTTTATATTATTAATATTATTTATTTTTTTCTCCCTTATTGACTGTTTGTTTTCCTCTAGCCTGCTGGCTGTAGCTGTTATTTTATGTGAATGTATGAATTGTACGTCACAGGCTAGAGTGGGTTTATATATTTTATTTTGGTTATTATTTCCTTTATACCTTATTCCCTTCTCTGTTTGTAACCAGCTTCGGTGTTAGTGGAGCCAGGGTAACTCCTGTATAAGAGACCTCACTAGAAAGCGAGTTTCCTTTTTTTTGCTTTTCTTTCTTTTGTTGAACAAAGTTTGCAGTGCCGTGTAGTGTGAACCTTAATACCTTTTAACCATATTTATTGGAGTGCTGTGAGTGTAGACCTTGAACGCTGGGGTGTATTACTTCAAATGGGGTTTGTGTCTTTGTTCACCGGTGGTAGTGCAAACTTAGCCTTCCCTTAGTGTTCTCTCGATTGCTTTACTGGCTCCCATGCAGATGGCTTGGTAGTCCCTAATTATATGTTAATTTGTTTTATTATTATTTTTTTGACCAACCAACACCTTCAATCATTTCAAAAATAAAGATTGTATTTTTATACTTTTCTAAGAACCTGTGTCTGTACATTTTATTGGGGCAGAGTTCCCCTTGCTCTCACCCTTGCCCTAACTAGTTTAACCAAGGGGTGGCGTAGTCAGTTGTACAATTTGGGCGCTACAAATTGGCGTAGTCGGCAGGGTATCTTTTTCTTTTCTTTGTGACGTTCGTCTGTTATAGAACGACTTAGTTTGAATAAACGAGCAGACACTGATTAGCTACTTGCTCTAAGTTTATTTAAAATTAACAGCAAGACAACTAGAAGTGAATGTGCTTTCCATTAAATGAATCACACACAGTAAACAAATCCCTAACAAAAACAAAAAAAAAACAAAAAAATTGCAATGAACGTGCTTTGTTTTAAATAAATCACATACAGTAAGCAAAACCTTTAAAAAAACCTTTGCAATGACCTTTGCAATTTAGACGCGCAAACTGGGTGCTGGTGCTGTGAGACGTAGGCTACATGCTCGGGCAGATTAGGCTTGAAGTAGTTCATCCTCGGATGCGGCGCCGCGCGTGCTGCTGTTACAAAACAACGGTGCATTCAGCCAAACGAACGTGGTCTTGCCGGTCTTACGCACCCAACGCGTCATTTTTGCCGCGCACCTTCGCGCTTGTGCGGACGCGTCGAGTATAAACAAGGCTTTAACAAGGCGCGCGCTTTGATCGGTCTCCCGAATCATCTCCAGCAGTGCAGCCTCCGAAGCACCACTAACTCCGCCTCCGTTTCCCTCGTAAGCTGATATTAGTATTTAAACATCCTCTATGATAAAAAATGTTTGTAAAAAATATTTTAATAACACGGTTTTGGCGGTTAGAGTTCTAATGAGTCCCGGATGAGCACTGCAGTGAGACGCTCTTGCGTTCCCTCCCCGACTCACATGAACTTACATATACACATATATGCATCCCCCCACACCCCATCCCACGCCTTCGCCGCTTCGTACCCACAGCCTGGCAGGCGGGTCTGTGACCAGCGCCGAGAATGGCTGCAGGACTGGATGCTGCTTGCCTGGGCTGGACTAATTCAATCCCCCACTCCCCACACGTGTTGCAATGTCTTGTTCATGTTGTTGTACTGTTTGTGTGCTAATGTTGCTGAGGTGTTTTTTTCCTGTTCCCAGACTGTACTCCTTACAGGAGCATAGTCTGGGGGTCGCCTTTTTTTCACCTCACCTGTCCTCATGTCATGCTGTATTTTCAAGATTGGCGCTGATTATAGCAGCCATGGTAGCATCTTGCTACCGAAGCACATTCCTTGTGTGTGAAAGCACTACTTGGCAATAAAGTTGATTCTGATTCTGATTCTGATTCTAATGACGGTTTTCAACTATAACCGTCGGTCTCACGGTTATATAATAACCGTCACAGCCCTAATATATATATATATATATATATATATATATATATATATATATATATATATATATATATATATATATATATAGTCATTGCATTCTTTCTTGTGTGACACACTCATGAGGGGGTTGGGCCGTTCACGCCCATTCGCATATTGCCTTGCCAAACAAAAAAAAAAAAAATGTTTTTCACAATTTAAAGGTGCCCTAGAATGGGGTTATTTTATTATTTTATAATTTTTCTGGGTTGCCCTTATAATGTTAGTATTTTTTTTAGATAAAAAATTGTCATAATTTAGAAATAAAAGGCATTTTTCCTAGCCTGATTTTAGCCTCTGATTTGAACACACTGTTTGAAGGGGCGTGTCTGCTGTGGGATTCAGTGTAACCGCCCACTGCTGTGATTGGCTGCTGTGGGATTCAGTGTAACCGGCCACTGCTGTGATTGGCTGGAATTAAATCTATTCCCATCACATAAAATGTTGCCGTGAAGAGCATTGAGCAAGCAGATGACAGTCTGTTGATCGCGAGACTGAAGATCTTATCATTGCAACGCAGTTTCTGCACTCTCTCTAATGCTTTCAACAATGCAAACACGATGATGTAAATACAGTTAGAGCTTCGTTGTGCAGTGTAACGTGCATCATTGATTTCATAACGAGTCTGGCAAGTGTCCAGATAAACTCGCGCTGTGTGGAAAGATTGTTCTCGCTTTCTGTATATCATTTATTCACTGAGAGAAGCCTGCCTGATATTGTCCCAGGTTAGAAAATAAGTCTGTGGTGAAATGGGCAGAGCAAACTAACAACTTCGAATTAAACTGTTGCAGTATCCGATTGTAGATAAACATCAACCACGTCTGTTGACATTTCTTTTCTGTGGGAAGGGTATGAAAAGTCCTCACATCCCCTGCACAGCCTGGAACATAACATTTATTTGCCGTTTTCCCTATGATTCTCGCTTGTTTCTTCACCTGAAGAACTTCCGATGATTCGGCTGCACAGTTCCGCCTGTCATTAAACATGGGCTGGCATATGCAAATTTTTGGAGGCGTACATATTAATGATCCCGACTGTTGCGTCACAGTCGGTGTTATGTGGAGATTCGCCTATTTTTCAGGGTTTTTTTTTTTTCAAAAACGAGATTTAAATAAGGAGAAAACAATTGTATTTGAGACTCACTGTATGTCATGTCCATGTACTGAACTCTTGTTATTTAACTATGCCAAAATAAATTCAATTTCACATTCTAGGGCACCTTTAAAACAATCTATTGTTTTATGTGAACGATTAGGCAGGATGATTTTCAGATAATTTTGAAGCAAAAACTCTAGGCGACAACATCCATTAGTCAAAAGTCTTGTGGACAGATATTTAGTTTGTGTTTTGTGGCCTAATTTCAGAAACTTTCATTTTTAGTTTTTTCAATAACCATGCATAAACAATATTCTCTCAAAAATACAAACATGTACATACATGTTGCTCACATATTATGATAGCCCTGTTTGTGCTAAATAGAGTGTAATTACACCTGTGCCATTAATATGTTTATAAGCAACTGAAAAAAGAGGGTTAATGTAAGAAAAATATAAATTTTTAAAACTATCGACTAAAATAACTAAATAACTAAAATAGCTAAAGCTGAAACTAGTTCAAACAAACAGGGCTGGGCAACAGCGTTCGTCATTACATTGTGTTTCTCTTGTGCTGAAAGCCATCTGCCGGAAGCTAGTTATTTCAGTCCATAAAGTTTTAAATATAGATATTTTTCTTAGACAAACGCATCGCTTCACTTCAGAAGGCCTGTATTAATTTAACCACCTGTGATAAAGTTACATTTGCTGCCACCGCACACACACACACACACACACACGCACACGCACACACACATCCGCAACACGAGATGCTGATAGTACATGGACATTCATCCATTTCTCCAATTTCCCTTCCATATCCCAGTCTATTCACTATTCGTATATTCACCTTGAGCTCCTTGAGAATCGTAAAGATGTTCTAAAATGTAAAGCTCCTCTTTCTGAAGAATTGAGATGAATTTAGCTTTCACAGTGTCACTATACATACGTATATCACAGATCTTTGTCATGGTCTCCTGACTGGTTAAACGGTCATGTGTGATTTCTGGATATTGTTCCTCATGTATTAGTTTCTGCTGACAAAGTTTATCTGCATTTATCCAAACAATTTTAACCCCTGAATGAGATCTGGTCAATGATTTTCAAATAATTGTGCCTTACCTTCCTCACTATTCAGACACGGCTCATCTCTCTTTGGACGAATCTGATCAAGATCATCTTTCTCAATCGTTGCAGTCCAGACAGTCTTCTGATCCTCTTCTCTGATAAGAGTCATTTGAAGATCATTCTCCACACGAGTCTTGACCTTGAAGAAGTTTGGAGGAATTTCTCTTGTGAGTGTAATCCCTTCTATGGGATGGATAGCGGCACCAGGAACGGCAAGAATGTGTGGCGTGTTCATCCGGAGTGGCCTGCCAGGTCTGGGATGGTCTATAAGGTAATTTGTCTTTTCTTTCTTCTCAACTCTTTCTTTTGCACGATCATCAACTGGAAAAAGGTAGAGATTTAGAATGAGAGGATCTTTAGAACGCATGTAGAGAAGAAGATCGCAGTGTTCTTCCACTCGCATTAGCCAATTTATAATTAATGTTTTCAGAGAGAAGGATGGCTGGACAATCTTCGCATGGAATCGGGTCAACTGCACAGGTTCTGTGGTTATTCCCTCGTCTTTTACGGTGAGGACTTTCACAGCATCTTTGAGAGAGGGGTCAGACTCTCCTAAACAGGCGTAATGGGGCAGATGAACTTCCTCCAGTTTCCCTGAGATCACCGTCACGTCAATCACTGGAGCGATCCGGTTGCACTGCAGCCTCTCCAGCTCTGCGTTGAGGAAGAGTCCGTCTACGGTACGGTACTGAAGGCTGACGACACAGTCACAGACCCATCGCATTCTGGTCCTGACACACTCGTAACGGCCTGGGTCAGTGTTGACCCTGAACTTTGACCCTCCTTCATCTGTACAGGCCGACGGCTCAATCTGAAGCCACTGATCAGAATCAGCTATATGGACACAAGACTGGCAGTTCAGCAGCGGGTGAATATCCAGCCCAGAAGATTTGGGCTCAGAGAACCTGTGAAGAACCAGAAGAAGGCAGAAGCAAAGAGTCAGGGGGTTTATGCACAAACAAGATTCATTGTTGAATAATCTAATCAATAAAACTCGCCAGTGACAGTAACTACGTTAGTTGGCATTAACTGAGATGAATAACACTTTAGGTGTTTTTCATTGTTAGTCTATGTTTATTTCAAAGTTTATTAATACATTATTAAAATCAAAAGTTGTATCTGTCAATATTATTTAATGGACCTGAACTAACATGAATTAACAATGAACAGTTGACTTTAACATTAACAATTAATGCATTAACGCATGTGAACTAATGGGACCTTATTGTAAAGTATTACCAACAATTCAAAAGCAACAACATACAAACAGTTTACTATAAAACAAACTATTTAACAGGCAGTTTGACAGAGAGAAAATATAAAGCTAGTATATAATGCTGTGACTGACACCTGTGATGTCACTCACTAATAACAAACACTCAAATATAACAAACAAATATATACTATAGGGGTGTAACGGTATGTATTCGTATTGAACCGTTTCGGTACGAAGCTTCCGGTTCGGTACGCATACAAACCGAACTGTTCCTTGGACCATTTTTCCTGCCGACAAAATCCGCGCTGGCGCGACCATAGGGCACGACCACCACAACGTTGCGCAACATCAAATGGCAAACGTAATGAAAGCGGAACGAAAAGGCGCTACTCATTATATTGTGCTTCGCGGACTGTTTATAAGTTCGGACCAGCAACATTTGTGCAGCGCGAGCCGATCTTGATCAAGCGACACTGTTACTAGACAGCGCTAAGATATCCAGTAAAGAAAACATTTGAATTCGCCACTGAAGTAATAACATCACTGCGAGATCTAGTGAGAAGCATTCAAATTTCTCCGTTATTAATCGTAGATCTCTATTAGATCAAACAGCGCTGACGTGGAAACCAGGAAAAACATTGTGCCGTGAATGATCTAGTTATAGGCTTTAAGTCCACAGATCAGCATTCACCATGGATTTAATATGAACCGTGAATTTTGTGAACCGTTACACCCCTAATATACTATAATGAGTTTAATTCACACATCATTGTCAAGTTATGTTTATGTTCTCTATGTTTAACTAGAATACATGAACTCTATATTGTTGTCCATCAATAAGCTGAAGTTGAATAATGTGTCAAGTCTTCTATAAATCAGTGTTTTTAACTGTGGATATTTTCACAGAGGTGGTCAGACAAAGACCATCAGCAGTCTGTGGTGGACAGAAATGTTCATTATCAAACATAATAAATGAGTTTAAAGACTATAAAGAACTGGACTGTTTTACTGCGCACAACACAACTGTCTACAGTTAATTGTGCTTGATTGTAATTGAGGGAGTGCTGGAATAGATCAAGTAATACTGAGTGAATTTGACTATTTCTGTCTTATTCCTCGTCTGCAGGAATATTAATAGAAAAGAAGATCACACTACAGCTAGAAAATTACAGAAAACTAATAGCAAATTACAGTTTAGAGATCATGTGTGATCAGGAGCTTTTGAGAAATATCAGTAAATCAGTCAGAGACCTCACAACTCTGAAACTGAATGAAGAAATAGATTTAGCTCAAAACTAACTCAAATTAATAATAATAAGTTGTTTATAGTCCCTGCACAGGAGAGACTTTGTGTTCTTTCCAAACAAAGGAGAAAAATATATATGTATTGATACTAGCCAAAATACAGTATGATGAGAAATATCAGCATATCGAGTATCAGCAAAAACCCAATATGTGCATCTCTAGTGTTTAGTGCCGTATGAAGAACAGAGGATTGAACTATTATTCAGTCTGGAAAAATCCTTCACTAAGACACAGTATATTTCACTCACCCGGTTGTGTGTGTATCACTGTTGTTTCTCTCAGGACGCTGTTTAATGTCACACAGAGACACTGAAGAGTTCATCTCATAAACCCTAAATCCAGCATAGAGGGGTTCAGTGAATGTGGTGTAGAGTGTGTGTAAGTGTGTGAGTGTGTGTGTGTCAGAGACGCTGTAGAAGGACAGAGAGCCGGCCGACATGTCCACACACACTCCTACTCTCTTACAGGATGAAGAGACGACAGGAATATCAGTGCTGTTATTATTGTGACGGACAGAGAATCTGTTATACGAGCAGAACAGACTCCAGGATTTATCATTGAATCCAAACATACAGTCTCTCCCTCCTTTCCTGCTGATTCCTTTATATGACACTGATATACCAACATAATCTCCGCTCCATTCAGCCTCCCAGTAACAGCGTCCAGTCAGACTCTCTCCACACAGAACCTGAAGAACATCATCAAATCTCTCTGGATGATCAGGATACGACTGACTCTTATACACACGCGTCACTGTCCTGTTCTCATCAGACAGAATGAGTCGAGTGTGTGCTGTGTTTGGATCCAGTGTGAGATCACAGGCGTCTGAACACAAGAAGAGAGAAACATTTCACTAAATGACAAAAATCATCAACAAATCACTGAATGATTGTGTGTGTAGACCTACATTTGTATAATCCTGCTGTAATTCTCAACTCTCCACAATGATCCACACTATAAAACACAAACATGATTCATATTCATTTACTAAAGACAAGACAAGAAACACACACACACACACACACACCACACACACACACACACACACACACACACACACACACACACACACACACACACACACACACACACACACACACACACACACACACACACACACACACACACACGATTCACATTTAAACAGTATGCTATTTTTCAGTTTACAGCAGGGACGTTTCTAGGATTTTCATTTTAGGGGGGCTAAGCCCCCAATAAAAAAAAAATAACACTTTAGTTTTTAGGGTCTAATGCTCACTTTCATTACCATGCAATGGGGTTTTATAATCAATGTAGTCCAGAATTTGAGGTACAGTCAGGAGGGTTCGGGGTTTCCCCAAGAAAATTTTGATTTCTCTGAACTATTATGTGCATTTTAAGATGTTTTGAAGGCAAAAATTGGATAACAACAGCTTTAAAACCATGTCAGTAGGCAGCTGATTATTTTTCTCTCCTCATCAGCATCATACTCTTTTTCTCTTTGTTTTTCTCTCTTGCCCTGTCTCTTTCCCTCCTAAAGCTGAGCTTTGACTGATATAGGCTTTTCATTTTTGTCTGTCAGTGAAGAAAGTAAACATAGGGTCAACTGGTAGGTTGATTTTGCCTATGAATCATTTTCTCAGACAAGTTAATTTACTGAAAACTACTAGGTAACTAAGTTTATTAAATTAATTCAGATTAAAGGCTACACATTCATTATTGATCTTATGCCTAATACAGGGCTTTATAATCAAAGAGGTCCTAAATTTGAGGTTTGCAGGGTTCAAATTTTTTATTTCTCTGATATGTGCAATTTCAAGACATTCATAATTAGACTAAAAAATTGATAGAAATAGCTTTAAACCATTCATCTGACCTATTTGTCAATCTGTCTCTCCTCATCTCCATCATCCTTTTCTCTCAGTCTCCTCATCTCCATCTCCTTTCTTTCTCTCAGTCTCCTCATCTCCATCATCCTTTCTTTTTTTTTCAGTCTCCTAATCTTGCCCTGAAAGCTGAGCTTTTTTATTTACTAAAGGCTACAATTTGTATATTTATCAATATGTACACATTCATATTAACCTGTGCCTAACATGATGAAAACGCTTTGTTAATGTTCTTGCCCCTCACAATGCAGTAAACAAATTAATTATTACATTAGGCTGTATAGTCACGTTACATGCCTTTTCAGTTCAAAATGCGAAATTAGACAAAACTATTAGTTGCCTGATTAGTTCTTGCCATTCTTACATTAGACCTAAAAAACTGTCAAAATAAAACGTTACCTCGTACCTCGCACTTGCCCTACACTGAAGCTCAGTCGCAAAATCAAAGTTAAAATCGCGCTCAGCAGTTCTTGACGTAAACCCGCATTGAATGGTCTCTCAAGACTGACATTGACGAACTGACAACCAATGCTCAATGAACACACACACACAAACCCCAACAACCCACACCACACAACACACACACCACCACACACACACACACCACCCTCTCCTCCGCTGCGGATTTAACATGAAGAACGCGCTGAATCGGATTATTACAAGACTGAAGCGAACACGAATTTGTGTAGCATATTAATCACACATTTTTAGGGGGCTAGGCAGAAATTTAGGGGGCTGAAGCCCCCTAAAAAGGGCCTAGTGACGTCCCTGGTTTACAGACACTAACGTTATTCTATATCGCGATTAGAACAAAGCACAAGAATAAAAGACTTACACTTCTCAGCTGAATCTGTTGCTCCTCCTCGAAGTGAAAATAAACCAGCACTTATTCTGAGGTAGCCTAATCCCAGGATTTTTCCTCATATAGCCGCGCAAGACGACAGTAGATTAATCTGACTAAAAAATATATTGTGTTTACAGAGTTTAATGGGGGTTAAAGCGTCTCAATGTGTTGCTTCAGATCATTAGCGCTTGAATAGCGCCGTGGGCGTGTCACATTACAGAGATAATGAGATGAGAGAAAGATAATTAGAAAGGCTGACACGTCTCTCTTTTTATATAGATGACATAAACGGGAATATTTATTTTAGTTTTGAATCGGGTCATTTAAAAGTACAAACTCAAACGATTTTAAAGATATATTGCTTATGGCTGGGTGAATAGTATTCGCTGAGTTCTGTTTATGTTTAGAGACGTGCTCCAGAAAAAAAAGTTGACAGAGAAGGTGAGGCAGAACGCACACCCTTTTAATTTTCTTTATTTTACAAAAGCACAATATTTTATTTCGATTGTATGTGGGCACATAAAAAAATAGACATTTAACAGTTTATTTTCTCATATGTCTTAACTCTATATGACCAGAAATTATGGTAGTACTTTAAGTCTATTTGTCTGCTATGTGAAAAAAAACGAGCAAAACGCACGGGTGCGTTTCAGGTCCCCAAAGGGTTAATGATTGTGAGATGTAGTGCTTTCCTCAGCGCAGAACTTACATTTCACTATTATATTCTCCATTTCAAATGTTAACTCGTGCAAATGTTTCATTTTGCTGTCAAGAGCGAATCTCCGCAAAACTTGATAGATTTCCATGAACGAGCGCCGCCGCGCGCATGCACGAAAAACAGACTAAGCGCAATAGAATAGGAGCGCTATAATTCTATCAAAATATACATAGGCCTATTGCTCAAATATTTTTGTTGAACAATAAATGTGCCATATGTAGAATTTTAAACCTACAATTAAATTATTTCTTAGATCTTATTTTTATTATATTATATCAGACAAATATAATAAGAAATCAGCCAAATGTATCGGTCTAAAAAAAATCTGCATCATATATCGGCTGCCCTGATTTCTAAATAGCGGCATCGGTCAGAGAAAAACCCATATCGGTCGACCTCTAAATGTGAACTTTTGGGATTCACCTTCTGGAACTATTCCTCTTCAGTTTTAGTATTGACTCCTCGGAACATTTTTGTACACCTTCTGGATTTACTTTTGTCAGCCTTTTTGGAAATGTTTGGACTTGCCTTTTCATCAAATTATAGAATTGAACACATTTCTTCAGAACTGTCATCTGGTTTCATGCATTTGGGTTCAGCCTTTCTGACTGGTATCACACTCGTCCTATCCCTGTGTTTCTGACTAAACCGTTGAAAATAATCAGATAAACTAATAAACTTGTGTCTAATTTCACCATTTTGAATTGAAAATATGCCTATATAATTTACGTGATTCATATAATGTAGTAATTAACTCTATGTGAATGGACAAGAAACATTAGCAGAGCCGTTTATAATACTAGGCATTAGATTAATAATGAATGTGTAAATATTGTGAATTAATTTAAAAAAAAATTATTACCTAGCGTTCGTACCTTAAGTAAAATAAGTCAAAGCTTAGCCTTAAGAGGGGAAGAAACGTGAAAATAAGCAGACTGAGAGTAAAAGAAAGAGTGATAAGGAGAGAAAAGGTATTGACCAATAATCCACTGGTTTAAAGATATTTCTTATCCTTTTTTTTTTACCTTCAAGCGTCTTGAAATGCACATATGTAGATCAGAGAAATCTAAATATTTCTCAGGGATGAATGACGCCAACCCAACTTAGTGTGTGTGTGTGTGTGTGTGTGTGTGTGTGTGTGTGTGTGTGTGTGTGTGTGTGTGTGTGTGTGTGTGTGTGTGTGTGTGTGTAAGTGTGTGTGTGTGAGTGAGTGTGAGAGTGAGTGAGAGTGAAGTGAGAGTGAGAGTGAGAGTGAGAGTGAGAGTGAGAGGAGAGAGAGAGAGAGAGAGAGAGAGAGAGAGAGAGAGAGAGAGAGAGAGAGAGAGAGAGCTAAATATGGCGGAATAGCACTTGGGAGCACTTCGACTCGGCGCAGTAATATCATCACTCCAGGATCATTCAGGATCACTCAGGATCATCCATGATCACTCAGGATCATTCAGGATCATTCAGGATCACTCAGGATCATCCAGGATCATTCAGGATCACTTAGGATCATTCAGGATCACTCAGGATCATCCAGGATCATTCAGGATCACTTAGGATCATTCAGGATCACTCAGGATCATCCAGGATCATTCAGGATCACTCAGAATCATTCAGGATCTTCCAGGATCACTCAGGATCATCCATGATCATTCAGGATCATCCATGATCATTCAGGATCACTCAGGATCATCCAGGATCACTCAGGATTATTCAGGATCATCCAGGATCATTCGGGATCCTCCAGGATCACTCAGGATCACTCAGGATCATTCAGGATCATTCAGGATCACTCAGGATCACTCAGGATCACTCAGGATTATTCAGGATCATCCAGGATCACTAAGGATCATTCAGCAGTGATGATATTACTGCACCGAGTCGAAGTGCTCTCAAGTGCTATTCCGCCATACATTATAGTTATCCATTTTACCCGCTTAGAAAAGCACCACATTTTTTTGTGTCACCATACTTGGTGGTGTAACTACTCGTGTAACTGTATTTAAATAGGGAAAACGTGGAGGTGTTTGGTCGCTTCTAACTTCATCTCTGTTTGGCCCCTAATGAATGAACTGGGCTAAGCTAACTGCTCTCAAAGTGTCGCCGCGCGCCAGAGCGATTGAGCGCACGCACTGAGACGAGAGAGGTGTGTATCAACTCGTCTTAGATAAGAGAATAACATAGTTTAATATGAAAAACCAGTGGAGTGTTCCTTTAAAGCAAAGCTGGCTACTTTACACCATTGTTGACTCGTCTCCCTTCAGACGTGCAATTTATCAGTGGAACCAATATTACAAAACCAATATCCGATAATTGAACAATTAACTAAAATTAGCACTATTGTCATCTGTAGAGCCACTTTATATCTGTACTAATAATATGTGACTTATGCACAGATTCAACTTATCTGTTTCTTTTCTTTCAAAAATGCAATTTGACACATAACTTATAGTCAGGTGTGACTTGTGTTTGCAGAAAATACTGTAATGGAAATAGTGTAACAGAAAATAATGTAATTTCCTGACGTTACAACTACACATTCTGGTCTTAGGTCTGTACATATTTGTACTACAATACATTAGAATTATATAAGAAAAACATTGTCCATTGTACTTATTTTATTATAAATAAAGGTAACACTTTATTTTGATGGTCCCTTTTGAACATTCTGGTGACTATAAGTAACTTTGCAACTACATGTCAACAAACTGTCATTAGAGTATTAGTAGACTGTCTGCTTAATATCTGCTAACTCTTTATTGTGATGCTCCTCCAACAGACAATGTCTGACACCAGGTTCACTAGAGCAGTTAAATCACCAAACACACGTTTATCCTCACCTGAGGTTAGAGGTCGCTGGTTCATCGCTGGGGTCAGTGGTCACTGGTTTATCACTGGGGTCAGAGGTCACTGGTTTATCACTGGGGTCAGAGGGCACTGGTTTGTCACTGTATTTAGGAGGATAACGCATTGATCCGTCACTCTTCAGAGACACACTGCTGGGTTCTGGAGATGAGAATTTCTTCCACTTCCTGGAGATACTAAGAAAAGATAGGATAATTTATACACGTATTTACAATGGATTAAAACTAAATGATTAGTTCAGATGATCTGTGATGTTGTGTGAGTTGGTCTATTGTGTCCAAGACTGGATTGTGTCCTTTGGGCTTGGCCCCTAATCAGTCAAATGTATCGGTCTAAAAATAATCTGCATCATATATCGGCTGCCCTGATTTCTAAATAGCGGCATCGGTCAGAGAAAAACCCATATCGGTCGACCTCTAAGTGAACTTTTGGGATTCACCTTCTGGAAATATTCCTCTTTGGTTTTAGTATTGACTCCTCAGAACATTTTTGTACACCTTCTGGATTTACTTTTGTCAAACTTTTTGGAAGTGTTTGGAGTTCACTTTTGGGATTTTTTTCCTGTGAAAGTTTGGACTTGCCTTTTCATCAAATTATAGAATTGAAAACATTTCCCCAGAACTGTCATCTGGTTTCTCTGCATTTGGTGTTTATTCGTCTCAATTAATGTTTATTTCAATGTTTATTAATACATTATTAAAATCAAAAGTTGTTTCTGTCAATATTATTTAATGGACCTGAACTAACAATGAACATTTGACTATAACATTAACAATTAATGCATTAATGAATGTTAACTAATGGGGCCTTATTGTAAAGTATTACCAACAATTCAAAACCAACAACATACAAACAGTTTACTATTAAACAAACAATTTAACAGGCAGTTTGACAGAGAGAAAATATAAAGCTGGTATATAATGCTGTGACTGACACCTGTGATGTCACTCACTAATACCAAACAATCAAATATAACAAACAAATACACTCACCTAAAGGATTATTAGGAACAACTGTTCAATTTTCCTTTAATGCAATTATCTAATTAACCAATCACATGGCAGTTGCTTCAATGCATTTAGGGGTGTGGTCCTAGTCAAGACAATCTCCTGAACTCCAAACTGAATGTCAGAATGGGAAAGAATATATAGGTGCTATTGAAGTGGAGATTTCAGACTTGGAGTTTGAGAGAAAAGTCATTTTGAGAAAACTGGCTTTAAAGATTTAGCATCAGCCAATGAGATCGCTCATTTAGAGTTAAATCCCCCCCTTTTACATTCACGATTGGTTGCTGATAAAAAGGAAATGACCATATTTGGATCCGACAGCGTTGTTCAGGAGAAAGAGAGCTTTCTAACGGTGTGTGTGTGTTGACAGGGTGCAGATATGCGATCGCGGATCTGCGTGATGATTTATAACGACAACTTTTGAAGAATTTATGAGAAATCTAGAGACGCAAACAGACAAAGTGTAGTAAAATAAAGACCTAAATGTGTATTTAGGTCTGAAAGTCTGAAAGACGACATGTTATTGAAGACAAATATCCCAAAATCTCAAAATTGACCAGTGAAAAAAAAAAACAATGTTTTTGCCTGCTGTGTCTCGCCTTAAGCAATTTTGAGCGTGGCATGGTTGTTGGTGCCAGACGGGCCGGTCTGAGTATTTCACAATCTGCTCAGTTACTGGGATTTTCACACACAACCATTTCTAGGGTTTACAAAGAATGGTGTGAAAAGGGAAAAACATCCAGTATGCAGCAGTCCTGTGGGCGAAAATGCCTTGTTGATGCTAGAGGTCAGAGGAGAATGGGCCGACTGATTCAAGCTGATAGAAGAGCAACTTTGACTGAAATAACCACTCGTTACAACCCAGGTATGCAGCAAAGCATTTGTGAAGCCACAACATGCACAACCTTGAGGCGGATGGGCTACAACAGCAGAAGACCCCACCGGGTACCACTCATCTCCACTACAAATAGGAAAAAGAGGCTACAATTTGCAAGAGCTCACCAAAATCGTACAGTTGAAGACTGGAAAAATGTTGGCTGGTCTGATGAGTCTCGATTTCTGTTCAGACATTCCAGTGGTTGGCCGTCAGGGCCAGCAAGGCCTTCTCTGCTGGCCTGAACACTATCAGAATCACTGACTTGCACTTTAATATTTTTTTGTCCATGAATGAGTATTAATTTATTCCCAATAGTTCATTCTCTTAACTTTATAGCTTATCTCTTGGTTGCGCTGCTTCCAGTAGTGTGTTTTTATGTTAGAGCTTTTATCCAATCATATTTCAGCCATCATGCATTGCCATGGCCAAATAAATCTGCCTGGAGGCCTTCAGAATTGACAGTGTGGGCGCCTGTAGTTTAAAATGAATGGCAATGAAACTGTTGCTTTAACCAATCAGATAATCAGTCAGATTTAATCAGCCAATCAGATTTCGCTTTGACTGCAGCGGGACCATCTAGCAGGCATACAATAACGTCTGCATTTTCTCGTTCTTTTGATTGGATGCTCAGAGCGTGTACTATTACTGGTGGTAGTATCCGCATCTGTAGCGAACTGCGTAAACTAAAATATATTCCTGTAGATTTAATAGTTTTTCAACCCACAAATTAATGTTTATTTCCCTCCTCGACCCCCAGCAGGTTCAAACCTACCGGAAAAAAATCCCTTATTAAGCCTGAGCTAAACGCAGAGTAACGGAACTCTGTCTCGATCTGTCCGGGTAAAATCAGGACTAATCTAAGTTATGCCATGAATGATTTTGAAGGCAAAAGTCCCGCTGATCTCATTGATTTCGTTCAATTTCGTCATGTTTTGCGGTGACTGTGTCCACTGCTGCTTCTGTCGAGACACTCTCAGCCCTAAAGCGAATTAAAACTCAGAAATATGACGAGACAGACACGACATTGTTGGAACTGAAACACAGTTAGAACCTGTACAACAGTAATTGAAGTCTTCTTGAGGAAAGAAATAAGGATGGATTTTGTGTAAAAAATAATCAGTAGTTTTGGCGAGTATGCTTTTTTCCCCGTGGTGAATATGATTTTCTTCTTAATTTTTCTTTTAAATTCATGATCGAAACTTATTTTTTTCAAACATTCATTGTAACGTCTGAAAAGGGACTATTGCAACCCTTGAACTACAAGATAAGGGAGGCTCCGTTTCTGAACTTATAATCGTATTCGGAACGCAAGAACCATTGTACACACAAACGCACCAGCCGAACTCATGCGCTCGTTTCTCTCTACCGGCCTTTCCCGAACTCACCGCATTAACCCAATAACTGCCGGTGAAAAATAAAAACAACAATTATAGAGAGTCTTTGTGCTGCTACACTATTAAAAGTTATTAATTCAGGTAGGACAGAAGGCCTAGGTATGAAATGCACGACCCGCCACTGAGACATTCAGATGGTAGAGACAGAATTTGGCGTAAACAGAATGAGAACATGGATCCATCATGCCTTGTTACCACTGTGCAGGCTGGTGGTGGTGGTGTAATGGTGTGGGGGATGTTTTCTTGGCACACTTTAATCCCCTTAGTGCCAATTGGGCATTGTTTAAATGCCACGGCCTACCTGTGCATTGTTTCTGACCATGTCCATCCCTTTATGGCCACCATGTACCCATCCTCTGATGGCTACTTCCAGCAGGATAATGCACCATGTCACAAAGCTCGAATCATTTCAAATTGGTTTCTTGAACATGACAATGAGTTAACTGTACTAAAATGGCCCCCACAGTCACCAGATCTCAACCCAATAGAGCATCTTTGGGATGTGGTGGAACGGGAGCTTCGTGCCCTGGATGTGCATCCCATAAATCTCCATCAACTGCAAGATGCTATCCTATCAATATGGGCCAACCTTTCTAAAGAATGCTTTCAGCACCTTGTTGAATCACACATAGAATTAGGGCAGTTCTGAAGGCGAAAGGGGGTCAAACACAGTATTAGTATGGTGTTCCTAATAATCCTTTAGGTGAGTGTATATACTATAATGAGTTTAATTGGCACATTATTGTCAAGTTATGTTTATGTTCTCTATGTTTAACTAGAATACATGAACTCTATATTGTTGTCCATCAATAAGCTGAAGTTGAATAATGTGTCAAGTCTTCTATAAATCAGTGTTTTTAACTGTGGATATTTTCACAGAGGTGGTCAGACAAAGACCATCAGCAGTCTGTGGTGGACAGAAATGTTCATTATCAAACATAATAAATGAGTTTAAAGACTATAAAGAACTGGACTGTTTTACTGCGCACAACACAACTGTCTACAGTTAATTGTGCTTGATTGTAATTGAGGGAGTGCTGGAATAGATCAAGTAATACTGAGTGAATTTGACTATTTCTGTCTTATTCCTCGTCTGCAGGAATATTAATAGAAAAGAAGATCACACTACAGCTAGAAAATTACAGAAAACTAATAGCAAATTACAGTTTAGAGATCATGTGTGATCAGGAGCTTTTGAGAAATATCAGTAAATCAGTCAGAGACCTCACAACTCTGAAACTGAATGAAGAAATAGATTTAGCTCAAAACTAACTCAAATTAATAATAATAAGTTGTTTATAGTCCCTGCACAGGAGAGACTTTGTGTTCTTTCCAAACAAAGGAAAAAATATATATGTATTGATACTGGCCAAAATACAGTATGATGAGAAATATCAGCATATCGAGTATCAGTAAAAACCCAATATGTGCATCTCTAGTGTTTAGTGCCGTATGAAGAACAGAGGATTGAACTATTATTCAGTCTGGAAAAATCCTTCACTAAGACACAGTATATTTCACTCACCCGGTTGTGTGTGTGTCACTGTTGTTTCTCTCAGGACGCTGTTTAATGTCACAAAGAGACACTGAAGAGTTCATCTCATAAACCCTAAATCCAGCATAGAGGGGTTCAGTGAATGTGGTGTAGAGTGTGTGTAAGTGTGTGAGTGTGTGTGTGTCAGAGACGCTGTAGAAGGACAGAGAGCCGGCCGACACGTCCACACACACTCCTGCTCTCTTACAGGATGAAGAGACGACAGGAATATCAGTGCTGTTCTTATTGTGCCAGACAGAGAAACTGTTATTAGAGTAGATCAGACTCCAGGATTTATCATTGTATCCAAACATACAGTCTCTCCGTCCTTTCCTGCTGATTCCTTTATATGACACTGATATAACAGCACGTCTCCCGCTCCATTCAGCCTCCCAGTAACAGCGTCCAGTCAGACTCTCTCCACACAGAACCTGAAGAACATCATCAAATCTCTCTGGATGATCAGGATACGACTGACGCTCTTTCACACGCGTCACTGTCCTGTTCTCATCACACAGAATGAGTTCAGTGTGTGCTGTGTTTGGATCCAGTGTGAGATCACAGGCGTCTGAACACAAGAAGAGAGAAACATTTCACTAAATGACACAAATCATCAACAAATCACTGAATGATTGTGTGTGTAGACCTACATTTGTGTAATCCTGCTGTAATTCTCAACTCTCCACAATGATCCA
This sequence comes from Chrosomus eos, assembly GCA_036326025.1. Lineage (NCBI taxonomy): Eukaryota > Metazoa > Chordata > Actinopteri > Cypriniformes > Leuciscidae > Chrosomus > Chrosomus eos. The sequence goes on along the minus strand of JAZAVI010000012.1, from coordinate 513,574 downwards.
CACTATAAAACACAAACATGATTCATATTCATTTACTAAAAGAAAACACAAGACAGCACAACACACACACACACACACACACACCACACACACACACACACACACACACACACACACACACACACACACACACACACACACACACACACACACACACACACACACACACCACACACACACACACACGTCTGATGTAAAGCACAACAAGCTAATTGTAAAGGCCTGTTGTTTTTAGACATTATATGATAATCTATTAGTATAATATTTCACACTTTATCAGAGCTTGGCACACAGATAATTATTACACTTTTAGACATTAGTTAGATTAATTAATTAATTTAATGTTATTGTGAATTTATAATTTAGGTATAGTATTATAGCTGAATTTTCAGCATCATTACTCTCATTAACATTACATCATACAGCATTAATATTACCAATACTATAGTTTTTTTGTTTTGTTTTTTTAATCAAATGAATACAACCTTGGTGAGCAGAAGAGACTTCTTTTAAAAACATTAAAAATCTTATCGATCCATAATTTTAGACTGGTAATGTAAGTGAACTAAACATTTCATATTAGACAGTGTTTTAGAATAGAAATGTGTCAGGGTTATAGAGTTATTTTTGTCCACTAGAGGCGCCATTGTGTCTCTGTCAGTCTCTGTCATCATGTCATATTGTTGTTCCTGTTCCTTGTTCCCTGTTTGTGTGTTTAATCAAGGGGGTAATCCATCAGCCGGAAGTTGAAGCCTTGCGGGCGCCGCCATTGTAGCAGAACTTCACCTGCTGTTAGCATCCCATTGACTCCCATTCATTTTGGCGGCACTTTGACAGCGAATAACTTTACATCTGAGGCGTCCAAAGACTCCATTTGTCCATTATTTATTTCTAAAGAAACACGACAATGTATAAAGGGCTCCATTACTTTGTATCTTACGTTATGGCCCCGTAGAAGCCGTTTTTGTAAAAAAATAGGCTAACAATTGCATCATAACCACGCGGCTTTCTGTCGCGCAATATAGACATTACCATATAGACAGGAGGAGAAGCTCGCATGCAATCTTTTACTGTCTATGAGGCAATCGGGGGGACATAGAGGCATAAAGTCAAGGGAGAAGCCCGTAGATAGAGAGTCCATAAAAGCAATGGGACAAAATATTTCAACAACGTTTTTGAGGAATTAGGTGATTCAGATTTGTCTTGCCACCGCTACTAGAAGATTTACAACTGTCAGACTGTCGTCACGCTCAGTTTGAGCCTGCAGTCGCTCAGCCATCAGACCGGAAGTGCAATAATCGGGTTTTAACTCACACTTCTCTGAGTACTCGCGTCTTTTTAGGTTGTGTGTGTGTGTGTGTTGTGTGTGTGTGTGTGTGTGTGTGTGTGTGTGTGTGTGTGTGTGTGGTGTGTGTGGAGTGAGTGAGTGAGTGAGTGAGTGAGTGAGTGATGAGTGAGTGAGTGTGTACTTGTTTTTGTGATATATGAGGACATAAATGTGTATAATGACATGGGTATTACACTGGTATTACAACTTACACGTGATATATGAGGACATTGCATGAGTCCTCATATTTCAAATTGCTTAAAAAACATAAAAAACAATGTTTTTTTTAAATGTAAAAATGCAGCATGTCTCCTGTAAGGGGTAGGTTTAGGGACAGGGGCAGTGTAGGGGGATAGAATATATAGTTTGTCCAGTATAAAAGTCATTACGCCTATGGAATGTCCTCATATATCACAAAAACAAACATGAGGTGTGTGTGTGTGAGTGTGTGTGTGTGTGTGTGTGTGTGTGTGTGTGTGTGTGTGTGTGTTGTGTGTGTGTGTGTGTGTGTGTGTGTGTGTGTGTGTGTGTGTGTGTGTGTGTGTGTGTGTGTGTGTGTGTGTGTGTGTGTGTGTGTGTGTGTGTGTGAGTGTGTGAGTGTGTTGTGTGTGTGTGAGTGAGTGAGTGAGTGTGAGTGTGGAGTGACTTTTGGGATTTTTTTCGTGTGAAAGTTTGGACTTGCCTTTTCATCAAATTATAGAATTGAACACATTTCTTCAGAACTGTCATCTGGTTTCATGCATTTGGGTTCAGCCTTTCTGACTGGTTTCACACTCGTCCTATCCCTGTGTTTCTGACTAAACCGTTGAAAATAATCAGATAAACTAATAAACTTGTGTCTAATTTCACCATTTTGAATTGAAAATATGCTATATAATTTACATGATTCATATAATGTAGTAATTAACTCTATGTGAACGGACAAGAAACATTAGCAGAGCCGTTTTCATCATACTAGGCATTAGATTAATAATGAATGTGTACATATTGTGAAAAAAAATATTGTTTAAAAAAATGATTACCTAGCGTTCGTACCTTCAGTAAAATAAGTCAAAGCTTAGCCTTAAGAGGGGAAGAAACGTGAAAATAAGCAGACTGAGAGTAAAAGAAAGAGTGATAAGGAGAGAAAAGGTATTGACCAATAATCCACTGGTTTAAAGATATTTCTTATCCTTTTTTTTGACCTTCAAGCGTCTTGAAATGCACATATGTAGATCAGAGAAATCTAAATATTTCTCAAGGATGCATGATGCCAACCCAACCTAGTGTGTGTGTGTGTGTGTGTGTGTGTGTGTGTGTGAGTGTGAGTGTGAGTGTGAGTGTTAGTGTGAATGTGAGTGTGAGGAGAGAGAGAGAGAGAGAGAGAGAGAGAGAGAGAGAGAGAGAGAGAGAGAGAGAGAGAGAGAGAGAGAGAGAGAGAGAGAGAGAGAGAGAGAGAGAGAGAAGAGAGAGAAGAGAAGAGCGCTAAATATGGCGGAATAGCACTTGGGAGCACTTCGACTCGGTGCAGTAATATCATCACTCCAGGATCATTCAGGATCACTCAGGATCATTCAGGATCATTCAGGATCACTCAGGATCATCCAGGATCCTCCAGGATGACCCTCCAGATCATTTCTTGGGGTAATTATAGATGACAGAATCAGTTGGAAATCCCACATTAATCATGTTCAATCTAAACTATCAAGATCAATTGTAGTATTAAACAAAGCAAAGCAGGTTCTGGATAGAAAATCACTCCACATGTTGTATTGTTCACTAGTTTTACCATATTTCATTTACTGTGCTGAGATTTGGAGAAACAACTACAAAAGTTCATTACATTCACTATCTGGGGCTCGTTCTTCGTACGTCGCTAACTCTGTTAGCTGGATTTGATTGTTGACGATTTGCCATGATCTTGGATTGTTTGGTTCTTCGAAGCTCATCCTAGACTTGCTGTCATAGCAACAGGTGCGCTAGCTTGAACCTGCTCGCGACCAGGCTTATTTCATGTAAACAGGATTAGATCGCGGCTTCATAAGCGCAGGTGATACGAGAAGTCTTTTAACGCAGCGCGATAGTGTACTTTTTGAGAGATATAATTATTCTCGGATGTCGTTTACATCAATTATTTTTTGGAAACGCACATTAAATGTTCGACTCGTCGGAGTCGGCCTTTAATAACAGCACAAACTGTGTGCATTGTCCTGATATTATTTAAGAGGCTCTTTCCTTTAAACTATTGGAGGTGCGGAGAACTTGATAAGTGCTGTCTGTCGTGTCATTCACAAAGTTTACCCTGGCGCTCAAGCAGTTTTTAGGGGGTTTTTTTGTGGCATTTCCAAGCCAGTTTAGACCCAAGGTTGTAGGCTATAGCAGGTTTTTTTTTTTTTTTTTTTTTTTTTTTGCCAACGCAGGTATATTATAATTTTTTATTAAGATCATGCAATCATGAACATGCCGATTAATATGACACAGATATGTTCCTCAGGCTTCACTAATGTGATTGGTCAATAGACTGCACACATGTTCCCATCAAGGCCTCTATGAAGGGGATTTTGTGTACAGAAAGGGGGGTCACAATGTAAATGTGCAGCCAAGTTACTATTACAATTCTTAATATTCCAGATTAGTAATATTATATCAAATTTTAAAAAAGGCAGTTGACAGACTAAAATCTCTAGATGGCGTGTGACTATTCATATTACTAATGTGGAAGCACAGAGACATTCACATTTATGCACATTACTTGAACATGGTAAGGAAAAATATAAATATCAAGCTCACTGTATTACATATGTAAATGTAAAATGTAAATGTATGTACATACACAGTTACAATGCAGCTCTAGCCAGGACAAGGTCACACATTGAAATGAACTTTGGCCAACTAAAGGGAAGATTTCAGTGTCTGAAAAGCCTGAGTGTTGCACCTGACAGGACCTGTGATATTACATGTGCCATATTACACAACATTGCCAACATCAGAAAAAGAAGGGGAAAAAAGGTTTAATTAAGCCTAATGGCGCTTTTCCACTGCATGGTACGCTCGGTTCGGTTCGAGGCATTCGGCCGGAACTCGGTTCGATTCGCTAGCCGGTGCTTACTGCGTTGTACTTGTGTGGGATATCGATCTACTGTTTGTGGTTTATGTGCAGCTAAGACCTATATCTACTTGTTGGAAACTTATGTCATTGCTGTTTTCCATCCAGTTCTCGCTGGGACGCTCTAGGCAACGCAACCGAAGGTTGTCATGCTGACCACATTCCAGCCATTTCCTTTAAAGGGTGATTTCTTCCTTATTTCAAGTAATTAAAACACAGTGCTACTTTGCTTTTTAAGGTTTATGATCTTATAGCTTTTTCTCTGTCGCAAATAAACCTGGTAGTGACGATTCTGTCTGTCTACCAATCAGGGTTCTGCAGTGTTCACGCACATTTATACCGGTACGGTTCGCTGGAACCTCACCAGATCAGGTATCCATTTAGCGCGCCGAATTAGCGACCGTACGGTACCGTACCATGCAGTGAAAAGCACCACAAGTGAGCCGTACTGAACCGAACCGTACCGTACCATGCAGTGGAAAAGCGCCATTAATGTATAATAAAAGTACAATACACATTTGATATTATTGAGTTTATTAGGGCCGAGCACGATGTGTGTGACCATTGAGTCTTTTATTAGGGCCCAAGCCCAAGGGCGAAGGCCCTATTGGTTGCCTAGGTATTATTAGGGCCCAAGCCTAAGGGCGAAGGCCCTATTGTTTTATCTAGATTATTATTATTATTATTATATTATTATTATTTTTTATTTTTTACTACCTTTTGGACACTTTTGGAGGCCTTAACATGCTCAAAAACTACTGAAACTTTGCACACATGTCAGAACCCGCGGCCATCAGGGCCGGGCTGAAGCTGGTACCCGGGCGTGGCAGGGGGGCTCGACAGCGCCCCCTGGAACGGGGTTTGAACACTTGGTCCATAAATCAAACACGCTTGCATGTAATAATATGAAACTCAGTACACATATAGATCTCATCGGTTCATATATACTTCATGCTCTTACTTTTTACCCCAGCCCAACAGGAAATTGGCTATTAAGGGTTGTTTGGAAAACGCATGCAAAGGAATGTGAAACACTCCTCCTAGAGAATTCAAACACACGGCACGAAACTCGGTCAGCGTGAAGTCAAGACATTGAGGATGAAAGTTTGCGAGGGGATTTTTGATATCTCGAACGGTTTGGCCGTGGCGAGGAAACGAAATTATGGCGAGAAACGTGAAACAGGAAGTGTGTCATAACTACTGCATACATTAACTAATCTTGATGAAACTTCAGCAGTGTGTTCGTTGTAAGAGCCCGATCACATGGATGTGACTATTGTGAGTCAAAGTTATAGCGCCACCAACTGGCAGCAGGAAGTGTGTCACTTTCAAAATGCTTTTAAATCACCCTCTTATTTTTACCCGATTTGCTTCAAACTTCATGTGCATAATGTAGACACATGCCAGATGTAGACCTGTGAAAGGATTATTGATATCTTAGACACTGTTGCCATGGCAATGCATCAAACATTAATATTCCTTTTTTTAAGCTTTTTCATGCTTTTTTATGCTTTCGGGCACTTTTGGGGTTCTTAACGTGCTCGAAAACTCTTGAAACTTTGCACACAGGACAAAACCCGCGGCCATCAGGGCCAGGCTGAAGCTGGTACCCGGGCGTGGCAGGGGGGCTCGACAGCGCCCCTGGAACGGGGTCCGAAAACTTGGTCCATAAATCAAACAGGCTTTACCCGATTTGCTTCAAACTTGATGTGTATAATGTAGACACATGCCAGATGTAGACCTGTGAAAGGATTGTTGATATCTTAGATGCTGTTGCCGTGACAACGCATCAAACTTTAATATTTTTTTGGATACTTTTGAGATTCTTAGCACACTTTTGGGGCCCTTAACATGCTCAAAAACTGGACTTAGTGGACATAAATCAAACACGCTTGCATGTAATAATATGAAACTTGGTACACATATAGATCTCATCGATTCATATATCCTTTGTACTTTTACTTTTTACCCCAGCCCAACAGGAAGTCGGCTATTATGGTTTGTTTGAAAGCGTATGCCCCTGGAATTCGATATACTACTCCTAGAGAATTCAACCAATCGCCACGAAACTCAGTCAGCATGAAGTCAAGACATTGAGGATGAAAAATTGCCAGGCGATTTTTGATATCTCGAACGGTTTGGCCGTGGCGAGGAAACGAATTTATGGCGAATAATGGAAACAGGAAGTGTGTTATAACTTCTGCATACATTAACTGATCTTGATGAAACTTCAGCAGTGTGTTCGCTGTAAGAGTCCGATCACATGGATGTGACTATTGTGAGTCAAAGTTATAGCGCCACCAACTGGCAGCAGGAAGTGTGTCACTTCCTAAAGGCTTTGAAATCACCCTCTTATTTTTACCCGATTTGCTTCAAACTTCATCTGTATAATGTAAATACACTGCAGATGAAGACCTGTGAAGGGATTCTTGATATCTTTGAAACTGTTGCTGTGGCAACGCATCAAACTTTAATATTCTTGTTTGATGCTTTTGATGCTCTGAGTCAATATGGCAAGCCATTTTAACATTTAATCATTTTAACCTAGTAGTCTCTTTTTTCCATGCTACTAGTACTTATTTTTTAGATACTAGTATCTATTCCATTAAGTAATGTAAGCGACTAGTGCTTATTCTTTAGTACTAGTGCCTATTCTTTAGATAGTAGTGCTTATTCTTTAGATATTCTTTTGAATACGTATTAGTAGCTAATGAATAAGTACTGGTATCTATTTAATAGGTACTAGTATGTAATGACTTAGAACTAGTATTTATTGAATAAATACTAGTATCTATTAATAGGTGCTATTATCTAAAATGTCATTTTCTCTCTCTCTCTCTCTCTGAGCCAATATGGCAAGCCGTTTTAACATTTAATCATTTTAACATACTAGTCTCTATTTTCATGCTACTAGTACTTATTTTTTAGATATTAGTATCTATTCCATTAAGTACTAGTACTTATTCATTAGCGACTAATGCTTATTCTGTTTAGAATATTCAAAGTGCTTATTCAATTTGTATGCTTATTTATATTTTCAGAGCAGAAAATCCGATTTTTCTGCTTATTCAATATTGCATCTAAAATGTGACTTGACGTGTGTGTTGTGTGTGTGTGTGTGTGTGTGTGTGTGTGTGTGTGTGTGTGTGTGTGTGTGTGTGTGTGTGTGTGTGTGTGTGTGTGCTGCGTGTGTGTGTGTTTGTGTGTGTGTGTGTGTGTGTGTGTGTGTGTGTGTGTGTGTGTGTGTGTGTGTGTGTGTGTGTGTGTGTGTGTGTGTGTGTGTGTGTGTGTGTGTGTGTGTGTGTGTGTGTGTGTGTGTGTGTGTGTGAGAGAGAGATTGTGTCTGTTACAGTGACAAGAGTTTTTAAGCCTTGTCTTTTTGGATATATATATATTTTTTATAAAAAAAAAATGTGCATACAACCCATGTATTTCAAATGTATTGTTTGCTTTAAATTAAATTAAGATTGTATGTTTGGTAATTGAACCTAAATAAATGTAAAATGAATGTGCTATATTTCAGATCAATATATTTGTTTTCCTTCATTTTAATCAACACTAACTTTATTCTCATCTGAATTATAAATAACTTATTTCTGTATAAAATAAAAAATCCCGAATAATCCAGACCAACCAGAGCACACTATTTCTACAACATCATCAGTGTTGAAGTGGGACTACCAGAGCCGTTCGGCAGATAGCGAGCAGATATTTTGTGTCACGTCGTGCACAATAACCCTAAAGGCACCAGGGTGGCGATGCCACCGGCTTTATATAATATATATATATATATATATATATAAAAATAATATATATATAATATATATATATATATATAATATATATATATATATATATATATATATATATATAAATAAATATAGCTGCGAGCAGCGATGAAGGGCCAAAGCCGGCGGTACCGCCACCCTGGTGCACCAGGGTTGCGGTGCCACCGCTTGGCCCGTAATCGCTGCTCGCAGCTATATTTATTATTATTATTCTTCTCCGCAATGAATCGCATTTTTGAGGGCCTAAACATGCACGAAAACTCACGAAAATTTGCACACGCGTCAGAACTGGCGAAAATTTACATCTGATATGCGTTTCAAAATTGGGCGGGGCAAAATGGCTCGATAGCGCCACCTATAAAGGTTCAACGGAGTGCGCCTCGCGTTACGTTTCACGTACGTGTACGAAATTCGGTACATACATGTAATGGCCCAATACCTACAAAAAAGTCTCTCGGAGCGTAGCCCTAAACACAACAGGAAGTCAGCCATTTTGAACTTCCTCTCAGATTTTTGTGCAGTTTTTGCCATTTTCAGGCCTCGTACTTTAACGAACTCCTCCTACAGTTTTAATCTGATCATCTTCAAATTTGGTGAGTGTAATCTTAAGGCCTTTGCGACGTTAAATTGCGAAGATCTTGAGTTTTCGTCGAAGGGCGTGTCCTCGGCGGCCTGACAAATTTTGATGTTTCGCCATGAAACAGGAAGTTGCTGTAACTCAGGCAAACAATGTCCAATCTGCCCCAAACTTCACATGTTTGATAAGAGTTCTGTCCTGAACACATGTCCATGCTCATATTCAGTTACAGTCATAGCGCCACCTGCTGGCAACAGGAAGTGACATGTTTAACACTGTTGTGGACTACTGATAACATATAAAAAAGTGCCAGCAAGTGCTAAACATGCTAACAACATACTTGAAACATGCTAAAACATGCTAGCAAGCACTTAGCTAAGTGCTAAAGCATGCTATTACTGCAATTCAATAGGAATTTGCTGTAACTCAGTTATGGAATGTCCAATCTGCCCCAAACTTCACACGTTTGATAAGAGTCATGGCCTGAACACATCTACATGACAATATTCAGTTATAGTAATAGCGCCACCTACTGACAACAGGAAGTGACATGTTTAACATGTTGATGCCCTTCTAGCAACAGGTTAAAAATGCCATTGAGTTCTAAACATACAAGAAACATGTTAAAACATGCTAGCAATACTTAGCTAAGTCCTAAAGCATGCTAATTCAATGAAACAAGACGTTGTTGTTACTCAAAAAGGCAACGTCCCATCTGCGCCAAACTTCACACGTTTGATAAGAGTTTTTTCCTAAACACATGTCCATGCTCATATTCAGACATAGTCATAGCGCCGCCTGCTGGCAACAGGAAGTGACGTTTAACACTGTTCTGGACTCCAAATAGGTACATACATGTAATGGCCCAATACCTACAAAAAAGTCTCTTGGAGCGTATCCGTAAACACAACAGGGAGTCAGCCATTTTGAACTTCCTCTCAGATTTTTGTGCAGTTTTTGCCATTTTCAGGCGTCGTACTTTGACAAACTCCTCCTACAGTTTTAATCTGATCATCTTCAAATTTGGTGAGTGTAATCTTAAGGCCTTTGTGACGTTAAATTGCGAAGATCTTGAGTTTTTGTCGAAGGGCGTGTCCTCGGCGGCCTGACAAAATTTGATATTTCGCCATGAAACAGGAAGTTGCTGTAACTCAGGCAAACAATGTCCAATTTGCCCCAAACTTCACACGTTTGATAAGAGTTCTGTCCGAACACATATCCATCCTCAAATTCAGTTACAGTCATAGCGCCACCTGCTGGCAACAGGAAGTGACATGTTTAACACTTTTGTGGACTCCTAATAACATATAAAAAAGTGCCAGCAAGTGCTAAACATGCTATCAACATACTTGAAACATGCTAAAACATGCTAGCAAACACTTAGCTAAGTGCTAAAGCATGCTATTACTGCAATTCAATAGTAATTTGCTGTAACTTTGAACCCCGAAACCCCGAAACTTCACACATTTGATAAGAGTCCTGCCCTGAACACATCTACATGAGAATATTCAGTTATAGTAATAGCGCCACCTACTGGCAACAGGACATGTTTAACACTGTGATGCAGTACTAGCAACATATTAAATATGCCATTGAATTATAAACATGTTATAAACATGTTAAAACATGCTAGCAATTCTTAGCTAAGTGCTAAAGCATGCTAATGAAATGAAACAGGAAGTTGTTGTTACTTAAGAAGACAATGTCCAAACTGCCCCAAACTTCACACATTTGATAAGAGTCCTGCCCTGAACACATCTACATTACAATTTTCAGCTATAGTAATAGCGCCACCTACTGGCAACAGGAAGTGACATGTTTAACAGTGTGATGCAGTACTGGCAACATAGTAAATATGCCATTGAGTTATAAACATGTTATAAACATGTTAAAACATGCTAGCAATTCTTAGCTAAGTGCTAAAGCATGCTAATGAAATGAAACAGGAAGTTGTTGTTACTTAAGAAGACAATGTCCAAACTGCCCCAAACTTCACACATTTGATAAGAGTCCTGCCCTGAACACATCTACATTACAATTTTCAGCTATAGTATTAGCGTTACCTACTGGCAACAGGAAGTGACATGTTTAACAGTGTGATGCAGTACTGGCAACATAGTAAATATGCCATTGAGTTATAAACATGTTATAAACATGTTAAAACATGCTAGCAATTCTTAGCTAAGTGCTAAAGCATGCTAATGAAATGAAACAGGAAGTTGTTGTTACTTAAGAAGGCAATGTCCAATCTGCCCCAAACTTCACACATTTGATAAGAGTCCTGCCCTGAACACATCTACATGACAATATTCAGTTATAGTAATAGCGCCACCTACTGGCAACAGGAAGTGACATGTTTAACAGTGTGATGCAGTACTGGCAACATAGTAAATATGCCATTGAGTTATAAACATGTTATAAACATGTTAAACATGCTAGCAATTCTTAGCTAAGTGCTAAAGCATGCTAATGCTATGAAACAGGAAGTTGTTTTTATTTAAGAAGGCAAAGTTCAATCTGCCCTAAACTTCACATGTTTGATAAGAGTTCTGTCCTGAACACATGTAAATGCTCATATTCAGTTACAGTCATAGCGCCACCTGCTGGCAACAGGAAGTGACATGTTTAACAGCATGCTATTATACCCATAATAAAGGACATTTTTGTAACTGACTTTGACATACTCCCACTATATTTATCTACTTAAATGCACATTGCCCACCGTGGTCTGTCTTCCTAAAGCCACCGGGTGGCGATGGCACGGGTGCGAGGGCCCTTTCAATGCTGCTTGCAGCTTTAATTTCAATAGTTCTTTGTAAAGAAAAGCCAGTCATTCAGTCATCTTTTGCCTGCAATAAGAGATATTATGCAAGGTCAGCAATAGTACTCTGTGTGAAATAGTGTATTTTACTCTGAAGTTTATTTTGAAGCAACTCTATTTTAGTGCAATTTCTTTCTTTAAGTAGTCAAGTTCTATTTCTCCCCCTGATTTTTGTTTTTTCAAAATACTCTATTTTCTGTCGAAGACTCATAGGGAATGAATTTCACCCTGTGTCATTTGTCAAATTGTCACACATGCCTCATGCAACATATAAAAATGAAAAGTTACACTGCCCACACCTGTATCACTGCGTTGTGCAGACTCTTCTGTAGGCCTTTCTGTACATGTGGACTCATGTCAGAAATAATAGACATAGGCACAAGTATAAATCAATTAAAATTATTTATGTATTTGCAGGTAGTCTACTTCCTCCAAAGGACAGTCATCTGAGAAGGTTTCTTCACTCTCCAGTGCAATGTGATTAATAACTCATGGCAAAATATTTTCACATTAACATAAGTTTATCAGTTTTTTACTTTCACAAGTCAAAGCAATTTATCATTACTCAAGATTTAACAGTTGAAATGACTATACCAGCCAATATGCATTATAGGCCTACTTAATTTAATGCAGCAACAAATTATTTCACAGTGTACTTTCCATCTCATTTCCCAGTAATGAAGGTGTTGCTGCTACTGGTCCCTGGATGTGTGTCTGGAAGAGCTGAACCCAGGGATGCCCTCCACAACAACAGGTCAATTCACACTCAACCCAGGGGTCAGCTCTTCTGCCAGGGTGCAGGAGCATCTGTTTCTTGGTTGCTTTTATAAACAGACAATCATTTATTTAACAGTGCCTTTTTGAAAGAGACTAGTAGGCCTATAAGGCCTAGTAAAAATTACCATTATGTAGAATATTCTTGTACTTAACTTTCATCATGTTCACTATAGTGTGGTAACTCTGACATGACAATGAACAAAGTAATTATGAAATTATTAAAATAGAAAAAAAAAAAGTTATTAAAACATCTAACATGGCCACCACAAACGCATTTAATTCATCTGCTACTTTTGCCAGCCCTCTCTCCTGGCTTTTGCACACTTAGAAGTGTTCCCTGGCGTTTTAATTAAAGACTCAAAATCGGCATAACCTTCTCTTTCTCTGCTTGGGAGAAAAACTGGGCGTGTTCTTTGGCCATGCTGAACAGCCAATAGCAGCGTCGCTGATCACTGTTTCTGCTATCGATACATATCCCCTTTTAAACCAACGCGTGAACGCGCAGTTATCTCAGATAACTCAACCCAGCGATACTAATCATAAACAACAGGAGTGTTCGAAGAACCCACTTAGCCGGATCATGATTAGCCCGATGACATTATCTTGGATGTCTCATTTGATCTCGGATGTTTTAAGCAACGTACGAAGAACGAGCCCCTGTTCTCCAAAAAGAGCAATAAGAATTATTCACAACTCGCGTATAGGCAGTAGCGTACCGTGGGGTTTCAGTCAGGGCCTTTAGTAACGACGACGCTGTGCAAAGACACAGAAAACGCCACGCAGCTGACACGCAACAGAAACGCCACGCATCCAGTGCGTCACCGGCCACACTCACCCATTACTTGTAAATAAAATCCATCCTCCAATCATTTCTGATGAAACGTTCAATGACCTCCTCATGCAGTTGTGCGTCCTGCTGATGAATGAGCAGCTCCTTATCTATGACAATAGATGCCAGTGCAGTCGTGTTTGTCCAGTTTAGTTGTATTTTTGATTTTTTGATGCGCCTGAGAGCGGAGCACAGTATGTTCTGTCTCGCATGCGCGTTAGATTCCGGGAGATTTTAACTAATTTGCGGGCATCAGGGAGCCGCTATCAATAGAGGCTTGGGATGTCTGCGTACCATATAACTCCCACAAGTGCATGCATACAATTCGACACAACTACACAAGCATTTTTTAACCGAACGTTAACGTTACTCTGTCAACAGCCTATTGTCTAAATAATTACCGAGCTAACAGAGCTACGTAAGTTAAACAGAGCGAACATGAGAGCATCCGACTGCAGACGTCAATAATGTAGCGTAATGGAATAATCTCCTGACCAAACTACGCTTCCCGAAAGTTATAAACTGCCTCATACTAACAAAAATAGTGATGGAGTTAAGTGTTTTTTCGCCCAGCCGAGCCCTCTCTGTTGCTGTGTGGAGCAGCCTGTGTCAGTCACCTCTTCCTGAACGTCACTCACTCACTCACTCTAACTCACTCATCCGTGCATGCACTGCGGTCTCGAGAAAATGCAGCTTTTTTATATAAAGTTTTTCTTGTTCCCGAATACAAATATTTTTTTTTAAGTATTTGTTCGAAATAACTATTCGTAAAAAACACGTTATTTTTACCTTTCTGAATACCATATTCGGGTTCGGCTCCACCCCTGAGAGGGCATAAAGCTGACATTTACTGACATTGCTCACAACCCGCCAAATTTTCAAACGGCTGATGACATCAGCAGGGGCTAGCGCCGATACACATCGCTGCCCCCCTGGGGCGTTCTGTCGCTGCGCATCAAAATTTGATTGGCTAATTGTACACGTCAGTCAAAGTTAAGATCAAATGGGAAATGGCAGCTTCAACGGAAGGCTAGCTACACTACTAGTGCTGGTCCACACGGAGCTGTGATGCGTTTAGATGACCATATGGAAAATCCAGCTCAGCCTCAACAAAATAACTATATTATTTCAGGAAATATAATCGTAAAAATGAAAAATATATATATATATATTTCTTGAAAGAATATAATACTACTTTATACATCATATAATATAATACTACTTTATACATTATATTATATTTTGACAGGGCCAGCAGAGAAGGCCCTGATGGCCCTGACAGCCCACCTCTGCGTATAGGGATCACACTCACTCATTATTCTTACAGTCAAAAATATTAAAATTCCCAGATCTTGTGAAGTATCAATCAGCCCCATTAATGTTTAAAGCCAAAAATAATCTATTGCCGAGAAACATTCAAATATTATTCAGGGTGAGAGAGGGAGGTTATAATTTAAGGGGGACACATAACTTCAAAATTAACAAGATACGGACAACCAGGAAACGTTTTTGCATTTCAAGCTCTGGAGTAAAGCTCTGGAACAGTCTCAACGAGGAACTAAAGCAATGTCCAAACATAAATCAGTTTAAAATCAGGTATAAAGATATGGTTTTTAAGGGATACAGGGATGAAGAAGGGGGTCAATAATCAATGAGTAATTTCTGGGCTAGTAATTATCTTCAGCTTCATTGTGATATTATTATTACTTCATTTTTTTCTGAGCTGCTGATATTTATTTTAAGTTATTGTTTCATATTATTTATTTAATTAGTTTTTCCTTGTTTAAATAAGAGATGTACTTTTTCTATTGCTTTGGGGTATAACAAAGTAGATGTATAAATATTTGGAACGGGGTTGATTATTTGTAAGCTTTTGATTTGTGGATAGGGGGTAGGATTAAATAAGGTTTTTTTTTCTTCTTCCCACTCCTTTTCGATTATGTAATGGACATTGACAAGAGTTAAAAAGTCTTTGGTTGTATATGTTGTCTTATTCTAATTATTTTGATTTGTCTATTTGATTTGATCTTCTTGTCAGATGTTCTTTAGCATAAATTCGAAATAAAAAAAGAAAAAGAAAAAAAGGATCACTCAGGATCATTCAGGAACACTCAGGATCATTCAGGAACACTCAGGATCATTCAGGAACACTCAGGATCACTCAGGATCATTCAGGAACACTCAGGATCATTCAGGAACACTCAGGATCATTCAGGATCATTCAGGATCACTCAGGATCATTCAGGAACACTCGGATCACTCAGGATCATCCAGGATCATTCAGGAACACTCGGGATACCTCAGGATCACTCAGGATCATCCAGGATCACTCAGGATCACTCAGGATCACTCAGGATCATTCGGGATCCTCCAGGATCACATTCAGGAGTGATGATATTACTGCGCCGAGTCGAAGTGTTCTCACGTGCTATTCCGCCATACATTATAGTTATCGATTTTACCCGCTTAGAAAAGTGCCACGTTTTATTTTGTGTCACCATACTTGGTGGTGTAACTACTCAGGTAACTGTATTTAAATAGGGAAAACGTGGAGGTGTTTGGTCGCTTCTAACTTCATCTCTGTTTGGCCCCTAATGAATGAACTGGGCTAAGCTAACTGCTCTCAAAGTGTCGCCGCGCGCCAGAGCGATTGAGCGCACGCACTGAGACGAGAGAGGTGTGTATCAACTCGTCTTAGATAAGAGAATAACATAGTTTAATATGAAAAACCAGTGGAGTGTTCCTTTAAAGCAAAGCTGACTACTTTACACCATTGTTGACTCGTCTCCCTTCAGATGCGCAATTTATCAGTGGAGCCAATATTACAAAACCAATATCCGATAATTGAACAATTAACTAAAATTAGCACTATTGTCATCTGTAGAGCCACTTTATATCTGTACTAATAATATGTGACTTATGCACAGATTCAACTTATCTGTTTCTTTTCTTTCAAAAATGCAATTTCGACACATAACTTATAGTCAGGTGTGACTTGTGTTTGCAGAAAATACTGTAATGGAAATAGTGTAACAGAAAATTTAATCTCCTGACGTTACAACTACAAATTCTGGTCTTATGTCTGTACATATTTGTACTACATTTCATTAGAATTATATAAGCAAACATTGTCCATTGTACTTATTTTATTATAAAGGTAACACTTTATTTTGATGGTCCCTTTTGAACATTCTGGTGACTATAAGTAACTTTGCAACTACATGTCAACAAACTGTCATTAGAGTATTAGTAGACTGTCTGCTTAATATCTGCTAACTCTTTATTGTGATGCTCCTCCAACAGACAATGTCTGACACCAGGTTCACTAGAGCAGTTAAATCACCAAACACACGTTTATCCTCACCTGAGGTTAGAGGTCGCTGGTTCATCACTGGGGTCAGTGGTCACTGGTTTATCACTGGGGTCAGAGGGCACTGGTTTATCACTGGGGTCAGAGGTCACTGGTTTATCACTGGGGTCAGAGGGCACTGGTTTATCACTGTATTTAGGAGGATAACGCATTGATCCGTCACTCTTCAGAGACACACTGCTGGGTTCTGGAGATGAGAATTTCTTCCACTTCCTGGAGATACTAAGAAAAGATAGGATAATTTATACACGTATTTACAATGGATTAAAACTAAATGATTAGTTCAGATGATCTGTGATGTTGTGTGAGTTGGTCTATTGTGTCCAAGACTGGATTGTGTCCTTTGGGCTTGGCCCCTAATCAGTCAAATGTATCGGTCTAAAAATAATCTGCATCATATATCGGCTGCCCTGATTTCTAAATAGCGGCATCGGTCAGAGAAAAACCCATATCGGTCGACCTCTAAGTGAACTTTTGGGATTCACCTTCTGGAAATATTCCTCTTTGGTTTTAGTATTGACTCCTCAGAACATTTTTGTACACCTTCTGGATTTACTTTTGTCAAACTTTTTGGAAGTGTTTGGAGTTCACTTTTGGGATTTTTTTCCTGTGAAAGTTTGGACTTGCCTTTTCATCAAATTATAGAATTGAAAACATTTCCCCAGAACTGTCATCTGGTTTCTCTGCATTTGGGTGTTTATTCATCTCAGTTAATGTTTATTTCAATGTTTATTAATACATTATTAAAATAAAAAAAGTTGTTTCTGTCAATATTATTTAATGGACCTGAACTAACAATGAACAGTTGACTATAACATTAACAATTAATGCATTAACGAATGTTAACTAATGGGACCTTATTGTAAAGTATTACCAACAATTCAAAACCAACAACATACAAACAGTTTACTATAAAACAAACAATTTAAAAGGCAGTTTGACAGAGGGAAAATATAAAGCTAGTATATAATGCTGTGACTGACACCTGTGATGTCACTCACTAATACCAAACAATCAAATATAACAAACAAATACACTCACCTAAAGGATTATTAGGAACAACTGTTCAATTTTCCTTTAATGCAATTATCTAATCAACCAATCACATGGCAGTTGCTTCAAAGCATTTAGGGGTGTGGTCCTAGTCAAGACAATCTCCTGAACTCCAAACTGAATGTCAGAATGGGAAAGAAAGGTGATTTAAGCAATTTTGAGCGTGGCATGGTTGTTGGTGCCAGACGGGCCGGTCTGAGTATTTCACAATCTGCTCAGTTACTGGGATTTTCACGCACAACCATTTCTAGGGTTTACAAAGAATGGTGGGAAAAGGGAAAATCATCCAGTATGCAGCAGTCCTGTGGGCGAAAATGCCTTGTTGATGCTAGAGGTCAGAGGAGAATGGGCCGATTGATTCAAGCTGATAGAAGAGCAACTTTGACTGAAATAACCACTCGTTACAACCGAGGTATGCAGCAAAGCATTTGTGAAGCCACAACATGCACAACCTTGAGGCGGATGGGCTACAACAGCAGAAGACCCCACCGGGTACCACTCATCTCCACTACAAATAGGAAAAAGAGGCTACAATTTGCAAGAGCTCACCAAAATTGGACAGTTGAAGACTGGAAAAATGTTGCCTGGTCTGATGAGTCTCGATTTCTGTTCAGACATTCCAGTGGTTGGCCGTCAGGGCCAGCAAGGCCTTCTCTGCTGGCCTAAAAACTATCAGAATCACTGACTTGCACTTTAATATTTTTTTTTTTCCATGATTGAGTATTAAATTATTCCCAATAGTTCATTCTCTTAACTTCATAGCTTTTCTCTTGGTTGCGCTGCTTCCAGTAGTGTGTTTTTATGTTAGAGCTTTTATCCAATCATATTTCAGCCATCATGCGTTTGTAATGAGGTTAAAATGGTTTTATTTCACAAGATTTTTCTGTTAATATACAGTTAAAGCTGTTCAAAAGTGTTTATAAAAATATATTAAAAAGGGTCTGTAAGGTGGTGATGGTTCAACACCCCCCCTCCCCCCTCCTTTTTACAACAAAGTGGTTCGGGCCAGGCAGCTCTATCTACCGTATTGCTCTTTTATCTGTCTTTTCTGCCTTTCTCCCGAACTAAGAGGTATGATGTGTTCCACGCTACAGATTAGCATTGGTTGAAAATAATTCACACAGAGAAATACACTGTTTAAGTTGTTTTTATTTATTTTGTTATTCATAAATGTAAGATCATAAATATGCAATATGGATTGGTATATTTGAGAATGTTATTTTTGTTGGCAGTGTTACTGCGAGCTGAAGCTGGTGTGATGGCCTGTTTATATAAAAATACATTCTCTGTGCAGGTATGCATTGACGAATCATACTTTTGTGTTTTTAAGTTTATATACCTTTGTTTCATGTGTATAAGTTTAAGTGTACTGAGTTACTGTGTTTTCTCCGTTTCTCCTTTTCCCTTTTCTGCCTTTCTCCCGAACTAAGAGTGTTACTGCGAGCTGACGGCCTGTTTATATAAAAATTAGGGCCGGGACTTTAACGTGTTAATTACGATTAATTAATTACAGACTTTAACGCGTTAATTAAGATTAATTAATTACACAAAAACTAACACGTTAAACATTTTTTACGCACTTATTTTTGCATCGCGGAACGTTTCTCACTGGATGAGTTTCGGCGGACCTATTATACTGAAGCAACAACTAGCGTTCATGACTTCAGACAACAACAAACCACACAGTGAACATGAACAATGAAGCTGACGAGACCGCTTTGGTTGGCCCCGTGGATGGGAAATTTTGTTTTAAAAAACGAACGGACTGAAGCGTTGATAAGAGGATGGTTGTGTGCGAGCTATGCAAAAAGGAATTTGCATATCACCGCAACACATCGAGCCTTAAGTATCACCTCAACGCAAAACATATAGGAGCTAGCGTGGACGTTAGCCCGACTCTGAATGCAAGGACCCTCACTCAACCCACACTCCCCCAGATGACTGGTTTAAAGACCAAGGTTACTAAGTCCACATCTGAAAAAATAACCAACGGCCTGGCTCACTGGATTACACTCGACTGTAGACCACTTGGAGTGGTAGAAGACAAGGGCCTGCAAAATGTACTACAGATTGCGTCGTCTGACAAAACATACAAGCTGTCATGCAGAAAGACAATGACAAGAAGAGTCCAACAGCTTTATGACAATGAAAAGGAAGATAAAGAGAATTTATTGGAGAAAGCCGAGTGTGTTGCCCTGACTGGGGATCATTGGACCTCGGTAAGCAATTCAAATTACTTGGGTGTGACAGCACACTTTATTGACGTCAAGTGGCGTCTTCAATTTGCTGAAAACGTGGCTGGAGATTTTGAGTCTGTGGCAGAGGCCTGGGAAATCACACAAAAAGTCACCACAATCGGAAAAGACAGTGCCCGAACCATGATCGCTGCAATGAGACAGCTGACATTCCAGCACATGCCGTGTGTTGCTCACGTGTTGCAGAGGACCATCACAGTTTGCCTTGCTGACAGCGGGTTCACAGCCACATTGGCAAGATGCTGTAAAAAAGTGGGGCATTTTAAACATAGCCCCTCAAACACAGAGGATCTGCACAAGGAGCAAACACAACTAGAACAAGACAAAGAGCCACTGATACAGGATGTTTCCACAAGGTGGAATTCGACACTGTTTATGATCTCTCGTCTGCTGCAGAACCAAGAGGCTGTGAAGGTTACTCTAGCCAAACAGAAGCACAAGCTCACCATGTTAACTACAGCAAAGTGGGACAGACTGCAGAGGCTCGAGACCCTCCTTGAACCATGCAGGTAAACACCCACCAACTGTTTTTAAATGTATTGTACTGAATATCAATAATCACTATGACTATAGTATAAAGTTGCTACTGTTTTTAATCTACTATTAATTGGCACAATAATTAATCACTTTCCTAAACTATCCTCTGCAGATATGTGACTGAGCTCCTTGGGGGTGAGAATTATGTCTCGTGCTCTGTTGTGTTACCTGCTCTCCGCCACCTGACCCACGCCATGGAGGTCTCAGATGACGACCCAGCCTATGTGGTGAGGTTCAAGGGTGACTTTAAAAAGGACCTGTCTCAACGCCAAGATACACTCAACCATGGATGGCTCAGGGTGGCTATACAGCACTCGACCCACGCTTTAAGGTAACGTGTAATGGTCTTTGTTTTTCTTTTCTCTTTGCCCCCCCCCCCCCCCCCCCCCCCTTCGTTTTATGGGGACCATGTATGAAAATGAATTTCACCCATCTTTTTACTCTGTAAATCTGTGATGTGACAAACCTGATTCTGATTCTAAGGACCTAAAGTGTCTACCAAGAGGAGAGCGAGGAGGGGTGTGGACCAGCATTGAGGCACTGCTGCGAATAGAACCAAACAGAGCCACTCCAGAACCCACAGAGGAGCCAGCAAGGAAGAGGAGCCTCCTGCTGTTTAATTCAGACTCTGAATCAGATGATGAAGAGGGGCCCAACAGGGCTCTGGCCCGCTACAGGGCAGAGCCCACCATCAATGAGACAGACTGCCCACTGCAGTGGTGGTCCACTCATGAGGGAGCCTATCCACAGCTTTCTGCCTGGCCCGCAAGTATCTGGGCAGCCCTGCCACTTCTGTCCCTTGCGAGAGACTTTTCTCACTGGCAGGTAACGTAGTTCAAAAGAAAAGGGCAGCCTTGAACTCTGAAAATGTGAACAGGCTAGTTTGTCTCAGCAACTGGCTGAAAGAGAAGCATAAGAAATAGTCATAGAGGTATCCTGATGCCAATGGGGTTGTTGTTACTGAAATGTTGATCAAACAGTGGCCTAAGCAACAGAGAGATTTATTTTTCATCCGGATATTGGAAGAATAGGGACTGAGGTCTGTCACTGGCACTTTTTTATTTTATTTTAAATGGTACACTTTATGTTGAACTATGTATTATGTTGTTGGTGCAATTGACACTTTATGTTGAACTCTTCATTGTTTTGGCCAAGGTTATTGAAAGTTGGACTTAGTCTGTTATGGCCTCTGAAGCAACAGAGAGATGTTTTCTAATAGTCAGGGTTTCCAATGTTCTGAATGTACTTGAAAGTATTGTGTTTTAATTAAAAAAAAACATAGTTTACAGAAGGTCTACCTACCTATAGGCTACCTGAATTTCTGAAATGCAGGGTGGTAAAAGTACTCAAAATTTATACTCGAGTAAAAGTATATATACCTAAATAAAAAATTACTCCAGTAAAAGTAGAAAGTCCTCCATTCAAACATCACTTGAGTAAAAGTACAAAAGTATCCGATTTAAAATGTACTTAAGTATCAAAAGTAAAAAGTAAATATTCAAACTTTAAATATCAATAATTAAACAGATCAATTGTTTTGGGAGTGATATGCAATGTTTTAATTGAACAAATTATTAGATACTGCAATTAAGAATTTGTTAGATTTGCAATCATAAGAGACAATGAAGCACCTTGCATCAATTCTAAACAATTTCATTAAGTTTAGTGACACCATATTATGGTGCAATGACTGGCTATTGCTTTTATTATTTCTTTGATACAAATTTTACAAATTCAATTGTATTGTGGTTTGATTCCGATCTTCAATATAGATTCATTTTGATAAATATTTGGTACAGTAGATACATGTTAATTTTTAAATTAAGAAAATCTCACCTAATGCTGTAAACATAGGCTACAGAGAGCCCTGTCAGCTGGTATTATTAAATGTTAAAAATACATGCGTTTTTTATTATAATAACAACTTTATAATATTTTAATGATATAAGTAAAAATATAATAAATATAAATATATAGTGCACATATTTAGCACAATACTAATTTATACTAATAATAAATATATTATAAAATACTAATTTTTCTAGCTAACTAACGTGCTATGGTCATTAAATGTTTTTTTTTTTCCTGAGGTAAATGTAACGTTGTGACGTTGTTCTCCAGCTGTTTTATTGACCTCTTTCCGCGGTTAAAAAACACTGATTTATCGATATTATGTATGAGGTATATACATTTCGGTAAGTTGTAGGCTACTGTATCTTTCAAAATAGGCTACCTATTATTGTTAATTTGTGTTTATTTACAATTAACTGGTAGTAAAGAGATAAACGGCACCCCATAGCAGGCGCTAGCTATCTGTCAAGTCACATTTAAAAGCGCCAAAGCGGTAGGCCTATTTATTGTTTGAATTTCGTAATAAAATTGACAGAATCTGAGAGCTGAGAATTTTTTCATATCAAAAGTAACCTACTCTGTCTTGTCTGTCGGTGTCAATGTCCTCTTTGCTTCGCGATTTTTCTCTGCGTGAGAAAATGGATGTGTGTCGTGAGAGCGTGTGGAAAGTGTCAATTGCGTGAGTCTCACACTGAATGAGTGAGAGTTGGCAGCTCTGCAATAGACATGTTCGATAACATTAGCTGCATCAAACAGAAGATGTGCAAGACGTAAGCGGGAATCTCGGGATCATTGCTGGGCAGAGCTGCACCTTCACCTGTTTCTGCGGTCATCTTCCACAATGGCGAACTGACTGCTATGTGAGCGTATGCTGGCAAAGGTAAGGTAAGGTAAGGTAAAAATTTATTTATATAGCACCATTTATACAGACAAGCTGACCAATGTGCTTTACAGAGCAATATAATCTCACACAACAGACAGAACAAGAAACAATGAAATACACATTACACATTATTAAAAGCAATAGAATAAAAGTGTGTTTTCAAGCGTGACTTGAAAACTGACAAGTCAGGTGCAGAACGAATCTGAATAGGCAAGCTATTCCACAATGTCGGGCCTGCAATGGCAAAGGCACGATGACCTCTGTGTTTTAACCTGTACCGTGGTATGACTAAGAGTTTCTGTGTACCTGACCTAAGATCTCTGGAGGGACTATATTGCTCTAAGAGCTCAGATAAATAGAGGGGAGCTAGGTTGTTTAGGCACTTATAGACAAATAAAAGAATTTTAAAATCTACCCTAAAACGAACCGGCAGCCAGTGAAGGGATGCTAGAATCGGGGTAATATGTTCCCATTTGCGAGTGCCTTTTAAGAGTCTCGCTGCTGCATTTTGGACTATTTGAAGACGTGATAAAGTAGTTGAATTAATTCCATAATATAAAGAATTACAATAGTCCAGTCTAGATGACAGAAAAGCATGCATCACCCATTCAAAAGCTTGGGGACATAAAAAAGGCTTAACTTTAGTCAACAAACGCAAATGGAAGAAACACGATCTGACAACAGAGTTTACTTGCTTATCCATTTTCAAGAGAGTATCTACTGAAACACCAAGATTCTTCACACAGGTACTTACTGGCAAAGAAAGTGCTTCAGGGAGGTGGTTAAAACTACTTTTAGAGGGACCAAAGAGTATAAGTTCCGTTTTATTTTCATTTAATTTTAGGAAGTTTACAGACATCCACCTCTTTATTTCGTCTAAGCACGCCTTAAGGTGCTCAAGTGAAGTTTTCCCTGCCCGTTTAATAGGAACATAAATCTGAATGTCGTCTGCATAGCAGTGAAATGACACATCATATTTTTTAAATATAGAGCCCAAAGGGATCATATAGAGGGAAAAGAGCGTAGGGGCCAGGATTGAGCCCTGAGGGACCCCCCATCGAAGGTGAGCAACCGAGGACATAGAGGAGCCAAAATGAACAGAAAATCTTCGGTCTGTCAAATATGATCTAAACCAATTTAGTACTGTTCCTTTCAGCCCCACATCTTGTTCTAGTCTAGACAGAAGAATATCATGGTCCACCATATCAAAAGCAGAGCTAAGATCCAAGAGCATTAAAATTATAGTATCTCCGGCATCTGTTGTCAGATAGATGTCATTAAAAACCTTCAATAGTGTTGACTCAGTACTGTGGAGTGTTCGAAAACCGGATTGAAACTTCTCATATATAGAATGTGAATTTAAATAAGAATGCAGTTGATTTGATACAACTTTTTCTAGAACTTTTGAAATAAAAGGCAGATTAGAAATAGGCCTATAGTTATTCAAGATAGCAGGATCAAGATCCGGCTTCTTTAGTGATGGAAGAACTAAGGCATTCTTGAGATCAGCTGGAAAGATCCCTAAACTAAGTGATTTATTAACAATAGTGAGTAAGCTTGGTCCTAATGTGTCAAAAAGTTGTATTAAACTACGAGGTGGAATAATGTCTAATGAACAAATTGTAGGCCTAAGATGGGTAATAATTTCTTGTAGTTGTAAAATAGATATAGAATCGAATTCATGACAGACTGAGGAGCATGGAGACAGCATAAACGTATTATTTTCAATGTCATAATTGTTCAAAGAGCTCGCGCGTTCTTTTTTTTCAAAATAAAACCAAGTTTTTCATTGGTTTGGAAAGCCAGGGTAATAAATACTTGGAGTGGGCATGGGAAATGTAACGGAGTAAAAAGTAAACTTTGTCTTTAATATTGTAGTGGAGTAAGATTAAAAGTAGAATAAAACATACTCAAGTAAAGTACAGATCCCCGAAAAAAATACTTAAGTAAAGTAACAAAGTATTTTTACTTCGTTACTTACCACCACTGCTGAAATGTACTATATTTCTAAATATGCTATTGCTACACTTAATGGCAAACATTCCACTGGTCTGCTGGACTTGGTTAAACAAAAATAAACTATTTTGTTGCTCAAGCTTATGTATTCAGTCATTATTCAATGGTATAATAAAAATCCATATGAAAAAAATTACTTCTCACAGTTCTCAGGTCAAATATTTATGCGATTAAAATGCGATTAATTTCGATTAATTAATTACAAAGCCTCTAATTAATTAGATACATTTTTTTAATCGAGTCCCGGCCCTAATAAAAATACATTCTCTGTGCAAACCCAATCCGGCGTTCTCCTGTCGTTCTTCACTGATATCCAACACAACGCAGACTATAGAAGCATACGGTTACACTGGTGCCGTTACCCGTTCGATTTTTCAGCGGCTGCCGAACTCCCGAGGATGCTGCACGGAGATTAGACGATGTCGATCTCACTACTTTCCTGCTTCATCGAGTGGACGAACGGAATGATGCACGGAGATTAGACGACGTCGGATCTCACCGCGCTTTGTCGAGGGGACGCACAAACTGATGTTACAGAGATTATAAGACGTCGGACTTTGCCGTTTTACCGCTTCCCCGCTTCACCGAGGAGACGCATGAACTTAAGCTTACGGTATTTTTGAACCAGCAAGATTAAGACACACCAAGCAAATATTGATTTGATTTAATAGCATCTTAAATGTTTGAGGTGTTAGATTAATTTATCAGATGTAAAATCAAAGTGCTGATTCATTTATTCAATTGTGAATTTTTTTTCTCTATTTTTTTTTTTGGTAACACTTTATTTGAAGGGGTGTGCATAAGACTGACATGACACTGTCATAAACATGACATAACACCTGTCATGAACATGAAGGAGTCTTTATGAATGTTTATGACTGTTGTCATTAAGTGTCATTCGGTAAATTATGACACTTTTAATGCAAAGTTGACATTGTTTAAAATGTCTTTGTTATGACAACTTGACATTAACAAAGACAAAAATGTCTTGATTATGACAACTTGACATTAACAAAGACAGAAATGTCTTTGTTATGACAACTTGACATTAACAAAGAACTCATAACCTGTCAACCTGTCACAACTTTGGCCGTCATGACACCATTATAACTGTGTCATGAATATTACCTGTCCTCAAGTAAAGTGGAACACATTGTACTAGTTATAAAGATGTCATTAAGGGTTATTACACAGCGAAATGCTTTAAGTTTGATAATTAGACCTGTTATGAAATACTTGTGACAGGTTGACAGGTTATGATTTCTTGGTTAATGTCAAGTTGTCATAACAAAGACATTTTTGTCTTGGGTAATGTCAAGTTGTCATAACAAAGACATTGTTTGTCTTTGTTAATGTCAAGTTGTCATAACAAAGACATTTTTGTCTTTGTTAATGTCAAGTTGTCATAACAAAGACATTTTAAACAATGTCAACTTTGCATTAAAAGTGTCATAATTTACCGAATGACACTTAATGACAACAGTCATAAACATTCATAAAGACTCCTTCATGTTCATGACAGGTGTTATGTCATGTTTATGACAGTGTCATGTCAGTCTTATGCACACCCCTTCAAATAAAGTGTTACCGTTTTTTTAGTATAGTAATTAATGATGCACTCTAACAACTATACCAGTGATTTTAGTGGCTACCATTTGGGGAGAGGCAGAGGGGTTTTGCCATTTAGTGGCCCGTGTACTCCTGGAAAGACAAATGGCATTGATTATGATGCTAACAGAGTACATTTTTCTACTCCAGTGTCTCACGATATACCACCACTTTAAATGAGCTTATCAGAATCTACTGTAGCATTATCTAATGACAGGTAAAACAACTGAGCTCTGATATCAGTCAGTCGATTAAAGCCAGCTTGTTTCCTAACAGTCAGCTACCTACATCCACATTGTTTCATGACTGTCAGAGGTGCTCACAAGTGAATCAGTGTGGTGCCACCGTCATTGATGCTTCGAAGATGAATCTTGTACTGAAAAGTGGTAGAGAGCCGCCCTACTTTCGTGGTGACAGCTCAGATAAGTGTCCAGTCTTTGAATGGGAAGATTTGATGAGAGCTTACCTTGAAAAAGGGAATTATTCTGATTTAGAGAGCATTGATGAAATCATAAACAAATTGATGGGACGTGCAAGGGATGTCATTCAGATATGGCTGCGAAATAGCGCTTCAGTCTCTAGGAGTGGTGATGTAGATACGGTGTTCCGTATCCTCAAACAGCACTTTGGGGGGGTGATATCCACAGGCCTTCCTCTGGCTGACTTTTATGATACCAAGCCATATCATAATGAAGGCCCTTTTGATTATTGGATCAGATTAAACAAAGCTGCTGACCTAGCTGAACAGCATCTTAAAAGTGAGGGCAGAACATTGCAAAATCGGGACATGGAGCTTGCAGTTATGTTCATACGTAATTGTCCTGATAAAGGTCTCTCCGTGATGTTCTTGAGCAAACCACAGCGTGAGTGGACAGCTGCAGAGGTACAGGACCGTTTGGATGAATTTGTAAGAGACCGCAAAGTTTATGAGTGTCAGCTCTCGCAAAAAAACGCTAGTTCTGTCATTACCGATGTGGGCGGTTCGCCTCCTGGTAGAACCCAAGTGGTTAGGACTTCAATCATGTCTTCAGGGGTTGCAGTTGAGCCTGTTAATGCAACATGTGAAAGTAATACAATGGATAGGATACTAAATATGCTGGAGAAAGCATTGTCATGTAACGCACAGTCCTCCAAAGCAGTTGTGCATCGCAAACAGAATGATAAGAGACCACAGGTGTGTAAAGTCTGCCAGAGTTTTGACCACAGCACGGTTGCTCACTGTAGATTGCACAGATTGTGTTTCACTTGCTACCTTCCTGGACATACACGTGACATGTGTGAGATGTCTGCATCACAGGTTAGACCAAACAGCTCGACTGCTACTGTCGATGGTCACAGTCAGAGGCCCCCTCAGGGAAACTTTTGAGCCTCCATCTGGAGGAGGGCGATGGTAGGCAAATGAGTTCAACCTCCTTTGATAGTGATGACATTGTGTATGCTTTCTTTTGTGAAAAGGTCCCAAAGTCTAGCAAAGTAATCTTGCAAAACACCATGAGAACAGCTCAAAGTGAAAGTTTGTTCTACACTAATATTTTAGTGCAGGATAAAGTTGAGTTAAAAGGAATGATGGATACTGGGTCGATGGCAACTACCATTAGTGCTGATATGATACCCATGTTAAAACAAGCAGGCGTGATGACAGAAGACATGCTGGCCCCTGCGGATATTGTTTTAGTGGGTTGTGGGGGTAAACAAACCAATCCTTTGGGACTATGTGATTTGAATGATGGATTTTGGCGTGTTATGAGTAAACCTGATGCACCGGGCCAGAGTGACAGTAGCCAGTTTCTTCATCTTCTGTCGAACCTAGAGAGATGGCGAGGGGAGTCCATCCCAGACAAGGTCGGAACTCTGAAGTTGAACGGTGCTGTAACTCTTCAGCCCAGTGTTGGGAAAGTTCATTTTCTACATGAACTAGTTCAGTTCATAGTTCATACTTCAAAAAATGAACTAGTTCAGTTCATAGTTCATACTTCAAAAAATGACCTAGTTCATAGTTCTTTTTTACCATATGTTGCTGCGAGCTTCTTTTTTTTTTTTTAATTATTGCCACAGCCCATATACAAACATAGATAGGGTGACCAGACGTCCCCCGTTTTTCCCGGGACAGTCCCGTATTTCAACTCTAATTTTAGTGTCCCGACTTACTACGAAAAAATCATGTTTTGTCCCATATTTCATCGTTAATATATATATTTATATATTATAGGTTTCGTTGAATACGCTCACGACAGAAAGGGAGAGAGAGAGCGAGAGACCTTGCGTGTGTGTGTGCTGGAGTACGCATTAATTGCATGCGCGCACGACATAGCAAAGGAGAGTGCGAGAGACACATTGCGTGTGTGTGTGCTAGAGTAGCCTGCGCATTAATATGCACGTGTCTCTCTTTGTCGACTACATGCTGCTTTTTGTTTTGATGACGCATACGGCGGTGCGTGCAACACTGGTGGCTGATGTTGCCAGATTGGGTGTTTTTTTCGCTACATATTAAGGCCTGTTTACGGTGTGTTTTAGCCGAGTTTTCGCCTGGAAGGCTCTATAGAAATCTGGCACCCTATTGAACGACGTTAAACTGAGACAGCGTGCGTTCACAGACACCAGAATGAACGCGTTCGTTCACAGTAACGTTCATCAGGCAGGAATTCAGTACGTTCAGTTCACGTTCGCCCAAAATATGAACGAGTTCATGAACTATCGTTCATTGAACGCGTTCAGGCACAACACTGCTTCAGCCTATGACTGAACATTTGGTGTGGGGTCGTTTACCGACGGGTACCGTGTTATCAGCTGGTAGTACGGTACTTGTTGAGTCATGTGCATCACCATGTGTGAACAAACGTATAATGGTTGGGCGAATAGTGTCTCCACTGTGGGGAGATGGGTGGCTACCCATGAAGATTATCAACCCCACTACTGCAGAAATAACTTTACGCAGAAAATCAAAAATTTCAGATGTTTTCCCCTGCGTTGCTTTAGAGGATTTTGATCAGTTGTCTGACACTTTGACTGTTCAACAGAATGTGGGGGAGTGCGAAGTAATAGTTCCTGTGGTAGTCTTACTGCCAGAAGCATGTGCAGTGACATCTGTGATGTGAATGATAAGCTGGAAAAGCTAGGGCTTAGCTCCATTCCAATTGGTGGATGCGAAGTTTCTTGGCAGTGTAAAGAGAGGCTTGTTGATTTGATTGGGGCCTATGAGTCTGTCTTCTCGAGACATCATCTAGATTGTGGTGAGGTGCAGGATTTTTTCTGCCATCGTATTAGACTAACAGACGACCGACCATTCAGGTTGCCATATCGCAGAATGTCGCCTGCTCATTATCACAAATTGAAAGAGACCTTAGACGAGATGGAGGCAAAAGACATAATTCGTAAATCCTGTAATAATAATAATAATAATTCATTACATTTATATAGCGCTTTTCTGGACACTCAAAGCGCTTTACATAGAAGGGGGGGAATCTCCTCAACCACCACCAATGTGTAGCATCCACTTGGATGATGCGACGGCAGCCATATTGCGCCAGAACGCTCACCACACACCAGCTTACTGGTGGAGAGGAGACAGTGATGATGCCAATCAGTATATAGGGATTATTAGGAGGCCATGATGGGCAGAGGCCAAGGGGCAAATTTGGCCAGGATGCCGGGGTTACACCCCTACTCTTTCGAAAGACATCCTGGGATTTTTTGTGACCACAGAGAGTCAGGGCCTCGGTTTAACGTCTCATCCGAAGGACGGTGCTATTAAGACAGTATAGTGTCCCTGTCACTATACTGGGGTGTTAGGACCCACACAGACCACAGGGATAGCACCCCCTGCTGGCCTCTCTAACACCTCTTCCAGCAGCAACCTGGATTTCTCAGAAGGTCTCCCATCCAGGTACTAACCGGGCTCAGCCCTGCTTAGCTTCAGTGGGCAACCAGTCTTGGGCTACAGGGTGATATGGCTGCTGGCTACCACCACCGATTTTGTAGTGAAATTCTGTAGTGAATTTGCCTCCCCCTTGGTTCTCGTGTGGAAAAAGAACGGCGATCTACGAATCTGCACAGATTTCAGATGGCTCAATGCCAGAACTATTAAAGATGCCCATCCTCTTCCACATCAGAGCGATGTCCTAGCTGCGTTGGGGGGAAACATGTTCTTTAGCACTATGGACTTGACGGCTGGCTATTACAACATACCCCTTCATGAGCTTGACAGGAAGTATACTGCATTTATCACCGTTAGGTTTGCACGAATGGAATCGTCTCCCACAAGGGCTGTGTAATAGCCCAGCCACGTTTATGCGCATGATGCTTACCATATTCGGTGACCAGAACTTTTTAAGTCTTCTGTGTTACCTTGACGATTTGTTGGTATTTGCGAAGTCTGAAGAAGAGAGTTTAGCCCGATTGGAAATGGTATTTCAACGCTTGAAGGAGCATAACTTGAAACTTTCACCTTCAAACTGTCAGTTTTTGAGGCGCTCAGTCAAATTTCTGGGTCATATAATTTCCCAACATGGTATTTCAAGGAATCCAGATAAAGTGGAAGCAGTAGTCAAGGTGGTAGAGGCTGATTTAATGGAGTTAGATGGTGTCACTCCATCGCCTTCCAAAATACGTTCCTTTTTAGGGATGGTGATCTATTACCAGGATTTTATTGAAAACTGTTCTGTACTGGCCAAACCCTTGTTTGCTCTGATTGGTGGTCAGAAAAGGCCTCGGAATTCAAAAAGTAGAAAAAGGCCTTTGCTGTCCTGCAAACTTGGCCCAGATGATTGGACACAGGAGTGTAAACAGGCGTTTCGAAATCTTAAGGCAGCACTCGTTGAGGAGGTACTTTTGTCTCACCCTGACTTTAGTAAGCCATTCATTTTATCTGTTGATGCGTCTACAGCTGGACTTGGTGCAGTATTGTCGCAAATTCATCACAACAGTGACAAAGCACAACCAATAGCGTTTGCCAGCAAGTCTCTAAATCATGCTCAGGCAAAATATCCGGCACATCGCCTTGAATTTTTTGCAATGAAATGGGCAATTTGTAATAAATTTAGCCATTGGTTGCGTGGTCACCGGTTCACTGTGTGGACCGACAACAATCCTTTGAAGTACATACTGACCAAGCCCAGGTTGGATGCCTGCGAGCAGCGCTGGGTGGCGCAGTTGGCACCATTTGACTTCGACATCCAGTATATTCCAGGCACTAAAAATGTGGTGGCTGATGCCCTCAGCAGAGAGCCTTTTGTGCAGTCAACAATTTTGCATAGATTAACAAGAGCTCCTTATTCCACCCTTTTTAAGCAGGCGGACAATTTCAAAACAGATGAAGTTCAGAATATGTTTCGACTTTCGGCAGAGCTCCCTGAGATGAGGGTGTGAATGCTCAGACTGACACTGGAGACGCTACTGTGAAAGCTGTGTGTACTGCAGGAAGTGTACATGTGCACAGTGATGAGATTTCTGCTGTCTTGCGAACACATCAGCATTGGGAGGATGCAGGTACTATAAGACCTATTTCACATGTGCAGCACTTAGAATCCCTTGTCGCAGTGGGGCTGAACCCGGTTCCCGTTTTCAATCATGATGAACTTCTTGCCAAACAAGTCGAGGATGCTGTTGTGGGTCGGGTCAAGTTTTTTTATTGACCGCGGTCATCGTCCCTCTAGGCGCGAAAAAGTCACTGAATCACGTGGGACATTAAGGATCTTGAGACAGTGGGGTAAACTGACCACGCGCCTGGGGATAGTGTATCGTGTGTCCAAGCACCCAGTGACAAAAAATAAAGCTTACCAATATGTTGTGCCTGAATCGCTCCGAATGGCAGTATTGAAAGGCATTCATGATGATGCTGGCCATCAGGGTCAACAGTGCTCATTGGGATTGGCCAGACAGAGGTTTTATTGGGACACAATGGAGAGAGATGTCAAGGAGTACGTCCACAACTGTAAGAGATGCGTTGTGAGCAAGGCTCCTGAGCCAGAGGCTAGGGCTCCATTAGTTTCCTTTACCACTTCGTCACCACTCGAATTAGTCTGTATAGACTTTTGGTCAGCTGAAGACCATAACAATAAGTCTGTTGATGTTCTAGTAGTCTCTGACCATTTCACGAAGTTGGCGTGTGCATATCCATGTCCTAATCAGTCTGCAAAAACAGTGGCACGGGTTCTCTGGAATAACTTATTTTGCGTGTATGGTTTTCCTGTTAGCATTCACTCTGACCAGGGTGCCAATTTTGAGAGTTTATTGATTGCGGAGCTGTGTCAGTTGGCTGGTATTGACAAAACGCACACCACACCATACCACCCAATGGGCAATGGTCAGGTGGAACGGATGAACCGTACTCTTGGTAACATGATTTGTGCATTACCTACCAGATCTAAAGTCAGATGGCCGCAAATGTTGAACACCTTGACTTTTGCATGCAATTGTACAGTTCATGAGACAACGGGTTTCTCGCCTTTCTTTCTCATGTACGGCCATACTCCGAGACTACCTGTTGACCTTATGTTTGAACCGGTAGTTTTTGAGTGGGGAGACAGTTGACATTGACAAGTATGTGCAGTCACTCAAGCAAGACCTCTGTGAAGCCATGAAACTTGCACAGTTTCAGAAAAACAACAACATAAGCAGAATTGTATAACAAAAGGAGTAAGGGACGGCCAGTTGACGTTGGGCAAAGAGTTTTATTGGCCAACAAAGGCGAAAGAGGTAAAAAGAAACTGGCAGATCGTTGGGAGAGTACAGTTTACGTAGTGTTCGACAAAAATTCCTCGTTGAACACGTACAAACTCAGAAGCCCTTCGGGTGTTGTTAAAACTGTTCATAGGAATCTGATTATGCCGGTTGATTTTCTGCCATTGCTTGATGCAGACGCTGTCGAGGAGCAGCTATCCAGTTTGAGTGGTGATGAGCCTGTGGACTCTAGTTTCGAGCAGCTTGCAGAAGAAAGGACTACTCGGTGGGTTGATGACCTCTCTAGCAGTTCTGGTGGTTCTGTAGTAAACAGAGATGAAATGGATGAGCAGAATGTGATGTGTGAGGAAACTGTTCAGGCAAGGGATGGTGTAGAAGTTGAAGGGGAGTTGGTAACATCTGCTACCAGTGAGTGTGATGTTACGTTTAATGGTGTTGACTTCCATGTGGACTTTGATAAACACGGTTGTGACCCCTGTGAATACAGGAATGGGAATCAGGATGATTCGGAAACAGGTGTCAATATTAGGTATGTAACGATTCACTCGCAACCGGTTGAAAATCGATACAAATGTGTGACGATTCAAGTCGGTTGAAATGTTAAACGAATCGCGATACACGTTTTAAACAGCAGGGCCGTTTACTGTACTAGCTTGTGAACCTCTCTTTACAGGCACAATAGCAGCAAGCACACACTGGGGCAAAGCTAGCGAGTGTTTTCACTTCATTCATGAAACTTGAGCTTGTGTGAGCCAATCTCAACCTCCATAGGAATGAACTGAAAAAACGCTCGGTTTGCTCCGCTCGCGCCGCGCCAGTGTGTGCCATAGACTGTTGTGCACGCGCCGTCAAACACATGGCGACGGCAAGCGTAGATGTTGACGTTGACTCATTCAAATCGGAGGTGTGGCGGCATTTTGACTTTCCGTAGACTAATAATAATCACCACCGTGAGAAGCACAAGTCACCTCCGTTTTCATGTAAAAGGCATCAATACGACAAGTGCGAGAGCCACGGAGATCACAAGGTGTATCAGTGTTTCCGTGGCAACTAGGTGTTGTATTTATTTTACTATCTCTTTCTCTAAATGTGTACATGGATATATATATATTTTTATATATATATATATTATTGATGGTTATGGCATATTTTTCTAAATGTGTGGTTTTTTTTTACTCTTGCTAGTGTAATAATGATACAAATTATAACGAAATTAAAACCCCTCTAAATGTGGTACTAATTGTACATTGTCTTTTACTTAGTGTGCGAAGGTACCAGTGCCCATCCTCTTGACCAGACAGACAGAAAGACTGAGTTGAAACAACCTTGAAGGGATTTTTTTTTATTTCAATGTAGTTTTTCTATTTGACAAATATATTTTAAAATTAAAAAGAAATGTGGAGCATTTTGTCTGAGAAATAATAAAAGGGACACTTTTTTTATTTATAATTTCTTAATCACTTGTTAAAAAAATCGTGAGAAAATCGTATCGTGAAACCAGTATCGTGAATCGTATCGCATCGTGAGTTGAGTGAATCGTTACATCCCTAGTCAATATGAGTGAGGAGTATGTCACTGAGGTCAAGGCAGTTCACGAAGGAAGCCCGGTTAATGAGCCTTCCCCTTCTGTTCAACCATCTACCTTTGGAAAGGAGGGTTCCCTTTATCGAAAAAGGGAACTTCGAGATGCGTCGAACGACACGGTGGGAACGCCTCTTGCGTGATTGCGTCTGAAGCATCTATGCCAACTAGTCCAATGGAATGAGAGAATGAGCGTCACGGGCGGGTGACGTCATGAACCAGGAAAGGATAAGAGCACTTCCGCTGCTCGCCGGCATTTAGCTTCTGTTGCCTCAGCAAGCGATCTGTGTCAAAACTGTCTCTGTCTATTTATTGTTGTCTGTTGCAATATTGTATGGAAACGTTATGGCGAAACAAATGTACAAACAGTGTGTTCCTCCCTGCCCGCGTTTATTTAAACGGGTGGGGACACACACAAGTTTTGTTTAATTTGTTTGGGGTAGAGCATACTTCTCAGCCCTTGAAAGAAAAAAAGGTGGGGGCTGAGTTCCAACTCTGTGAAATAGTATGCTCTGCTCTCGCCTGTCACTCTGTATGATAGTGACAGGCTTGCGATTCCCAGGACCCGCGTTTGCCGAGGCAGCGTGGGGAATGCATTCCTGGGGATCGCAGATGGATCTTTTGGAGGGGTTTGAAACGGGTCCTTGGGCCTTTTTTCCTTCCTTACCCGGAAGATCCAGCTCTATCTCCCCGGTGTCGGAAGCACGCTCTGCGGTTTCTTCCGCTCGGGTAGAGAGAGCCCTTTTTCCTTCATATTCTTCCTCCGTGGAGGTTAAATGTTTTAGAATATTGAAAGTGAAAGCAAGCACACACACTGTTGAATTAGATTCGCCATCTATTTCCCCAGTATATGATGAACTGGTGGAGGTTTTGTCCCGTGCTGTTAATAAATTAAATATTTATGGCCAGCTGAGATTAGGGACGCTCCTAAAAACTTATCGAGCGTTTTCTTACATCTATCACATTATCTCCACCACGAGGCTTCCCTTTTCCCTGATTTACACACTGAATATTTAAATTGTGGGATAAACCGTATTTTATTACTACTTTCAGCCCTCGTGTTAAAGATTTATTCAAGGTTAGAGGGTTGAAAGATTACGGTTATGATATAATGCCCCAGGCTGAACAGAAAAAGAAAAAAAATAGAAAAATGCTGTTTTCACCTGGTCCAGCATCGTCATTTAAAGCCTCTGCTTTGCTCAATAAGCCTATTACTAAAGAATCTCGCGTTTGCCGAGGCAGCGCGTAGGTTCAATGTTGTAATCAGAATCTAGCTCGGATCTCGCGTTTGCCGAGGCACCGCTTAGATTTCGAGTGTACTTTGCAAAATAAGATTCTGTGGCTGGGATCTCGCGTTTGCCGAGGCAGCGCGTAGGTTTAAGCATAGCTACTTTGGTTTTATGGGTAAAGCTTATACGGCAGCAGGTCAGCTGGAGAATGTTTATAGAAAACTGTAGTATAATGCTCCAGGCTTATCAGGCCGATCTGCTGGGGTTCGGGATATAGTGAAATTTGAGCCTTCGCGTCTCTTCGGCGACGCATTCCATGCGTTCGTTGTTAGGTGATACATTATATATATATATATATATAAAAATATATATAATAAGGTTTCTCCCTCGCTGTGTCCAGCCCCCTGGGGCTGCTGGGCGTGAGCAGCTCCAGCCGTCTAGTTCATCATATTATGTGCACAGAAAGTGAGGACAGCCCCGACCGAAGTGGAGTGGTGTACACCTCATTACACGGTGCCCGTTCCATTTCGGGGTCCTCACGAGACCCTCCTGCCAACCCTGCCACCTCCGGTGCTTCAGGGCGCAGCGGTCTCCAGCGAGTCGCTGATGCTATGCTGCGGCACAGCATTGGTTTCGCGCCCTCTGAGGGGGGCTTTTGAGCAGTCAGGTCAGGTAGTTCCTGCCATTATGTTTCAGGCTCCAGATTTGGCTCTCTCAGTAACACCAGAGGCCAGCCTCGAGAGGCTGGTTCCCTTAGTAAATTTTTTGGCAGCGTGGAAGCTTCTGCCGAATATTTCTCATTGGGTCCTGCAGATTGTAGAGAAAGGATACAGAATCCAGTTTGGCTCTCGTCCTCCTCATTACAGCGGGGTGCTGCCCACAGTGGTGCATCCCGAGCAGGCTCTGGTAATGGAACAAGAAGTAAAGGCCCTGTTAGCAAAAGAAGCTATAGAACAGGTGTACTCACCCGTCAGAGAGTCGGGTTTTTACAGCTATTATTTTATTGTTCCAAAAAAGGATGGAGGGTTGCGTTCCTTTTTAGATCTTCGCCTGTTAATTCGGTCAGTTCAGAAACTAAAGTTCAAGATAGCTGACCCTCAAACAGTTCGTGACCCAAATCAGATCCGAGGACTGGTTTGTCACGATAGATCTAAAGGATGCATACTTCCATATCTCCATCCTCCCTCAGCACAGGAAGTTCCTATGGTTTTCTTTCAGGGGCAAAGAATACCAATATCGGGTTCTTCCTTTCGGCCTAGCTTTGTCACCCCGTTCGCATTCTGAATTATATCGACGACTGGCTGATTCTAGCGGAATCAGAGCAGTTGGCGGTTGGCACCGAGGTGTCGTTCTCGCTCATATGCAGATGTTGGGGTTGAGGCTCAATACCAAGAAGAGTGTGCTTTCTCCAGTATTGAGAACCACTTTCCTTGGTGTGGTACGGGATTTAGTATCCTAACAGCCACAGAAGAGCTGAGGCTAGGCCAGTCACGCACTGTAAAACAGTTCAAGAGACTGTTGGGTCTTGTTGCAGCAGCGTCCAACGGAATTCCTTTTGGCATGCTGTACATGAGACCTTTACAGCGCTGGCTCAGGACCAGAGGGTTCTCCCCGAGGGGAAACCCACTTTGCATATCAAGGTCACGCGGCGATGCTTTCGTGCCTTAGTTATATGTAGTAAACACTGGTTCTTAACCCAAAACCAGTCACGCATTGTAAACAGTTCGAGAGACTGTTGGGTCTACTGGCAGCAGTGTCCAACGGAATTCCTTTTGGCATGCTGTATATGAGACCTTTACAGTGCTGGCTCAGGACCAGAGGGTTCTCCCCGAGGGGAAACCCACTTGCATATCAAGGTCACGCGGCGATGCTTTCGTGCCTTAGTTATATGTAGTAAACACTGGTTCTTAACCCAGGGTCCGGTGTTGGGAGCTCTTTGCCATCGAGTTGTGATCTCGACAGATGCTTCCCTCACCGGCTGGGGAGCGGTAATGGAAGGCCGCTCGGTTCAGGGTCTGTGGAAAAGCCATCATCTTTCGTGGCACATAAATTGCCTGGAGATGATGGCCGTCTTCAATGCGTTGAGACATTTCCTTCCGGACCTAAGAGGCCATCATGTGCTCGTTCGAACAGACAACACATCAGTGGTCTCTTATCTGAACCGCCAGGGGGGTCTGCGCTCGCGTCCGCTTTGCAAACTGGCGCACCAGATCCTCCTGTGGTCTCTGGGGAAGGTACTCTCCCTGAGGGCAGTGTATATTCCTGGGGACCAGAATATAGGAGCAGACATCCTGTCGAGGCAGGAGCTGAGGCCAGGGGATTGGAGACTCCACCCCGAGGCGGTGGAGAAAATCTGGGAGGCATATGGTCAGGCAGAGGTGGATCTGTTCGCGTCTCAGAACACGACGCACTGTCCTCTCTGGTATTCTCTGACGCACCCAGCCCCCCTGGGGCTGGACGCCATGGTGCAGACGTGGCCGAGGCTACGTCTGTACGCCTTTCCCCCTGTTGCTCTGCTCCCAGGAGTTCTGGAGCGGGTCCGTCGGTATGGAATAAGCCTACTGCTAGTAGCACCACGCTGGCCAAGTCGGATCTGGTTTGCGGACCTGATCCTTCTGCTAGACGGGCCTCCATTGGAGATCCCTTTGAGGAGGGACCTTCTGTCTCAGGCCGGGGGCACAATATTTCACCCTCGACCAGACATGTGGAATCTTTGGGTTTGGCCTCTGAGGGGGCCCAACTTATAGATAGTGGTCTTTCAGCTGAGGCTGTTGAGACCATCCTAAGCTCCAGAGCTCCAGCTACGAGGAAACTGTATGCGCTTAAATGGAGAGTTTTCTCCTTTTGGTGTCACCGACATCAGTGGGATCCGGTTAATTGTTCTGTCAACACAGTAATCGAGTTCCTGCAGGAGCGCTTTGTGTCAGGTCTATGTCCTTCCACACTAAAAGTTTACGTGGCAGCCATTGCGGCTTACCATACCATGGTGGGAGGTATATCTTTGGGTCGGGACCCCCTGATTACACGTTTCCTTCGTGGCACTTTGAGGCTGAGGCCTGCAATTCGCACTAAGGTGCCAGCTTGGGATTTGACTGTAGTTCTAGTAGGCCTGTCTAGGGCTCCATTCGAGCCCTTAGATTCGGTCTCAGAAAAGTTCCTTACTTTCAAGACTTCTTTCTGCTAGCTATTTCGTCCCTAAAGAGAGTTGGTGACCTTCAGGCTCTTTCGGTCTCCCCCACCTGCCTTGAATTTGCACCGGGGATGGTCAAGGCGTTCCTATATCCAAAACAGGGATACGTCCCTAAGGTTCCAACCTTGACTCCGAGGCCTATTGTGCTGCAGGCTTTCTGTCCTCCTTTTGCAACTGCGGACCAGGAAAGACTGCACCTCTTGTGTCCAGTGCGAGCATTGGACACGTATGTACGTCGGACATCCTCAATCAGGAAGTCCGACCAATTACTGATTTGCTTTGGATCACCTAAGAAAGGTCTTCCTGCTTCCAAACAGACAGTCAGTAAGTGGATAGTCGAGGCTATTTCACTGGCATACGAGTACTCGGGCCAGCCTTGTCCTTTGGTGGTCCGAGCGCACTCGACCAGGAGTATGGCGGCTTCTAAAGCCATATTGCAGGGGGTATCTCTTCAAGATGTTTGTGATGCGGAGGGCTGGTCCTCTCCGCTCACATTCGTGAGATTTTACAGTTTGGACCTGGATGCTGCCCCAGGTTCTCAGGTGCTGAGTGCTTAGATCAACAGACTGACACTCAGGTACTTGTAATTATGGCGGGTTGGGTATTCTCGTTCCCACCGTGTCGTTCGACGCATCTCGAAGTTCCCTTTTTCGATAAAGGGAACGTCTCAGGTTACTATTGTAACCATAGTTCCCTGAGAAACAGGGAACGAGACGATGCGTCCCCCTGCCATACTTCCTGCGTCCCTGCGATCGGCTTGCTTCGGCAACTGTCGAAGCTAAATGCCGGCGAGCAGCGGAAGTGCTCTTATCCTTTCCTGGTTCATGACGTCACCCGCCCGTGACGCTCATTCTCTCATTCCATTGGACTAGTTGGCATAGATGCTTCAGACGCAATCACGCAAGAGGCGTTCCCACCGTGTCGTTCGACGCATCGTCTCGTTCCCTGTTTCTCAGGGAACTATGGTTACAATAGTAACCTGAGACGTTTTCGTACTAGACATGGCAGACTTGTAAAGCCGTTAAATAGGCTTATTCAGACTATGTCTAGTCAATTTGTTAAGAATCTTTTTGGGTAAATTAAAGTGAGTTGATGTATTTATATATATATATATATATATATATATATATATATATATATATATATATATATTATATATAATATATAATTTTTTTTTTTTCATATGTATTTCACACTTCCAATGTCCTTAAAAAGGAATAATACACATTTGTGTGTAGTCTATGAAGATAGACAATTATGCAATCTTGGATGTTATCTGTCGATAAGATGTGTTATGGCATGTCTTCCTATGGTTGGGTGAAGGAGTAGCTAACCTTTGCCTTTCCTAGTCCATTTGTGGACAGCAATGATGTTGGTAGACTTTCTTCAGTCTGTATGTTTGGGGGTTACACCTGATTGCTAAGTGATCTCACTGTAAAGTTGACAAGTTTGTGAATGATTTTGTTTATTTTATTTGTTTCTTTTTGATGATGCATTTCATTTTTGTATGATATTCATGATGTTACGCAAAATCTAGTGAAATCAGTGGGGGTGAGTGTAACGAGGTTAAAATGGTTTTATTTCACAAGATTTTTCTGTTAATATACAGTTAAAGCTGTATACAGTTAAAGCTGTTCAAAGTGTTTATAAAAATATATTAAAAAGGGTCTGTAAGGTGGTGATGGTTCAACACCCCCCCTCCCCCCTCCTTTTTACAACAAAGTGGTTCGGGCCAGGCAGCTCTATCTACCTTATTGCTCTTTTATCTGTCTTTTCTGCCTTTCTCCAGAACTAAGAGGTATGCTGTGTTCCATGCTACAGATTAGCATTGGTTGAAAATAATTCACACACAGAAATACACTGTTTAAGTTGTTTTTATTTATTTTGTTATTCATAAATGTAAGATCATAAATATACAATATGGATTGGTATATTTGAGAATGTTATTTTTGTTGGCAGTGTTACTGCGAGCTGAAGCTGGTGTGACGGCCTGTTTATATAAAAATACATTCTCTGTGCAGGTATGCATTGACGAATCATACTTTTGTGTTTTTAAGTTTATATACCTTTGTTTCATGTGTATAAGTTTAAGTGTACGGAGTTACTGTGTTTTCTCCGTTTCTCCTTTTCCCTTTTCTGCCTTTCTCCCGCACTAAGAGTGTTACTGCGAGCTGAAGCTGGTGTGACGGCCTGTTTATATAAAAATACATTCTCTGTGCAGACCCAATCCGGCGTTCTCCTGTCGTTCTTCACTGATATCCAACACAACGCAGACTATAGAAGCATACGGTTACACGTTGCCATGGCCAAATACATCTGCCCTGGAGGTCTTCAGAATCGTCAGTGCGGGCGCCTGTAGTTTAAAATGAATGGCAATGAAACTGTTGCTTTAACCAATCAGATAATCAGTCAGATTTAATCAGCCAATCAGATTTCGCTTTGACTGCAGCGGGGCCATCTAGCAGGCATACAATACCGTCTGCATTTTCTCGTTCTTTTGATTGGATGCTCAGAGCGTGTACTATTACTGGTGGTAGTATTCCGCATCTGTAGCGAACTGCGTAAACTAAAATATATTCCTGTAGATTTAATAGTTTTTCAACCCACAAATTA
Source organism: Chrosomus eos (assembly GCA_036326025.1). NCBI lineage: Eukaryota > Metazoa > Chordata > Actinopteri > Cypriniformes > Leuciscidae > Chrosomus > Chrosomus eos. Next base: position 471,506 of record JAZAVI010000012.1, on the reverse strand, counting down.
ATGTTTCTTTCCCTCCTCGACCCCCAGCAGGTTCAAACCTACCGGAAAAAAATCCCTTATTAAGCTAAACGCAGAGTAACGGAACTCTGTCTCGATCTGTCAGGGTAAAAACAGGACTAATCTAAGTTATGCCATGAATGATTTTGAAGGCAAAAGTCTCGCTGATCTCATTGATTTTGTTCAATTTCGTCATGTTTTGCGGTGACTGTGTCCACTGCTGCTTCTGTCGAGACACTCTCAGCCCTAAAGCGAATTAAAACTTAGAAATATGACGAGACAGACACGACATTGTTAGAACTGAAATGTAGTTAGAACCTGTACAACAGTAATTGAAGTCATCTTGAGGAAAGAAATAAGGATGGATTTTGTGTAAAAAATAATCAGTAGTTTTGGTGAGTATGCTTTTGTCCCCGTGGTGAATATGATTTTCTTCTTCATTTTTCTTTTAAATTTATGATCGAAACTTATTTTTTTTTCAAACATTCATTGTAACGTCTGAAAAGGGACTATTGCAACCCTTGAACTACAAGATAAGGGAGGCTCCGTTTCTGAACTTATAATCGGATTCGGAACGCAAGAACCATTGTACACACAAACGCACCAGCCGAACTCACGCGCTCGTTTCTCTCTACCGGCCTTTCCCGAACTCACCGCATTAACCCAATAACTGCCGGTGAAAAATAAAAACAACAATTATAGAGAGTCTTTGTGCTGCTACACTATTAAAAGTTATTAATTCAGGTAGGACAGAAGGCCTAGGTATGAAATGCACGACCCGCCACTGAGACATTCAGATGGTAGAGACAGAATTTGGCGTAAACAGAATGAGAACATGGATCCATCATGCCTTGTTACCACTGTGCAGGCTCGTGGTAGTGGTGTAATGGTGTGGGGGATGTTTTCTTGGCACACTTTAGGCCCCTTAGTGCCAATTGGGCATCGTTTAAATGCCACAGCCTCCCTGAGCATTGTTTCTGACCATGTCCATCCCTTTATGGCCACCATATACCCATCCTCTGATGGCTTCTTCCAGCAGGATAAAACACCATGTCACAAAGCTTGAATCATTTCAAATTGGTTTCTTGAACATGACAATGAGTTCACTGTACTAAAATGGCCCCCATAGTCACCAGATCTCAACCCAATAGAGCATCTTTGGGATGTGGAGTAACAGGAGCTTCGTGCCCTGGATGCGCATCCCACAATTCTCCATCAACTGCAAGATGCTATCCTATCAATATGGGCCAGGAATATTAATAGAAAAGAAGATCACACTACAGCTAGAAAATAACAGAAAACTAATAGCAAATTAAAGCTGCAAGCAGCGATGGGCGGGCCCTCGCACATGTAGCGCGTCGGGGAGTGATGCGGCCGCATATTCTGTTGCATATTCTGGAGCTCTGCCAGTGCGGCTGTGAATTCGCTACGCTTTTCAGACACTGCATGAAGGTGTTATACGTCACTTCCTGTTGCCAGCAGGTGGCGCTATGACTGTGGGTGAATGTGGGCATGTACATGAGTTCAGGGCGGGACTCTTATCCTACATGTAAAGTTTGGTGCAGCTGTGAGCATGTACACTGAAGTTACAACCACTTCCTGTGTCATGGCGATGAGTTGATCTTTGATGCCATGCCACGGACACACCGATTGACGAAAACTCGCAGATAGCACAACTTTTCATCGTCAATGCCTTTAGAAGGCACAGCAGAAATTTCAAGTCGATCGGACTAAATCCCTAGGAGGAGTTCGTTAAAGTACGGAGTGTGTAAATCAGCCAAAATTTGACGAAAAATTCAAAATGGCCGACTTCCTGTTGGGTTTAGGGCATCGCTCCAAGAGGCTTTTTTGTGCGTCTGGACATGGTTGATGTGCCTCAGATGCCTCAATTTCGTACATGTAGGTCAAACGTGCGGCGGGGGCTGCTTCGTTAAAGGTCACTTCCTGTTGCCAGCAGGTGGCACTATGACTGGGGGTGAATGTCGGCATGTACATGTGTTCAGGGCGGGACTCTTGTCAAGCGTGCAAAATTTGGTGCAGATCTGAGAATGTACAGCAAAGTTACTCCAACTTCCTGTTTCATGGCGAATCATCGATGCCACGGACACGCCCATTGATGAAAACGCGCAGATAGCACAACTTTTCATCGTCAATGCCTTTAGAAGGCACAGCAGAAATTTCAAGTCGATCGGACTAAATCCCTAGGAGGAGTTCGTTAAAGTACGGAGAGTGTAAATCGTCCCAAAATGGCCGCCAAATTCAAAATGGCGGACTTCCTGTCGAGTTTAGGGTATGGGTTCTTGAGGCTTTTTTGTGCGTCTTGATATGATACACGTCACCACCAAATTTCGTGCATGTAGGTCGAACATGGACGAGGGGCTAATTTTTTTCAATTTTCTAGGTGGCGCTAGCGAGCCATTTTTCCACGCCCATCCGCGAAACCCACAAACTACAAAATTTTTCACCAGTCCTGACATGTGTGCAAAATTTGGTGACTTTTCGAGCATGTTGCGGCCTCGAAAATGGGGCTTACTTTGCAGAAAAAATAAAAAAATAATAATTAAAGCTGCAAGCAGCGATGGGCGGGCCCTCGCACATGTAGCGCGTCGGGGAGTGATGCGGCCGCATATTCTGTTGCATATTCTGGAGCTCTGCCAGTGCGGCTGTGTATTTGCTACGCTTTTCAGACACTGCATGAAGGTGTTATACGTCACTTCCTGTTGCCAGCAGGGGCGCTATGACTGTGGGTGAATGTGGGCATGTACATGAGTTCAGGGCGGGACTCTTATCCTACATGTAAAGTTTGGTGCAGCTGTGAGCATGTACACTGAAGTTACAACCACTTCCTGTGTCATGGCGATGAGTTGATCTTTGATGCCATGCCACGGACACAACGATTGACGAAAACTCGCAGATAGCACAACTTTTAATCGTCAATGCCTTTAGAAGGCACAGCAGAAATGTCAAGTCGATCGGGCTAAATCCCTAGGAGGAGTTCGTTAAAGTACGGAGTGTGTAAATCAGCCAAAATTTGATGTAAAATTCAAAATGGCCGACTTCCTGTTGGGTTTAGGGCATCGCTCCAAGAGGCTTTTTTGTGCTTCTGGACATGGTTGATGTGCCACAGAAATTTCGTACATGTAGGTCAAACGTGCGGCGGGGGCTGCTTCGTTAAAGGTCACTTCCTGTTGCCAGCAGGTGGCGCTATGACTGGGGGTGAATGTCGGCATGTACATGTGTTCAGGGCGGGACTCTTGTCAAGCGTGCAAAATTTGGTGCAGATCTGAGCATGTACAGCAAAGTTACTCCAACTTCCTGTTTCATGGCGAATCATCGATGCCACGGACACGCCCATTGACGAAAACGCGCAGATAGCACAACTTTTCATCGTCAATGCCTTTAGAAGGCACAGCAGAAATTTGAAGTCGATCGGACTAAATCCCTAGGAGGAGTTCGTCAAAGTACGGAGTGTGTAAATCGTCCCAAAATGGCCGCAAATTCAAAATGGCGGACTTCCTGTCGAGTTTAGGGTATGGGTTCATGAGGCTTTTTTGTGTGTCTTGATATGATACACGTCCCCACCACATTTCGTGCATGTAGGTCGAACATGGACGAGGGGCTAATTTTTTCTAATTTTCTAGGTGGCGCTAGCGAGCCATTTTGCCACGCCCATCCGCGAAACCCACAAAATACAAAATTTTTCACCAGTCCTGACATGTGTGCAAAATTTGGTGACTTTTCGAGCATGTTGCGGCCTCGAAAATGGGGCTTACTTTGCAGAAAAAAAATAAATAAATAAAAAAAAAAATAAAAAAAAATCCTAACAGTTTCAAGAGGGACCTCGCACGGGTGCTCGGCCCTAATAATCTTAACAGTTTCAAGAGGGACCTCGCACGGGTGCTCGGGCCCAATTACAGTTTAGAGATCATGTGTGATCAGGAGCTTTTGAGAAATATCAGTAAATCAGTCAGAGACCTCACAACTCTGAACTGAATGAAGAAATAGATTTAGCTCAAAACTAACTCAAATTAATAATAATAGTTGTTTATAGTCCCTGCACAGGAGAGACTTTGTGTTCTTTCCAAACACAGGAAAAAATATATATGTATCAGTGTTGTTTTCGTCAACGATGACGATAACGAAATGATTTCGTTGACGAAACGTTTTTTTTATGACGATAACGTGACGATGACTGGCTAAAAATGGCTCTAAGGTGACTAAAACATGACGAGACGTTTTTCGAGTTTTCATTGACAAGACGAGACAGAACGAAATGACTATAAGTCTGACGTTTGCAATGCATATAATTTCTGCTATTTTGCGTGAATTCTGTCGTGTTTTGAGCTAAAAAAAAGTATCAGCAATGCTGCCGCTTTGGGTACGCCCACCACCCATGCCGCCGCGCGCACCAGATTCCGCACAACAACAACAAAACCACTGCGGCTGCGGCTAGTCACTCGCCAACACATCTTCCGAAGGATGGCGGCGAAGCCCAAAAAACAGGCTTAAGTGGTCGGAACGACGAGATGATTTATGGACATACTTTCAGTTTCAGTAATCCAGCGGTTCTCAAAGTGGCGCGCCCCACTGGCGTGACAGGTCTCCTCCAAACAGGAGGAAATTTTCCGAGTTATGCTTTATATCTTTATTCGTTCATGGCGAGTCCGCATCGTCAACTTCATCTTTGCAGCGACACCGAAAACACAAGTTTATTAATAAACAATTAAATGTCTCCTTGCTATTTTTTTTTACACATTCATAATCATTACTTTTGCCGGTTCTTTGTGGCAAGCTTTATGCGTGCGGTCGTGCGCTTGAGTGCGTCTATAACGAGCTCATTATCCTGTATAGCCTATTTAAGTAATTGAATTAATATAAAGGGGCGATTTGTGGTTTAAATGAACAACTACTAGTCGACTAGTATAAAAACTTTAGTCGGAGGCAGCTCTTATTCCACATATTCTCGAACCAGCAGGCCATTGGGTTGAGCGCGCGACCCTGAGCTGAATGAGTGAGTGGAGGAATATTCAGAAACGCTCACATGCTCTGATCGGAACAAAGGAATATTACAATAATTAATCATTAGTTTATATCTTAAACACTGCCCATACACTACCCACCATTTTAATCCCCATATCAAACACAGTATGTTATGTCTATTTTATCTATTAAAAAAAAAAAATCATGTTTTTAAGTAAAGAGAGCTGTGTGCATTCTTCTTCCCTTTGCCACATCATATCTCTGTGAGATGGGCTTTTCAGTTGTTGCTTCACTGAAAACAAAGTACAGATCTCAGATGAACATTGAGCATGACTTTTGAGAAATTGTGCAATGCAGCCACTAATGCAGGGATAAATAGACCTGTCTTGCCAAATGGATTTATATTATTTTCGTTTTTTAACAGGTTGCAAAGTGACACTTTTATTTCTTTACTATTTTTGAACTTGATACAAATTTTGACACAGCTGCACTTTTATTTTCTCTATTTTTTAGAGACTTTTTTTTTTTTTTTTACTAAAATTGACTAAAACTTGACTAAAACCTTTTTGCGTTTTCGTCGACTAAAACTTGACTAAAACTATTATGTTTATAAGTGACTAAAATGTGACTAAAACTAAAAAGCATTTTTGTCCAAAAGACTAAGACTAAAACTAAAAGGGCTGCCAAAAACAACACTGATATGTATTGATACTGGCCAAAATACAGTATGATGAGAAATATCAGCATATCGAGTATCAGCAAAAACCCAATATGTGCATCTCTAGTGTTTAGTGCCGTATGAAGAACAGAGGATTGAACTATTATTCAGTCTGGAAAAATCCTTCACTAAGACACAGTATATTTCACTCACCCGGTTGTGTGTGTGTCACTGTTGTTTCTCTCAGGACGCTGTTTAATGTCACACAGAGACACTGAAGAGTTCATCTCATAAACCCTAAATCCAGCATAGAGGGGTTCAGTGAATGTGGTGTAGAGTGTGTGTAAGTGTGTGTGTGTGTGTGTGTCAGAGACGCTGTAGAAGGACAGAGAGCCGGCCGTCACGTCCACACACACTCCTGCTCTCTTACAGGATGAAGAGACGACAGGAATATCAGTGCTGTTATTATTGTGACGGACAGAGAATCGTTATAGAGCAGAACAGACTCCAGGATTTATCATTGAATCCAAACATACAGTCTCTCCGTCCTTTCCTGCTGATTCCTTTATATGACACTGATATACCACATAATCTCCGCTCCATTCAGCCTCCCAGTAACAGCGTCCAGTCAGACTCTCTCCACACAGAACCTGAAGAACATCATCAAATCTCTCTGGATGATCAGGATAAGACCGCTCTTATACACACGCGTCACTGTCCTGTTCTCATCAGACAGAATGAGTCGAGTGTGTGCTGTGTTTGGATCCAGTGTGAGATCACAGGCGTCTGAACACAAGAAGAGAGAAACATTTCACTAAATGACAAAAATCAACAACAAATCACTGAATGATTGTGTGTGTAGACCTACATTTGTATAATCCTGCTGTAATTCTGAACTCTCCACAATGATCCACACTATAAAACACAAACATGATTCATATTCATTTACTAAAGGAAAGACAAGAAACACACACACACACACACACACGCACACGCACGCACGCACGCACGCACGCACGCACACACACACACACACACACATCATCTGTCCTGTAAAATATGAGATTTGTCCAGTATTTTACATTAGGCTCACACAGTTGAATAAACACATTAGGATTTTGCAGTATAATATTTAATATTATATATACTGGTTTGCGCATGATTGTATTTTAGTGTGTTAGTTTCCATAGCGACGGAGTCTGGAGAACATGCGCTCTGTGTGTGTGTGTGTGTGTGTGTGTGTGTGTGTGTGTGTGTGGTGTGTGTGTGGTGTGTGTGTGTGGTGTGGTGTGTGTGTGTGTGTGTGTGTGTGTGTGTGTGTGTGTGTGTGTGTGTGTGTGCTGACTGACAGATACTGGCACTGTTTAATGTGTGTGAGATGTAGTGCTTTCCTCAGCGCAGAACTTACATTTCATTATTATATTCTCCATTTCAAATGTTCACTCGTGCAAATGTTTCATTTTGTTGTCAGGAGTGAATCTCCGCTAAACTTGATAGATTTCCATGAAAGGAGCGCTATAATTCTGACAAAAATATAAATAGGCATATTGCTCAAATATTTTTGTTGAACAATAAATGTGCCATATGTAGAATTTTAAACCTACAAGTAAATTATTTCTTAGAACTTATTTTTATTATTATATTATATCAGACAAATATAATAAGAAATCAGCCAAATGTATCGGTCTAAAAAAAATCTGCATCATATATCGGCCATCGGCTGTCCTGATTTCTAAATAGCGGCATCGGTCAGAGAAAAACCCATATCGGTCGACCTCTAAATGTGAACTTTTGGGATTCACCTTCTGGAAATATTCCTCTTCAGTTTTAGTATTGACTCCTCAGAACATTTTTGTACACCTTCTGGATTTACTTTTGTCAAACTTTTTGGAAATGTTTGGAGTTCACTTTTGGGATTTTTTTCGTGTGAAAGTTTGGACTTGCCTTTTCATCAAATTATAGAATTGAACACATTTCTTCAGAACTGTCATCTGGTTTCATGCATTTGGGTTCAGCCTTTCTGACTGGTATCACACTCGTCCTATCCCTGTGTTTCTGACTAAACCGTTGAAAATAATCAGATAAACTAATAAACTTGTGTCTAATTTCACCATTTTGAATTGAAAATATGCCTATATAATTTACGTGATTCATATAATGTAGTAATTAACTCTATGTGAATGGACAAGAAACATTAGCAGAGCCGTTTTCATAATACTAGGCATTAGATTAATAATGAATGTGTACATATCGTGAATTAATTTTAAAAAAAATTATTACCTAGCGTTCGTACCTTCAGTAAAATAAGTCAAAGCTTAGCCTTAAGAGGGGAAGAAACGTGAAAATAAGCAGACTGAGAGTAAAAGAAAGAGTGATGAGGAGATAACAGGTATTGACCAATAATCCACTGCTTCAAGCATCTTGAATGCAATATGTAGATCAAGAAATCTAATTATTTCTCAGGGATGCATGATGCCAACCCAACCTAGTTGAAAGAAAATGTGTGTGTGTGTGTGTGTGTATGAAGAGAGAGAGAGAGAGAGAGAGGAGAGAGAAGAGAGAGAGAGAGAGAGAGAGAGAGAGAGAGAGAGAGAGAGAGAGAGAGAGCGAAGATGACGGAGAAGAGAGAGAGATGAGCTTGAATATGGCAGGAATAGCAACTTGGACACTCGACTTCGATCATCCAGGATCACTCAGGATCCTCCAGGATCACTCAGGATCATCCAGGATCACTCAGGATCATTCAGGATCTTCAAGGGTCACTCAGGATCACTCAGGATCATTCAGGATCACTCGGGATCATCCAGGATCACTCAGGATCACTCAGGATCATTCGGGATCCTCCAGGATCACATTCAGGAGTGATGATATTACTGCACCGAGTCGAAGTGCTCTCAAGTGCTATTCCGCCATACATTATAGTTATCCATTTTACCCGCTTAGAAAAGCACCACGTTTTATTTTGTGTCACCATACTTGGTGGTGTAACTACTCGTGTAACTGTATTTAAATAGGGAAAACGTGGAGGTGTTTGGTCGCTTCTAACTTCATCTCTGTTTGGCCCCTAATGAATGAACTGGGCTAAGCTAACTGCTCTCAAAGTGTCGCCGCGCGCCAGAGCGATTGAGCGCACGCACTGAGACGAGAGAGGTGTGTATCAACTCGTCTTAGATAAGAGAATAACATAGTTTAATATGAAAAACCAGTGGAGTGTTCCTTTAAAGCAAAGCTGGCTACTTTACACCATTGTTGACTCGTCTCCCTTCAGATGCGCAATTTATCAGTGGAGCCAATATTACAAAACCAATATCCGATAATTGAACAATTAACTAAAATTATTAACTAATAACAATTAACTATTGTCATCTGTAGAGTCACTTTATGTGACTTATGCAGAGATTCAACTTATCTGCTTCTTTTCTTTCAAAAATTTCAACACATGACTTATAATCTTATAGCAGAAAATATATAGTCAAGTGTGACTTGAATACATATTACCCAAAACCTGACCAGATACTTTTGCAGAAAATACTGTAATGGAAATAGTATAACAGAAAATAATGTAATTTCCTGACGTTACAACTACAAATTCAGGTCTTAGGTCTGTACATATTTGTACTACATTTCATTAGAATTATATAAAAAAAACATTGTCCATTGTCCTTATTTTATTATAAATAAATGTCTGACACCAGGTTCACTAGAGCAGTTAAATCACCAAACACACGTTTATCCTCACCTGAGGTCAGAGGTCGCTGGTTCATCACTGGGGTCAGAGGTCACTGGTTTATCACTGGGGTCAGAGGTCACTGCTTTATCACTGTATTTAGGAGAATAACGCATTGATCCGTCACTCTTCAGAGACTCACTGCTGGGTTTTGGAGATGAAGATCTCTTCCACTTCCTGGAGATGCTCAGAAAAGATAGGATAATTTATACACATCTTTACAATGGATTAAAAGTAAATGATTAGTTCAGATGATGATGTGTGATGTTGTGTGAGTCGGTCTTATGTGTCCAGTACTGGACTGTGTCTCACCTGGGGTCAGAGGTCACTGAATCCATCTCCAGGATCTGTGGGATAATTGATAGATCTGTGACTCACTCAGAGACTCACTGCTGGGTTCTGGAGATGCTGCACTCGTTCTCAAAGACTGACATCTTCCCTTTATATGGAAACACTGAGAGCATTACATTAATATCACAATCAGCTGCTTTAATTCAAAGAGATTTACAGTGTATTCAAGATTATTATCAGCACATGTTCCTGCGAACATCAATGTATGAACACAACAAAGGCATCATTCATAAATCAAATGGACTACAACATATAATTTCTCTTATAATTTAAAGGTGCCCTAGAATGGGGTTATTTTATTATTTTATAATGTTTTCTGAGTTGCCCTTATAGTGTTAGTATGTTTTTTAGATCAAAAATAGTCATAATTTAGAAATAAAAGGCATTTTTCCTAGCCTGATTTTAGCCTCTGATTTGAACACTGTTTGAAGGGGCGTGTCTGCTGTGGGATTCAGTGTAACCGCCCACTGCTGTGATTGGCTGCTGTAGGATTCAGTTTAACCAGGCCACTGCTGTGATTGGCTGCTGTGGGATTCAGTGTAACCGGCCACTGCTGTGATTGGCTGCTGTGGGATTCAGTGTAACCGGCCACTGCTGTGATTGGCTGCTGTGGGATTCAGTGTAACCGGCCACTGCTGTGATTGCTGACATGCTTGCATATGAAATAGCTACGTATTACATGTGAAACTCTCTCGAATACCTTTACTACAGCTATTAAACGTTTTTACTATTACAGCTATCAAGATTAACGAATTGTGAGATGTTTATAAACAGGGATGTAGTGGAGGCTAAACGCACGTGAACGCCGTTTACGCACCTCCCCATATTCGGAAATAGCGTTTACCCACCTCCAAAGTGCGTTTATCCACCTCTAAATTGTGTTTATCCACCTCTAAATAGCCTGTAGTTCCTAAGACATTTTAAATTAAGCTTATGTCGTTTTAGTTTCATATTGTTCATTATTAGTTTCATAGGTTGTTATTAAACCTAAAACGAACTCTTTCATATTGCGCTGCATTACTGTCAGTGTTGTTGACTATTGACGGTAAGGTTGCACTGTTGACGCTCGCGCAGCCTCTCGAGGAGAAATCTACACAAATGAGCGCAGCGCAACACACAGTTAACAACATACTGCCTATAAAACATCTAAATATGGAGTTTTTATATTTTTAACATATGTTAAGCAACCTCAATTATTTTTCCTGAACACCATCACGATTGAAAATGTGACATTGATTTCCTACAACAGTTCAATAAACAGTTAAAATTAAGACACTTACATTTTAGATGCAATATTGCCTGTTTTTGTTCTGTTTCAGCAGCGAAAATAGTTCCAAACAAAAATCACAGCAGAACCATGGCGCATCTCACAGGAACACTCACTGTTTTCATTACTGAATGATTCAGCATTTTGAACGAATCGATTGAGTCAAAGATTTAATGACCCATTCATAAACATCTGTCTCATTCTTGAATGAATCAGCCGTTTGAACAAATCGTTTGAATGAGTGAATCAATGACTCACTCATTAAGACGGTCTTCTGCCGCCACCTACTGGCGGTTTAGTGTTATGTTTAAAAGTAGTAGGCTATCATTATTTAAATCAATTTCATAACATTATTTTATGCAATTGTAATTTTTTCAGTGTAAATGATTTAATTTGATCAGCCCCTAGGGTAACAGCCTTATAGTGTCTTATTATTTGAAATAATTTAATTTATTGATCAAATTTAGGAATTTAAAATGAAAGATGAAGCATACATTTAATAATATTTGGGGAGGGGATGCCTTTTAAAGTTGCAAATATTACAATATTTTTTACAATAAATGTAAATATCAAAGCTAATTGAACACTGATGAGAATATTGTTTCAGAAAAAAAAAAAAAAAAAAATCCGGACGAGCAACTTTTTTACTCAGACAAGTCAATGACAGCGTATGAGAAGGCTTAATGTCGAGCCCTCCCTGAGGAGCAAACCGCATTCTTTCAAAGAAGTCAGGACAAAGAATAGATTCAAAACGTTTGATTTTTATTAAGTTAGTAAAAGAGACTTTTAAGTGAGCAACTTCTCCCAAGAGGCTTAGACCAACAGTTCCTTGTTCTCTACAGCGGAGGCTCAGACAGTAGAAGGATAACGTCAGCACAGCAGTTTCTCGTTCTCTCCAGCAGAGGCTCAGACAGCTGAAGGATAACGTCAGCACAGCAGTTTCTCGTTCTCTCCAGCAGAGGCTCAGACAGTAGGAGGCTAGCGTCAACACAGCAGTTTCTCGTTCTCTCCAGCAGAGGCTCAGACAGCAGAAGGATAACGTCAGCACAGCAGTTTCTCGTTCTCTCCAGCAGAGGCTCAGACAGCAGAAGGATAACGTCAGCACAGCAGTTTCTCGTTCTCTCCAGCAGAGGCTCAGACAATAGGAGGCTAGTGTCAGCACGGCAGTTTCTCGTTCTCTCCAGCAGAGGCTCAGACAATAGGAGACTAGCGTCAGCACGGCAGTTTCTCGTTCTCTCCAGCAGAAGCTCAGATAATAGGAGGCTAGCGTCAGCACAACAATTTCTCGTTCTCTCTAGCAGAGGCTCAGACAGTAGGAGGCTAGCGTCAGCACAGCAGTTTCTCATTCTCTCCAGCAGACGCTCAGACAATAGGAGGCTAGTGTCAGCACGGCAGTTCCTCGTTCTCTCCAGCAGAAGCTCAGATAATAGGAGGCTAGCGTCAGCACAACAATTTCTCGTTCTCTCCAGCAGAGGCTCAGACAGTAGGAGGCTAGCGTCAACACAGCAGTTTCTCATTCTCTCCAACAGAGGCTCAGACAGTAGGAGGCCAGCGTCAGCACAGCAGTTTCTCGTTCTCTCCAGCAGAGGCTCAGACAGTAGGAGGCTAGCGTCAACACAGCAGTTTCTCGTTCTCTCCAGCAGAGGCTCAGACAGCTGAAGGATAACGTCAGCACAGCAGTTTCTCGTTCTCTCCAGCAGAGGCTCAGACAGTAGGGGGCTAGAGTCAGCACAGCAGTTTCTCGTTCTCTCCAACAGAGGCTCAGACAGTAGGAGGCTAGCGTCAACACAGCAGTTTCTCATTCTCTCCAACAGAGGCTCAGACAGTAGGAGGCCAGCGTCAGCACAGCAGTTTCTCGTTCTCTCCAGCAGAGGCTCAGACAGTAGGAGGCTAGCGTCAACACAGCAGTTTCTCGTTCTCTCCAGCAGAGGCTCAGACAGCTGAAGGATAACGTCAGCACAGCAGTTTCTCGTTCTCTCCAGCAGAGGCTCAGACAGTAGGGGGCTAGAGTCAGCACAGCAGTTTCTCGTTCTCTCCAGCAGAGGCTCAGACAGTAGGGGGCTAGAGTCAGCACAGCAGTTTCTCGTTCTCTCCAACAGAGGCTCAGACAGTAGGAGGCTAGCGTCAGCACTGCAGTTTCTCGTTCTCTCCCAGCAGAGGCTCAGACAGTAGGAGGCTAGCGTCAGCACAGCAGTTTCTCGTTCTCTCCAGCAGAGGCTCAGACAGCTGAAGGATAACGTCAGCACAGCAGTTTCTCGTTCTCTCCAGCAGAGGCTCAGACAGTAGGAGGCTAGAGTCAACACAGCAGTTTCTCGTTCTCTCCAGCAGAGGCTCAGATAATAGGAGGCTAGCGTCAGCACAACAATTTCTCGTTCTCTCTAGCAGAGGCTCAGACTATCCGGTTGTTAAGTCGTGACGTAACCACTCTCCGATAATACTGTTTCCGGGTCCAAAGTCCGGGTCCTCTCTACCTACTACCGCGTTCGCCCTAGTTTTAACGGGTTCCCGTATTGTTTAAAGGAGTCATAACCTAGTATTACCTTAGATACCCACGCTCTATTATAGTCTTTCAGGCCCTTCTAAAAAAGAAAAGTGGAAAAAAAAATAAACACAGAGCTCCTCTGACCCTTATTTCTGAATGCATTATTGTCTCGCGAGATCTGATGCGATATTTTGGCTGTAGTGGACGGTCATTTTAATAATGCAAATGAGGGGCGCGTTGATTGGTGGCAGGAAGGAGGGGGCTTGACACCGCAGGTAACTTCAGCAAGCATATCATTCCAAAATGCAGACTAACACGCCAATTCGTATTTCCATTTTTGGCGTGCTATCAAGACGCATAATCGCTTTTCAGCGTGTTTATGAACGCCGTTGACTTACTGTATATATAAATATATGACCTACCCCAACCCCGTCCCTAAACCTACCCGGGGTTAATACCATTAATAAGTGTTCCCCTACCATCCTAGGACAAAAAATATCGCGCGCCAGATGTAGATCTAGGTTTTTCTCTTCGTTTCGCTCGGACATTTAATGGCGTGTACATACACGCGGAATCACTCGGACATTTAACGGCGTAGATATACACGCATACACGCGGATAGCTCAAAATGCGTATAGATAACACGCCACTTGACTTGAAAGTGGCGTGTATGTTTACGTAAAAGTCATGATGTCATGTTGGAGCCAGACTCTGAACCAGAGCTGGAAACGGAAGATATAGAGTCAATGGAAGGACGTCTACATCAACATGTCTCTGAATGGTAAAGACAATCATTTTGACTGAGACTTACATTAACATCAGTAACGAGCTAAAACGTTTGTTGCTATTTTGTGGCTAGCATTCGTAGAGTCCATTCCCCGTGTTTACCTCGAAGCTAAAGTTACAATAGCCGCATTAGTAGTTAGCTGCTGTTTGTTACACACAGTAGAGTAATAAAAACACAGTCTTACCGTTTCAATTTCAGGCAAGTGACTGATTGTTGGAATGGCATCTTTTTCCAAACGTAGCTTCGAGGCCAACTTCGCCTGATATTGCCCCAAATTTGTAAAGGATTCCTTTGTAAAATTTTTAGCGCAGACACCTAACGTTGAGCCAGTTGATAGGGTTGTTGGAACAGCGTCATTAAAAATGAATTTCATCCACTGGTCCCTGGTAGTTTGGTCCGTTTTTGGTAGAGAAAACACATGTGAATGTTGATTCTGGCAGTCAACCACAGAGCAACTCATGTGTGCACTACATTTCTGCATCTTTCTTGACTGAATGTGAGGGGGAGAGCGGGCTTCCTGCAGCGTCTGCGGTGTCCAAATATGGTATATCCTGCCCCGTCTTGACGTCAAGTCGGGGGAGAAATTAAAATCTCGTATTTGAGTGCGCGTGCACGTGGGCTGGTTTACGAACCCTGGGGTAAACAAACGCTTCACTTTTGAATATCGGCTTCCCGGCAGATCATAATCATGTTAGGTAATCATAACATACATTGATTCTCGTGGAAAAGTGAAAATTGCAGGTTATGACTCCTTTAAATAGATCAGAGTTAAAAAAAACAAGTGACATTAAACTGTCATTCTACCGCTTTCCCTGTGACAAGAAAGATAAGAGAAAATGGCTGCAGTTGATAAGGTAAGTTACAAATCATAAACGAATGAAGAAACTTTGGCGCCAGTGGGTGCTATCCCTTAATCCCTAGTAACACCCACTGGCACTGAAGCGAAAAAAGCCTTTTAAAAAAAAGGGTTTATGTAGTCTAGGATCTGAAAGACGAGCGGAGCGCTTGGGCCCTGAAGAGGCTAAACGTCACGCGTGACGTCAGACTTAACAGCCGAATAGGAGGCTAGCGTCAGCACAGCAGTTTCTCGTTCTCTCCAACAGAGGCTCAGACAGTAGGAGGCTAGCGTCAACACAGCAGTTTCTCGTTCTCTCCAGCAGAGGCTCAGACAGTAGGAGGCTAGCGTCAACACAGCAGTTTCTCGTTCTCTCCAGCAGAGGCTCAGACAGTAGGAGGCTAGCGTCAACACAGCAGTTTCTCGTTCTCTCCAGCAGAGGCTCAGACAGCAGAAGGATAACGTCAGCACAGCAGTTTCTCGTTCTCTCCAGCAGAGGCTCAGACAATAGGAGGCTAGTGTCAGCACGGCAGTTTCTCGTTCTCTCCAGCAGAGGCTCAGACAATAGGAGACTAGCGTCAGCACGGCAGTTTCTCGTTCTCTCCAGCAGAAGCTCAGATAATAGGAGGCTAGCGTCAGCACAACAATTTCTCGTTCTCTCTAGCAGAGGCTCAGACAGCTGAAGGATAACGTCAGCACAGCAGTTTCTCGTTCTCTCCAGCAGAGGCTCAGACAGTAGGAGGCTAGCGTCAACACAGCAGTTTCTCGTTCTCTCCAGCAGAGGCTCAGACAGTAGGAGGCTAGCGTCAACACAGCAGTTTCTCGTTCTCTCCAGCAGAGGCTCAGACAGCAGAAGGATAACGTCAGCACAGCAGTTCCTCGCTCTCTCCAGCAGGGTCTCAGACAATAGGAGGCTAGTGTCAGCACGGCAGTTTCTCGTTCTCTCCACCCAGAAGCTCAGATAATAGGAGGCTAGCGTCAGCACAACAATTTCTCGTTCTCTCTAGCAGAGGCTCAGACTATCCGGTTGTTAAGTCGTGACGTAACCACTCTCTGATAATACTGTTTCCGGGTCCAAAGTCCGGGTCCTCTCTACCTACTACCGCGTTCGCCCGAGTTTTAACGGGTTCCCGTATTGTTTAAATAGATCAGAGTTAAAAAAAACAAGTGACATTAAACTGTCATTCTACCGCTTTCCCTGTGACAAGAAAGATAAGAGAAAATGGCTGCAGTTGATAAGGTAAGTTACAAATCATAAACGAATGAAGAAACTTTGGCGCCAGTGGGTGCTATCCCTTAATCCCTAGTAACACCCACTGGCACTGAAGCGAAAAAAGCCTTTTAAAAAAAAGGGTTTATGTAGTCTAGGATCTGAAAGACGAGCGGAGCGCTTGGGCCCTGAAGAGGCTAAACGTCACGCGTGACGTCAGACTTAACAGCCGAATAGGAGGCTAGCGTCAGCACAGCAGTTTCTCGTTCTCTCCAGCAGAAGCTCAGATAATAGGAGGCTAGCGTCAGCACAGCAGTTTCTCGTTCTCTCCAGCAGAGGCTCAGACAGTAGGAGGCTAGCGTCAGTGCAGCAGTTTCTCGTTCTCTCCGACTCGCGTGCTGCTCAGCAAGCAGGCTCAGACCAGTAGGAGGCTAGTGTCAACACAGCAGTTTCTGTCTCGCAAGGCTCAGACATGTTTCAACAGAGCTCTCAGACTAGACTAGGAGGCTAGCGTCAACACAGCAGTTTCTCGTTCTCTCCAGCAGGGAGACAGCATGAGGGAGTGTTGGAGCGATGGAATATCACTTCATATTGCCAGGGTTACATTGAAGGATTTCAATCTAAAACATTTTTAACGAAAACATCTAAACATTTTGCAAAAAAGGTTTAGCGCATCAAAATGTTTAGCGATAAATCTGATGGAAATGACGATTATCGATAATTTGTAGCAAATTTTGCCAAAATTTGTTTTATTTTAGCACATAAATTCTAGGTCAATACTTCAAATGTCACGAAAAACTAATTTTGAAACATTTTATTTCAGTCACGGCACATTCTGCAGGAGTTCTGATTTTGATTAACAGATTTAAAGGAGATTGTCATGTCCCTGGGCTGATCTGATGGGTTTCCCTGTATCTGTTGCTTGTTTGTGTCTTTGTTTGGAGCACATGTGTTCAGTTTGACAGTTCACCATGTTCTTCACTGTCATCGTGCGGTCTTATCCCATCCCGTTATCCCATTCATTACCTCGTTATTGTTCCCGTCCCGTTATCCCATTCATTACCTCGTTATTGTTCCCGTCCCGTTATCCCATTCATTACCTTGTTATTGTTCCCGTCCCGTTATCCCATTCATTACCTCATTATTGTTCCCGTCCCGTTATCCCATTCATTACCTCGTTATTGTTTCCACCCTGTTATCACATTCATTACCTTGTTATTGTTCACGCCTCGTTATCCCATTCATTACCTCGTTATTGTTTCCACCCCGTTATCCCATTCATTACCTCGTTATTGTTCCCGCCCCGTTATCCCATTCATTACCTCGTTATTGTTCCCGCCCCGTTATCCCATTCATTTTTCAATTACAGACCCATTTCAAATCTTCCATTTATGTCTAAAATACTAGAAAAGGTTGTGTCCGCTCAATTGTGCTCTTTCTTGCAAGAAAATGATATCTATGAAAAATTTCAGTCGGGATTTAGACCGCATCATAGCACAGAAACTGCACTAGTTAAAATTACAAATGATTTACTCTTAGCTTCTGACCATGGCTGTATCTCAATACTAGTTCTACTTGATCTTAGCGCTGCGTTTGACACTATAGATCATAAAATACTCTTGGATCGACTACAAAACTACACTGGTGTTCAGGGACAGGCATTAAACTGGTTTAGATCGTACTTATCTGACCGCTACCATTTTGTCTGTTTAAATGGGGAAAAATCAAAGATAACATCAGTAGACTATGGAGTGCCGCAAGGATCTGTCCTAGGCCCTCTGCTATTCTCAATATATATGCTGCCACTTGGTAATATTATAAGAAACATGGAATTAATTTTCACTGTTATGCTGATGACACTCAATTATAAATCTCATCACGACCAGATGAAAACACTAACTTATCTAACTTGACAGAGTGTCTAAAAGATATAAAATGCTGGATGACATGTAATTTCCTGCTATTAAATTCAGATAAAACGGAGGTATTACTTATTGGTCCAAAAAACTATACACAAAATCCCTTACAATACAACTTTAATTTAGAAGGATGTCCTGTTACTTTATCCACTACAGTAAAAGACCTGGGTGTTATACTAGACCGCAACTTGACTTTTGATATTTCATATGTTACAAGAACAGCCTTTTTCCACCTTAGAAACATTGCTAAGCTACGTAACATGCTATCTGTTTCAGATGCAGAAAAGTTAGTTCATGCATTCATGACCTCGAGACTAGATTACTGTAATGCTTTATTAGCTGGTTGTCCTGCATCCTCAATAAACAAGCTTCAGTTAGTCCAAAATGCAGCAGCTACAGTTCTTACTAGGTCAAGAAAATATGATCATATAACACCAATTCTATCATCTCTACACTGGTTACCTATTAAGTTCCGTATCAATTACAAAGTATTACTACTGACCTATAAAGCCCTAAATGGTTTAGCTCCTGTGTATTTAACAGACCTTCTATCGCCCTACAATCCATCGCGCTCTTTAAGATCACTAAATTCGAGGCTTCTGGTCGTTCCTAGGATATCTAAGTCTACTAAAGGAGGGAGGGCGTTCTCACATTTAGCTCCTAAACTCTGGAATAGCCTTCCTGATATTGTTCGAGACTCAGACTCGCTGTCCCAGTTTAAAACTATATCAGGGCTCTCAAGTGTCACGCATTGAGCGTGACAGTCACTCATTTCGGTCTTTTGTCACGCTCTCCCGCCACACATTGTATTTCTCACGCTGAAAAACTATTTAATATATATTTAATATGCCGCAGCGCCCAAAACTCTGGCCGCGCCGCGCTCTCACTGTGGAACCGGCAGGAATCAAGCGCGTCTTGTTGTTCGTCGAGCTATAGCCAGTCAGAAAATAGCGCTATTGTATCCGGGTAAGATATAACGCAACAACCGATGACGCCCCGTCGGCTGGGTGTCACTCTCTCTCTCTCTCTCTCTCTCTCTCTCTCTCTCTCTCTCTCTCTCTCTCTCAATTCAATTCAATTCAGAAAGCTTTATTGGCATGACAAAAAAAAAAATACATTTTGTATTGCCAAAGCATCAAGACAACATAGAAAGTGATTTATAACATTTAGTAAACAAAATAATAATAATGATAGCATAAAACAATAATAATGAAATAAACAAAGATTAATAAATAAATATAAAGGATTTAGAAATTATCTATATAAAAGACAAAAAGAAGCGAAAAACAAACAAACACTGAACTTGGAATTGAACACTATATACTGTACATGTGTAGGTATGTCTACCCAAAACTTGAGAGCCCTGCTATATTAAAGACGCATCTCTTTAACCAAGCATTCACTTAATGCTTACCTTTTATACTACTGCTGAATCAGTTCGAATGCATTAACATTATGAACATCAGCTATGCTAATTATTTCCCATCTGTCTTTCTGCTGTTATCTCGGGACGCTAGTGATGAGACGACTCGACGCCTGCGAAGAGAAGACTCAACGCCGGCGATATGTTATGCCCTAAATTAATACATGATTATCTAACTGTATTTTATATGTACATTTCAAAAGTGCACTTTCTGTAAAGCTGCTTTGAGACTATGTGTATTGTGAAAAGCGCGATACAAATACATTTGAATTGAATTATCCTCTCTCAATACCGCGTGATGAGGTAAGTAATATGTCTGACTGCCTTGTGATGATGCATGCTTTTTGATGCATGCATGCCTCTGCAATTCCTTGTTTTAAGTAGTCCTCCACTACTTCATTGTATCTGCTGTAGAGTGTGACATCCTTGCTTAGTTTCCTTTTCAAACTCTCAAGTCTCTTTTTTGCGATGCGGTAATTGTCTTGAAGTGGAGGATGATGTTGTTGCCGTGGCAACTCCACTTGGTAACGCCCATCCTTGAAGATAGAGGTTTCCTCGAACCGCTGCAACGCTTCTACATCCTCTGGGCTCTCAGACTTCTCACTTGTGATGCCCAGGGACTCAAGCTCCCAGAATGCATGCAGCTGTTTATCAATCTGTTCATCCACGCTGAGCTGAATATGCATGCAGGTCGTCTCTGTCATGCTGGACACTGCTACTGGGCCTTGCACTGACCATCCAAAAGTGCTCTCCAATGCCACTAGGCTCTTTGTCAGTCTCTCTACTCTGTCTGATACTATCTGCCAGTTATTATCAGAGCCAATTAGCACAGAAAGTTCAGGTTTATCATCTCCAGCACAGTCTGCTAGTTGAAGACCTCTGCTTTTCATTTCTCTTTGTATATGTTCACCAGGCACTTTCATCAGCGCTGTGCACACTTTACGCCCGTTTCACACATACTCCGTTTGCAGTGCGTATGCGGTGCGTGTTGCGGTGCGTATACGGTACAGGAGCAGCACACGCTATAGTGCTTTCACATATGCTGCGTTTGCAGTGCGTAACTGATCCGCGGCTGTACCACAAACACATAGGCTACTCACTATTTTTATTTCAAATCCAGAAGTTATGCAGCAACTTTTATTTGTAAAAAAATTGTCAGCATTGCGATTCTCTTTGTACACATATACAAACTTGAATGGATGTATGCACGTTTAAACACAATTTAAACAACATGCCTATAATTCCATGCATACATTACTTCTATATATTAAGTTGCTTAAGAAAGTTGTCAAATATTTAACCAAAACATTTTATTTTAACCGAAAACATTTTAAATTAAAACTTAAAATTGACAAAAACAGCCGACTCTCATGCCTTTTCTTTTGCATTTAAATTTTAATACAATAAATCTTGCATGTCACAAAGAACTTGTTTTTCCACCTCCACGAATGATGAGTGTCGTTTATTATTATGTCCTTGTTGAGGTAAATTGTCATTTTCCTTGCTTAAAACCCCGATCTTAAAGTAAAAAGATGAAAAGTAGTATTTAATTAAATACATTTATGGTGAGATTACTACATTTTATTGAATTAAATGCATTTATGGTGAAATTACTACATTTTCAGGTCAATCTGTGTTCATTTTGACCACGAACCGTGCGCTGTCACTTTAATTCAGCGTTTGCAGCACAGCAAAAATAGACTTGGTGTGGAAACGATCTCTGCACTGCTGTATACGCACCGCAACTGGAACGGATCGACGGACCGCACCCGCGTGCAGTGTGAAAGCTCTAACCTGTTAACATGGGTACGTAAAAAAATACGCACCGCATACGCACTGCAAACGGAGTATGTGTGAAACGGGCGTTAGGGGTGACAACTGCCACGATTTCGATTCCCTGCTGATTACCCCATACATTCTCCAAGCTGAGCTTCACTATATTGCGACTCACCGTTGTTGGAGCAGAGGAGCCAAATGTGCGAAGCCTTGGAGTGTCCCTTGTCTAGTAACAGGTAGCTGCAGCGCCTTCAGCACATTCTCATGCACAAAACTCCCCTGACTACCTCCATCTAACAAGCAGCGGACCATCTTCCTGCTTGTGGGTCCTACGACCCATGCCTTGGCAGTTTGTAGCAGCACAGTGTTCTCAATGTCAGGATTGTCTTTCTCTGCTTGGGGAATTACTGAGGAAATAACAGTGTCAATGTTGGCAGCCGCAGCAGGTGGAGATGCCTCATTTTTCTCACAAATGGCTGCATGATGCCTGCCTCCACATGTGGCACATGACATGCCCTTTGACCTGCAAAACCTGGCTATGTGTTTGGTCCCCAGACACACAAAGCACACCAAGCTTCTTCAGTTTTTCTTTGCTGACACCGGGTGGTCTGGACATTTCTGTTCAGTGCTATCACAGAACAGGCAGTTTCGCATTTTCTGGTCAGTCATGCTTGGTTTCTTTAATTTCACATCACTGGCTGAATATGATTTGCTGCACGTTTTGTTAGCAGACTGGTTTTCTCTCTGGTTGTATGATTTCATCATTTGTAAAGTTTTCTCTTGGCTCTGAACCTCTTTCTGCAGGAACTTCAACACATTAAGCACATTCCACTCATCATCATCCCCTCTGTGACGGTTGTATTCAAGAGCCATGTCATCTGGCATCATCTGGAATAATATTGGGCACAACATACCGCCATAGGTGTCTGATACCACTCCCAATGAGTCTAGGCTTTAGATTTGAATTTCACATTCATCATATAACTGCCTTAACCCTCTGGGGTCGAAAACCGCGCGCCGCGCGTTTTGGCAGATTATTTTCACATAGCAGCAACTTAGACATAATATACTTTGTAATTTTTGGTCATATAAATAAAATCAATACATGATTATAAACTATAGAGGGTCTTGTTTTTGTGTACACTCACATTATCATCAAAACCTTGTTTTCTTTGTAAAATAAATAGGGTGCGCTTTCAGCTCACTCTGTCTCCGCAAAAATCTTTCTGAAACAAGTCTGGAAAATCTACTGAAACTCAGCTAATACTTATCACACAAACATGAAACACACATCTAAATAAAGCTTTACATTTCTACTTTTAAATAAAACAATTGACATTTAAAACAAACATTCTCATGCAATGTAATCTGTATTAAACTAAAGAGAAGTACAGTTTCTCACCTAATTATCGTTAATGTGTTCACACCCACTCGCAGAGCGTGCTATTCATGAGATAATGCGTGAGGTGATCTAAGCAAAATAGATAAACGCCCCCAGGCAAATGCCTTAAAAGCAGCAAGTTTCATCATTACATTCATTCACTTCCCTGCGCGTTTGAAAGATGGCACGCTACACCGGCGAGGAAGCTCTTCAGCTCGTCCTGGATAGTGACGATGAGTTCACAGTTTCCTCAAAAGAAGAGCGTGACTCCGATGACAAACGTTTGTATTTTGAAGAGCGACTTGATCCAGCCGTGGTTACAGATACGGAGGAGTAAGTCATTTAAACTTACATTAGTTGACAAGCTTTTTTATATAAACATGTACATATATTACTGGTTGGACTATTTCCAGACTTGCCATCCAGTATTCAGAGTATTAAAATGTAAAATGTATCTTAATAGGCAGGTTTTAGTTACATTTAAATTGCCTAGGCATATATAGGCTATATGCTGTATGATATGTAAAATTACGTTTAAATTGTCTAGCCTATATGATATGTAAAATTACGTTTAAATTATCTAGCCTATATGCTATATGCTGTATGATATGTTAAATTACGTTTAAATTGTTATGCCTATATGCTATGATATGTTAAATTACATTTAAATTATCTAGCCTATATGCTGTATATGTTAAATTACATTTACATTGTCTAAGTTAGCCTATATGCTATATGCTGTATGATATGTTATATTATATTTAAAAAATATATTGTGTAGGACTGTTTAGATTACATTTTTGACTATAGTGTTTATGCTGACTCATTTGACTATAGTGTTTATGCTGCTTCATTATAATCAGCGAAGTGTGTGCTCGCAAATATCTGTTGTAAATGTGCTGAAATGTGTAAATATGTGTGCAAATGTGTTAGGTGTGCTATCTCCGGTAATGGCCCATTGACACGCATACAGCACGCGTCTACCATTATTGACATCAGTTATTCATATAGGCTAATGGTACTATACTTTGAAATATTTATGTAATAAGTTTTCAACTTTTTTTTTACAGAAATGTTGTTGCATCACTACCTTCTCCAACTCGTAGGGAGCGCAGCAACACAGGTGGAAATCAGAAAGAGTAAGTACAGTATTTACCCACTATTTTACAGATGTTAGTTCAATTTTGTTTATATACTTAGTGATACAATATGAGCTTGTATGACTTTATTATTTATTTTCGGAGGTTGGTTGATAAGGTTACATATGTTTTCTTTGTGTTATCAGCATGCTAATGCCTATCAGTTATGCATGTGCTGGAATAGTAAAATATATGATAATAATAGGTTTCAACTTTTTTTTTAAAGGAATGTAGGTTTCTCACTCTCACCTCCAACTGCAACTCGCACTAGGAGGACACGCAGCAACACAGGCGGAAATCAGAAAAAGTACATATTTACCCACTATTTTACAGATGTTAGTTCAATTTTGGGTAACACTTTATTTGAAGGGGTGTGCATAAGACTGACATGACACTGTCATAAACATGACATAACACCTGTCATAAACATGAAGGAGTCTTTATGAATGTTTATGACTGTTGTCATTAAGTGTCATTCGGTAAATTATGACACTTTCAATGCAAAGTTGACATTGTTTAAAATGTCTTTGTTATGACAACTTGACATTACCCAAGACAAAAATGTCTTGATTATGACAACTTGACATTAACCGAGAAATCATAACCTGTCAACCTGTCACAACTTTGGCCATCATGACACCATTATAACTGTGTCATGAATATTACCTGTCCTCAAGTAAAGTGGAACACATTGTACTAGTTATAAAGATGTCATTAAGGGTTATTACACTGCAAAATGCTTGAAGTTTGATAATTAGACCTGTTATGACATATTTGTGACAGGTTGACAGGTTATGATTTCTTGGTTAATATCAAGTTGTCATAACAAAGACATTTCTGTCTTTGTTAATGTCAAGTTGTCATAATCAAGACATTTTTGTCTTAGTTAATGTCAAGTTGTCATAACAAAGACATTTTAAACAATGTCAACTTTGCATTAAAAGTGTCATAATTTACCGAATGACACTTAATGACAACAGTCATAAACATTCATAAAGACTCCTTCATGTTCATGACAGGTGTTATGTCATGTTTATGACAGTGTCATGTCAGTCTTATGCACACCCCTTCAAATAAAGTGTTACCCAATTTTTTTTATATACTTAGTGATGAAAACAATATGTATATGTGCATGTGTGGCTTTGCAAAAAATGTGTTGTTGTTGTTTGATGGTATATTACTTTTTACAACCTTCATTAATATTATTATGTTTATAGGAATGTGGTAGCATCCCTCTCACCTTCACCTGCAACTCGCACTAGGAGGGCACGCGGCAGGTGTTCAGTTTTAAGAACAATTGAAAATGATACTAAGTACACTTATTCCCTTTCTTTCAGATATTAGTATAGTTCTGTTTACATATTCCATAAAAAAATGATGCGTCTGTATGGCTTTATAAAAAAAAATGTTTTGGGCAATATTACATTTAGTGATTTTTTTTTTTTTTTGTGTGTGTAATGAACATTTTTTACAAAACAAGCTTTACATTGGCAAAGCTTAAACTAAACTCATTTAAGCTTTGCCAATGTAAACATTTAAAAGCAAGACGCAAAAGAGAACTCGCGTCTAGAAGATCTGTACGTGTGTGTGCGCGCCATCGATCGCATGTCTATGTGTCTGTGTATGTGTAGGCTACATAGATGTACTCAGACAGCCATAGATGTATGACAGCGCGCAAATATTGAGTTCTCTTTCAAGTCTTGCACTTGAATGGACAAATTTACATCAAAAAGTTTGTCAACATGTCCGTCTTGAGTATCCTAGCAGACAGTCTGTTTCTGTTATGCCTTAAGTGAACTTATCTACTGAATCAGCTCCGAATTGAACAGCTTTTGTAACTTTAATAAGGATTAATCTTTAATTTATACAGTCAAATATGCAAAGCTGTTTTACATTTGATTATTTTATTCAATTTCTGTACCTGAAAACTAATGTTAGACCTACCTGAAAAGCATAGTTTATTTTATTAGTATCTTTGCTCTATTGTATTTATTTGTGCTTTTGCTTGTTGATAGATTATTTGTTTCTTTATTTTATTTGACAGCAGTCTTTTTTTCCCTGAACTTAGCAGATACCGAAACCAGCGGCGGCGCTAGGGGTGGGCTAAGGGGGCTGGAGCCCCGAATGTTTTCAGTAAAGCCCCGAATGTCTTTTGTTACCATGCATTGTATGCACCATCACTGAGTTTTCATGGGCATTAAAATAATTTTTATTAGAATTGAATTAATTAAATGTATATCTCTCTCGACTCTCGCATCTACAGTGTCCATCCACATACGCGTTGTCATTCACAAATCACAACCGACAAGAACCGCCCACGCAGGCTAGCTTTTCTGACTGACATGTAAACTGGCCAACCATCGATGAGAAGTTCAGCTTCTGTACGATCCAGCCAATGAAATTAGATATTTTGGATTCAGGCGGTTTGTTGATAGTAAAATGGATATATCAAAAAAGGAAGTAAAACACCCCCAGCCAGCACCAAAACAAGATACAACAGCTTCAGCAAGTATCTGTAACTTTTAATCATAGTATTATATTTCTTATTTGGTTTTAAATTGTGTCTGATTTACATTTTGATCGTCAACAGTTATTGCTTGCGCAACACACGCGCACGCACGCACGCACGCACACACATTTTAATGCTGCGTTCACACCAGACGCGAATAGCGCGTCAAATTCGCGCCTACCGCGTCTAGTTTGACGCTTGACCGCTTTGTGTTAATTCGCGCGTCAAGAGTGAAACTGACGCGCGTAAAAACAAAAGTTTGAAGCGAAATTTACGCGCGTCAGAATCGAAATCCGGAGGCGGCCATCTTTTTTTAGATGTTTATCGAGCACTAGCAGTAGCATTAATCGAGAGAGTCACCGCTCGTATTTGCTCTGGAGAGCAGAAACAGCTGCGTAGGGGACATCGTCGCTGTACTCGGATCCACCAGACCCTCCGGAGGGTTTCAGGAGTTTTACCATTTGCTCCAGGAGCTAGGTTTGGTGGACCTAACGTGAGGACGCTGACGAGGACAGCTTAGGCCGTGTAAAGCCTCGGCCTCGAGTGGTCGCTGCCTGACGAGCCCAGGCTCTACAGCCCGGCGCGAGGTTCACCCTCGCCCGCACCCACCTAATCTGTCATTTATTTTTGTTTTGATAATAAATGGAGCCAGCCTCCAAAAGTGAAACCTGTCCTGTGATTTTTTTTTATTTCTTATACACTAAGTGTTTGTTGTTTTTACATTAAAATAATAATGTTTCATATAATCTAAAATAGATATGGAATAAATAGCATTCAATACAAAATAAGTACTATCTCTCATATATTAAAATCGAGTTTTTATGTGAAAGATTTGAACCACACCAGACATTTTAGTAATATTACAAAATACTTTATTAAAATAACATAAACTTTCACTTCACCATGTGACAGCAGCAAGCAGGCTCCCTATTGGTTAACGCGGCGCGAATTGACGCAGAAGTTCAAATTTTTCAACTCGGGCGGCAGACGCGAATTCGTGTCAAACGCGTGAATGCACAAATAGCACTAACTAAATCATTCGCGCTTAACGCGCCAGACGCTCAATTCGCGCCATTCGCGCGAACTTGACGCGCGAATGAGGCGTATTCGCGTCTACCGCGCCGCGCTCTACGCCTCATTCGCGCCGCAGGAATTTTTTATGCGCGTAACGCGTCTTTGCATTGACTTAACATTGAAATCACTCGCGCCTGACGCGCCATTCGCGTCCGGTGTGAACGCACCTTACGAGCGTTAACGTTATATGTTTGGTTAGCATGGCCTGCAGGTGTCGCAACAATTCAATAAAAAAGATAATAAAAAAGTAAACAAAATATTTCGCTAATGGTTTCAAACAAAACATCATGTTTACTGAATGAATTTGCTTGTAAACGATTCACTGACCCCGCCATTCAAAAAACATTTCTTACGGTATTTTTTCTTCTAAATTAATCATCTGTTTTGAACGAATCATTGAATAAACCGACTCACTCATTAAGGCAGTAGCTTGCCGCCATCTAGTGGCAAGTAGGCCTACCAATCTATTTTTTTTTTCAATATTTCATATTCTGTATTCCAAATTTGATATTTGATACATTAGTCTCATACGATTATTTATGCAAATTGTAAGTGCTGTGTAAAATGCAAAATAAGTTTTTTGAAAAGTGCTCCTTCAAAATAAGTAGCCATGTGTCTATAATTATACTTGGCTTTAATTCCGTTGATGAGGGAGGATTGATGTTTCTTTTAAAATAACTTTTACTTTTAATAAGCCAGAAAGATTTACCTTGTAAAAAAATTATAATAATAAAAAAAAACATTTTATTTAAAGTTTATTCCTTGTATCACATATACCCAGGGGGCAAAGGAGGTTTAGCAGACATGGGCTGCTGTAAAAGGTTGTCATAAAAATGAAATCTATGATGTCTGAGGATCACAACCTGGGTGGACAACCCAGCTTTTTGTTCCTTACTCAGGACATATTGAGGATACAAAATCAGTTGAGTTTGCTTCTGTTGAAATTTGTTCAACATTTTTTCATAAAATGACTGGACTATTGGGTGATTCCGGGGAGCAGAATTTGAAGTAGCATTGTTTTGACCCTAATTACAAGTTTCCAGCAGCTTGTTGACCGGGTTGTCCACCCAGGTTGTGATCCTCAGACATCATAGATTTCATTTTTATATGACAACCTTTTACAGCAGCCCATGTCTGATTTACTAAAAAACAGGTGTTTTGTCCCCTGGGTAATACATGGATTTCTCTGGGCTAAGCCCCGGATATCCACTCACCCTAGAACCGCCCCTGACCGAAACCGTGAACCTAAAACCGTGATACAAACTGAACTGTGAGCTATTTGAAACGTTGCAGCCCTAGTACAGTGTCACACTTGGAAGATGATTCAGAGTGAGAATTTTGTGTGGCGAAAAGGCCGAACCCACCATTTTCGGGAAGACTGTCTGCGAGAATTCAGCTGGTTGAGGTAGTACTGTAAGGAGACGAATTCCATGAACTGCGAATGTTGCAGTCGCTACCCCATAACTGCGGAGAACATGAAGTTTGCCAACAGTGCAGGCACTTCACAGTTTAAACAATACACTAGTTAAACACAATCTTAGCCTCAAGCATAGAGTATGCGGTGACATGTTAATAAATCAAAAAGCAACGCCACTGCTGGTTGCTTTTAGAAGACGAGGTTGTAACGTTAAATCAGAGCGCAAAGGCATTGTAATTTCTGCATCTATTATCAAAGTATTTATTAGTAAATAGTAATACACTGGAAATTAGTTGAAATGTGAATATTTGGTTAGTATGTTGATTTACGGTGTGTGCTCCTAAATTTTCTGGTTGTGCCCCTAAAAATTTGGGGGCTACTGTGCTCCTAGTGAAAAAAGTTAGTCTGGAGCCCTGTAGCTATACGCAGTGGGGAAACTCCTTTTCCTCGATTTACTGAAGCCTATATGTAAAATGCATTTGCAGCTGGACAGCTAGCACATTGAGCGTCTGGCTCGCTCATAGGCTCTGCTGCAGCAACTGCACATCCAATGGCACATCCAAGGGGGTGTGGCCTCAGCCTATATTAGTCCCCGAATTTGCCATTATAGCAGATTTTACTACTTCAGCGACAACTGTATGTCTCTGACTGTTTTACTAAGCCTTCGCCGTTTGAACAAGCCCTTCAGCCCGAGCGAGCAGACTAATCTCAGCAGACTACGCCTTTTCAGCCGTTTTCTCCTGATGCCGTCTCACCTGTGGCCATCCGGCGACGACGCTATATCCTTTCTATTGTAATCTGTATTATCTTGTATCTGTACAATTACATCATGCGCTCGCAGCTAGCTTTCCCTCTGGACTGTATCTCGCGCCTTCGAGGGCCAGGCTTATCAATACACAGTTCTGTCGTTCGGGCTGTCTTTGGCACCCCGTACATTCACGAAGTGTGTGGATGCAGCGCTCTTCTCCTCTGAGACATCAAGGAGTGCGCATGCTAAATTATCTCAATGACAGTCAAGAGTAGGGCTGGGCGATAAAACGATAATCGCGATATTATTTGTCTCGATAAATTGATATCAAGAGTTCGATAAATGTTCAATAATGTTTATGGGCCAAAAGCTGAACGAAACTCATTTCAACCGCGCGGCGCGTACCACACGGACCATTTATCCGCTCGGCTCAAAGTCCAAATGGCAGCGCGAGCTCACTAGAGCAGACGTGTTTACTCTGGTCGTCTTGCTCACGAGATCCAGT
This sequence comes from Chrosomus eos, assembly GCA_036326025.1. Taxonomy (NCBI): domain Eukaryota; kingdom Metazoa; phylum Chordata; class Actinopteri; order Cypriniformes; family Leuciscidae; genus Chrosomus; species Chrosomus eos. Next base: position 441,321 of record JAZAVI010000012.1, on the reverse strand, counting down.
GAGAAGCACTTGAATTCAGCGAAGAACACAAATGTCTCACAGTCTCAGTGATTTAAACCAGTTTAAAGGCAGATGAAACAACACTGGCAAACGATACAGTCAGAATCTGAATTGATATTTAATCCATTTACCATGGATTTACTGTAACGCTAGCCTAGTAATATTAACTGCACCATGAAATGTGGGATATACATATTGGATTGTATTATATTATTAATTTAGACAATGTATTAAATGACAATGGAATATAATTACAGTATTTAATAATGTATTTAGGTTACTGTTTTTCATAAATACCATAAAGTTACATTTTGCCATGACAGTGAGGTGCTATAGGCTATGCCTGTTTTTATCTGTGGTTATCATGATCTAAATGCATGATACTGGATGACCAATGGTTAATTTTAATAAAACTACAGTCACAGTAAAACAGTCACAATATTACATTTTACCAAATTAAAATGTGGTCGTTAATTTTTTTAACAGATGTTACTGTTTTTGTTAATGAACATAAATTTAACAGTAGTATTAGCTTGAGTTAGAATGCAGATTTACTGTCAACTTACTGTCAAATATGCGTTTTCAGACTAAACATCATAATTAGGGCCCAAGCCCTGAAAGGGCGAAGGCCCTATTGTTTTCCTTAGGATACATTTTTTTTTTATTTTTCTAACGACTATTCGGGCACTTTTGGGGCACTTAACGTGCTCGAAAACTCTTGAAACTTTGCACACGGGTCAGAACCTGCGGCTATCAGGACCAGGCTGAAGATGGTACCAGGGCGTGGCAGGGGGGTTCGACAGCGCCCCCTGGAACAGGGTCCGAAAACTTGGTCCATAAATCAAACACGTTTGCATGTTATAATCAGGGTTCTAAATTAACTTTTTTGATCACCAGCCAATGTGGTCAATCAGAATTTCCACTAGCCAATTTTTTTCCGGTGAAAAAAAGAGAAATTGAGTGCCACTGCGAATGCATAATTTTATTAACAATGTTGGCATGAAAAACACGTATAAAGTACAATACAACACAGAAAGAGCAAACATTTCATTTCAAGTTTGGGTTATATCTATCTATCTATTAGGGATGTGCACGAATATTCGAATTTTCGATCTCTAATTATAAAAAAAAAATACTATTCGAATTTTATTTTTTTTTCTTTATTTTTTTTTCGCATTTATAATTAAATGTACTGGGTGGCGCTGTGGAGCGTTTAACAAGTGGATTGTATTTAATCATGTTGTCTGCCTCGCGAAGTTTGGAATTACTTAGATGAAAATGATAGCCTATTATTACAAAATGGAATTACTTTGAATCAATTATTAATTAAACTGAGTTATCATAATATCACCACCACAATGAGAAATCACATGAAATCCAAAGAAACACCAGTCGACTGAGGAGGAAGCAGCTGTCTATCACTGCATTAATGACTGCAGGTCAGCAGCTGTACCCCGAGGGAATCGTGATCCGAGATGATATCTTCGTTCTGGTAGCAAAATGATTTTGAGACATATGCTTCCTTTAAGTTTCGTTGAGGGATACAGGTTTAAGAACAGAAAACTTCACTAGTTTGCACACACACACACACACGTCTCTGCAACATCTGTGTCAGCGCAGCGCGTTTTCTCACACGAACATGTGGATATTATTGTTGTTCTCAACATGAATGTGAAACAATATAAACACGATAATCATAAACACGCATTTAGTTTAATCTTAACTCTTTCAGTCTATGCCCCCTGCTCTGGCTCCGTTCGTTTTTCATCTTCCTTGTGTTTTCTGGTGGACGCTCCGTTCGTTTCCATGATTTCTCGCGCTGGTTTCACTACAAACTGTGCGCAGCCAATGGGCGTATGAAACGTCATCACGCAGCACTACGGCACAGTGTTCATGGGAAATGTAGGAAGTACCGGCCAAACTGGCTAGTAAGTTTTTATTAACACCCGCCAAAATGAATTTTAACCCGCATTTGGCGGGTGTTAATTTAGAACCCTGGTTATAATATGAAACTCGGTAGTACACATATAGATCTCATCGGTTCATATATCCTTCATACTCTTACTTTTTACCCCAGCCAAACAGGAAGTCGGCTATTTAGGGTTGTTTGGAAAACGCATGCAATGGAATTTGAAATACTCCTCCTAGAGAATTCAAACAAACGCCACGAAACTTGGTCAGCATGAAGTCAAGACATTGAGGATGAAAAATTGCCAGCGGATTTTTGATATCTCAAAGGGTTTGGCCGTGGCGAGGAAACGAAATTATGGCGCGAAAAGAGAAACAGGAAGTGTTATAACTTCTTTATACATTAACTGATCTTGGTGAAACTTCAGCAGTGTGTTCGTTGTAAGAGGCCGATCACATGGATGTGACAATTGTGAGTCAAAGTTATAGCGCCACCAACTGGCAGCAGGAAGTGTGTCACTTTCAAAATGCTTTGAAATCACCCTCTTATTTTTACCCGATTTGCTTCAAACTTTATGTGTATAATATAAACACACTGCAGATGTAGACCTGTGAAAAGATTATTGATATCTTAGATACTGTTGCGGTGGCAACACATCAAACTTTAATATTCTTGTTTGATGCTTTTGAGACTCTTAAAATGCTTGAAATTGCATGAAACTCGACAGACACATTACACTTATTAGCCAGTAGACATGTGCAAAGTTTCAGAAACGGGCCTGGTGAGGGCTCAGTAGCGCCACCTTTTGTCAAAAGTGGGGGGATTAGTTTTATCTACAGTAACAAAACTCAGTACGTATATTGTACTCATCGAGCCGGACAACTTTCTAATTTACAGTCATTAGCTCCGACCAACAGAAAGTCAGATATTTTGGTTTGAATATGGTGAGCCTCTCTCTTAGCCTACGTTTCTGTATGGCAAGCCCTTTTAACATTTAAAAGCCAAGTTGACTATCCGGAATTAACATTGTAGATATCAACAACGTCTTTCTGACTAGTCGTAATTACATTTTGGATAGTTTGTATTATCATTTAAGATATCTGTAACGTAATTGTGACTAGTCGAAAGGACAGATAGAGATATCTCTAATTCAGTTTTGACTAGGAAAAACTGAATTACAGATATCTGCAATGACGTCATTAAAAACGACATTCAACTCGTCACACATCTTAAATGACAATTGCAGATATCTGTAACTCAGTTTTGACTAGGCAGAATGAAAGTTAAAGATATCTCAAACGTACGGAAGCCCTGAACCGCAAGGTGAGAAAAAAAAAAGTCGAAATAACGAGATAAGTTTTCTTTTAAGTCGTTATTTCGACATAATATCTCGTTATTACGACATCTCATTATTTCGACTTAAGTCGTTATTTCGACAAATATCTCGTTATTTCTACATAATAAGGGACATTATTTCTAAGCTACATTTAGCGTTCTTATGAGTTTCTATGGGAGGAAAATGCTTAACGTCAAATTAAACGCTTTGCGTTCATATTCTGGACTATATCTGGTTTTTGTAGTATACTTTATTATGAGTTTATAGTATCATATTGATTAAGAAATGCACGCACAATTATCTGTGAGCTTGATAAACGTTGCAGATATGTTTTAGGCTACTATCCACAAACAAATTGCTTTCAATTATGTGTGCAAAATTCAGAATTCAACGAATGGAGTGCAACAACAACAATAGTTAAATTAATATTATTATTATTAATAATAATAGCTAATACTTCGCAGGCTTTGCAGTGCAAGCCAAGTCAAGTAAAACAGTTTCTTTGCGTTAATATTCTGGACTTATCTGATTTTTTGTAGTAGCCTAGGCTATACTTTATTATGATTTTAGTAGGCTATCATATTGATTAAGAAATGCAAGCACAGATAGGCTATCCACAAACAAATTGCTTTCAAATTTGACATTTGTTTGCATGCTTGCTTGCTTGCTCAAATGGAAATAAACCGCATGAACGATATGCTTGCCTGGACATTGGACTTATTGTACCCTGCGTAAGATTCGATCTTTAAGTGCCTCAGTGGCCGTTTGATTTTGAGTTTGTTTATTTTATTTTGATTTCTTGTTTGATTTAAGTTGAAGACAAATCGCCACTACATGTAATATAGGCTATCTCGTCTATTCAAATGAAACGCTTAAAGAGAGAAATGCACAGGATAACATAATCAGAGAATAGCCTATTTATTTTCGTAAAATTTCATTTATTTAAGTTTTTAATTGTTTAATTTAAAATTATTTCAAGCCGTCTATAGATATATGCTATATTTCTGTGAATCAAGCCTATACACGCACAAGTTCACGTGCAATGAAGTGATGGCGCTGGCGTGTCTCCATGATTGTCTGCTATTTTTGCTGCTTATTTGTTAAATTCAGGCAATTGTTTGATGAAATTGATTAACGTTGAGACAATTTATACAAATCGAAATTAAATTTAATGAATGACTTTCTACAAAACAAAATTCAATGAAGTGGTCAAAATCATGTCTCCATAACTCCCGATATATTGCGCCATCTTATGATGCATCTCATCTTAGGCTACTTATACTGTTCACTTTTCATAATCAACATAACTAAATAAATAAAAAATAAAAAACATAACTAAACAGAAATATTAAACTAAATACGTTTTCTTTAATGGTTACAAGTACAACACATATAGGCTACATAGAGAAATTTCATGTAGGAGCGTGATTTGACCAGTCGGTCGGTCTGTCTGTGTCTCTGTCTGTCTGTCTGTCTCTCTGTCTGTGTCTCTGTCTGTCTGTCTGTGTCTCTGTCTGTCTGTGTCTGCCTGTCTGTCTGTCTGTCTGTGTCTCTGTCTGTCTGTCTGTGTCTCTGTCTGTCTGTCTGTCTGTCTGTCTGTGTCTCTGTCTGTCTGTCTGTGTCTCTGTCTGTCTGTCTGTCTGTGTCTCTGTCTGTCTGTCTGTCTCTCTGTCTATCTGTCTCTCTGTCTGTGTCTCTGTCTGTCTGTCTGTCTGTGTCTCTGCGTCTGTCTGTCTGTGCCTGTCTGTGTCTCTGTCTGTCTGTCTGTGTCTCTGTCTGTGTCTCTGTCTGTCTGTCTGTGTGTGTCTCTTGTCTGTCTGTCTGTCTGTCTGTGTGTGTCTCTGTCTGTCTGTGTCTCTGTCTGTCTGTCTGTGTGTGTCTCTGTCTGTCTGTCTGTCTGCTCTGTCTGTCTGTCTGTCTGTCTGTGTCTCTGTCTGGTCTGTCTGTCTGTCTTGTCTGTCTGTTCGTCTGTCTGTCTGTCCTGTGTCTCGTCTGTCGTGCTCTGTCTTCTGTCTGTCTGTCTGTCCTGTCTGTCTCTGTCTGTCTGTCTGTCGTGTCTGTCTTCTGTCTGTTGTCTGTGCCCTCTGTCTGTCTGTCTTCTGTCTGTCTGTCTGTCGTCTGTCTGTCTGTGTCTCTGTCTGTCTGTCTGTTGTGTCTGTCTGTCTGTCTGTCTGTCTGTGTTGTCTGTCTGTCTGTGTCTCTGTCTGTCTGCTGTCTGTGTCTCTGTCTGTCTGTCTGTGTCTCTGTCTGTCTGTCTGTCTGTCTGTCTCTGTCTGTGTCTGTGTCTCTGTCTGTCTGTGTCTCTGTCTGTCTGTCTGTGTCTGTCTGTCTGTGTCTGTCTGTGTCTGCTGTCTGTCTGTCTGTCGTGTCTCTGTCGTCTGTCTGTCTGTCTGTCTGTCTGTCTGTCTGTCTGTGTCTCTGTCTGTCTGTCTGTGTCTCTGTCTGTCTGTCTGTCTCTGTCTGTCTGTCTGTCTGTCTGTGTCTGTCTGTCTGTCTGTTGTCTCTGTCTGTCTGTCTGTCTGTCTTGCCCGTCTGTCTCTGTCCTGTCTGTCTGTCTCTGTCTGTCTTGTCTCTGTGTCTCTGTGTCTCTGTCTGTCTTGTCTCTGTCTCTGTGTCTCTGTCTGTCTGTGTCTCTGTCTCTGTGTCTCTGTCTGTCTGTCTGTCTGTCTGTCTGTGTCTCTGTCTGTCTGTCTGTCTCTGTGCTGTCGTGTCTCTGTCTGTCTGTCGTCTGTCGTCTCTGTCTGTCTGTGTCTCTGTCTGTCTGTCTGTCTCTGTCTGTCTGTCTGTCTGTCCTGTCTGTCTGTGTCTCTGTCTGTCTGTCTTCTGTGTCTCTGTCTGTCTGTCTGTGTCTCTGTCTCCTGTCTTCTGTCTGTCTGTCTTCTGTGTCTCTGTCTGTCTGTCTGTGTCTCTGTCTGTCTGTCTGTTCTGTCTGTCTGTCTTCTGTGTCTCTGTCTGTCTGTCTGTGTCTCTGTCTGTGTCTCTGTCTGTTCTGTCTGTGTCTCTGTCTGTCTGTCTGTGTCTCTGTCTGTCTGTCTGTGTCTCTGTCTGTCTGTCTGTGTCTGTCTGTCTGTCTGTGTCTGTCTGTCTCTGTCTGTCTGTCTTGTTCTGTCTGTCTGTCTGTCTGTCTGTCTGTCTGTCTGTGTCTCTGTCTGTCTGTCTGTCTGTCCTGTCTGTCTGTCTGTGTCCTGTCTGTCTGTCTGTGTCTCTGTCTGTCTGTCTGTCTGTGTCTCTGCTCTGTCTGTCTGTCTTCTGTCTGTCTGTCTGTGTCTCGTCTGTCTGTCTGTCTGTGTCTCTGTCCTGTCTGTCTGTGTCTCTGTCTGTCTGTCTGTGTCTCTGCTCGTCTGTCCTGTCTCTGTCTGTCTGTGTGTTCTGTCTGTCTGTCTGTCTGTCTGTCTGTCTCTGTCTGTCTGTCTGTGTCTCTGTCTGTCTTCGTGTCTCTGTCTGTCTGTCTGTTCTGTCTGTGTCTCTGTCTGTCTGTCTGTGTCTCTGTCTGTCTGTCTGTGTCTGTCTGTCTGTCTGTCTGTCTGTGTCTGTCTGTGCCTCTGTCTGTCTGTCTGTGTCTCTGTCTGTCTGTCTGTCTGTGTCTCTGTCTGTCTGTGTCTCTGTCTGTATGTCTGTCTGTCTGTCTGTCTGTGTCTCTGTCTGTCTGTCTGTCTGTCTGTGTCTCTGTCTGTCTGTCTTGTCTGTCTGTCTGTGTCTCTGTCTGTCTGTCTGTCTGTCTGTGTCTGTCTGTCTGTCTGTCTGTGTCTCTGTCTGTCTGTCTGTCTGTGTCTCTGTCTGTCTGTCTGTCTGTTCTGTTGTTGTCTGCTGTCTCTGTCTGTCTGTCTGTGTCTGTCTGTCTGTGTCTCTGTCTGTCTGTCTGTGTCTGTCTGTCTGTGTCTGTCTGTCTGTGTCTCTGTCTGTCTGTCTGTGTCTCTGTCTGTCTGTCTGTGTCTCTGTCTGTCTGTCTGTCTCTGTCTCTGTGTCTCTGTCCTCTGTCTCTCTGTCTCTGTCTGCTGTCTGTCTGTCTCTGTCTGTCTGTGTCTCTGTCTCTGTCTCTCTGTCTGTCTCTGTCTGTCTGTCTCTGTCTGTCTGTGTCTCTGTCTCTGTGTCTCTGTCTCTCTGTGTCTCTGTCTCTGTGTCTCTGTCTGTCTCTCTGTCTCTGTCTGTCTCTCTGTCTCTGTCTGTCTCTCTGTCTCTCTGTCTCTGTCTCTCTGTCAAGATTCAAGATTCAAATAGCTTTATTGGCATGGTGAAAGAAATCTTTACATTGCCAAAGCATTCACAACACAACACTATACAATAAAAATAAATAAATAAATAAAAATAAAGTAGTTTTTTTTTTTTTACATGAAAAGTAGAATAAATTTTCTAATAGTTATAACAGTGTCTCTAGTCTTGTAGTTGGTAGCTCTGTCCTGCAGGAGGCTCTTTCTTCGTGACAGGACCTCACGTACCTGGCAGCCAGGTTTGAGCTCGCAGGGCTTTCTCCGAGCAGGAGTGGGAGTTTGTCCATATTAGATTTCTGATGGAAGTCTTTCTGGTAGGTTGTAAAAAGGGGATAGAAAGTGTCTCTAATGTGTGTATATTTGGGGCAGGATGTCAAAAAGTGTAGTTCTGTCTCCACTTGGTTCTCTGAGCAGTGAGGGCACAGTCGCTCTTCCTTCGGCAGCCAGGTCTGTCTGTGTCGGCCTGTCTCGATGCTCAGACCGTGTTCACTGAGTCTGTACATGCTCAGGACTTTCCTCAGTTTAGGGTCACTCACTTTACTCAGGTATCCTGCCAATTCATATTTTCTGTTTAGGGCCAAATAGCATTCCAGTTTACTCTGTTTGGCTGTTGCGTCTGTCCAATGTTTGAGGTATTTCTCTTTTTGTGTTTTAATAATTTGGTTTGGTGTGGCTCTGTCTTTATTGTCAGTCTGTGACGTCAGCTCTAAGACTAATCGGCCGAGGGCGTTCTTCTCTGGCTTCAGCTCTCGGTAGGACAGGGCTTTGTGATGGAGGGTCTGTTCATCACTGTTTTTTAAGTGGGCATGGAATTTAATGGCTCTTTTTTGAATCGTAAATACAAGGGGGTATAATCCTAACTCTGCTCTACAGGCATTATTTGGGGTTTTGCGCTGAACTCGTAGCAAGATTTTGCACAGCTCGGTCTGCAAAGTCTCTATTGGGTGTTTGTCCCATTTAGTGAACTCTTGGCCTGTGAGTGGACCCCAGACTTCACACCCGTACAGCGCGATGGGCTCTATTACTGTTTTGATGATTTTTAGCCAGATTCTGATTGGGATGTCAATTTGGATATTTCTCTTAATAGCATAGAAAGCTCTCCGTGCCTTGTCTCTCAAATCGTTAACAGCTTTTTTAAAATTTCCTGTGTTGCTAATGTTTATGTCAAATATGTCTCTCTGTCTCTGTCTGTGTCTCTGTCTCTCTGTCTGTGTCTCTGTCTGTCTGTTCTCTGTCTCTGTCTCTCTGTCTCTGTCTCTCTGTCTCTCTGTCTCTGTCTCTCTGTCTGTCTCTGTCTCTCTGTCTCTGTCTCTGTCTGTCTGTCTCTCTGTCTGTCTGTCTGTGTCTCTGTGTCTCTGTCTCTCTGTCTGTCTCTCTGTCTCTGTCTCTGTCTCTCTGTCTCTCTCTGTCTCTGTTCTCTGTCTCTCTCTCTCTGTCTCTCTCTCTCTGTCTCTCTCTCTCTGTCTCTCTGTCTCTGTCTCTCTGTCTCTGTCTCTCTGTCTGAAGGAGCCTAATTTAGTTTTTGTTCAGTGACAATTATTGCATATTATGTTTTGCATTTAACTATTTGAATATTTGTGTTTTGATTGTAACTTTCTTTATTTGTGTGTACTAATTAGATAAATATTCTCTATATTTACATTGAAATATGTTATATGTAAAAATTGTACACTGGCCCTTTAAGAATTGCGACTGTAAGTGAGGCGGTTGTGCGTCCTTTATAGCAAATAGAGTGGAGTCGCACAGTTTTCTTTACCGCATCCGTGATATTTAGGATTTAAGATTATATATTTGTTTCTTTTCTTTTCTTTGTTTGATTTACTAACGAGTTTGGATTAAAGGAAGAATTTACATGAAGAAAATTGGTGCATGTGAATTGTTTTATTGGACACGGAGCGAGTTGACTGGAATTCTTGCGATGCGCACTCACATTAGTAAAGAAAACTTACTCCAGAAGGATAAGGATGTGTTTGACACGAAGATATATGGATGTTTATGAGGAACAATGGATCTTGAAGTGTAAGCCAGGTGGAGTTTCGTTGGAAAAGGAAGTGCAAGGATTACCTCAGAGGTGCGCGATTATCTACATGGGATCTAACGGCGCGATTTAATCCAGGAAGATTTCTGAGGTAAAAATTGAAACGTGACTGAACAGTTCAATAAATAAGTACAATGACTTCATTTGATGTTGGAGCTTAAATGATGATATTATGAAGAAAACTGAGGATTGTACTCGTACTAAAAGATCAGTAAAAATGACTGAGAAAGCAAAGGAAGAAAAGTTGCAAAGACTTGTGCAATCAAGGAAAACTAAACTAGCTCAGCTCACAAGTAAATCTAAGGAAATTGAACAGTTAATGGATGATGCTGCACATTTTGACACTGTTCGAACTAAATTAGAAACTGAATACAAAGATTTGCATAAAGATTTCTGTCAGTTGAATCATGCTATTGAGGAATGTATGTCTGATGAAGATTATGCAAAGGACCAGCATACATGGTTTGAACCAAGAGCCTCCTCGTGTGAAAGATTTATGAATGCAGTCAACAAGTGGATGAAACAGGTTGCAGAAAATGCTGAGCAATCAATACAGTGTGATTTAGAAGTTAATCCTGAGGATAGCATTTCCTCTGTGTCAGTGACTTCAAGTAAGAAGCATAAGAAACATGGATCAGATGTCAGATCTACAACTTCTACAACTTCTTCTGCACGTATATCCGCTGAAGTAGAAAGAGCTGCACTACTTGTTAAACATGCTGCATTGAAGAAGAAACAAGCTATTGAACGACAAGAAGCTGAACTAAAGGCTAAAAAAGAGGAATTTGAGCTAGAAGTGGCCCTTGCAGCATCAGATGCAAAAATGAAAGTTATTAAGCAATATGAAAGCAGTCGATCTTCATCTGTATGTCACAACGAAATAGACATGGAGTCAGGTAGAATAACAGCTCATGAAGATGAACTGAAACAAGAAAGTCTGCTTGATAATGTGTTTCAACCTCTATGGCCACAGTCAACTAATAACACCATCCCAAGAGAGCTTTCTTCAAGTAGAGAGGGAGACGTAGTTGATACATTATGTAATGCCATGGAGCGGCAAGCCAATATCACTGAGTGCTTAGTGAAGCATCAAAAAATGTCCATGCTTCCTTCAATTGACATACCCATTTTCAAAGGAGATCCTCTTGATTATAAGCTGTTCATTCGGGCCTTCGAACATGGTGTTGAGGATCGTACTGAATATGATAAGGACCGTTTGTACTTCATGGAACAGTACACAATTGGAAAGCCGAAGGAATTGATTCGTAGTTGTCTACATATGAACCCAGCTGAAGGCTATCTTAAGGCAAAGCAGCTTCTGAGAGAGCATTTTGGAAATGAGTATCAGATTGCAGTAGCATATATGAACAAAGCTCTACATTGGCCCTCTATCAAACATGAAGACGGAGAAGCACTTCACTCCTTTTCATTGTTTCTGTCAGGATGCTGCAATGCAATGATATAACTTACATGGAAGAGATGGATAACGCAGCAAATTTGAGAGCCATTGTGGTGAAACTTCCATACAAGTTAAGAGAAAAATGGCGATCTGTGGCATGTGAAAAACAAGAGAAGCAAAATGCTAGAGTGAAGTTCAAAGATTTAGTTGATTTCATTAGCAAGCAAGCAAAGATTTCTCTTCATCCAGTGTTTGGAGACATAAAGGATAGTTCAACAACAAAAAGGACAAGATAAGTTACATGCAGAAGCAAGTGCTTACAAAAAGGCTGTAACAAAAAGGGTCTTCACGACTAGTGCCGTACCAATTGACAGAAAGGTTGAAGATGACGAGAGACTTTCATTTCAAAGATCACAAAATAAACATCCAAGCAGCCAGAAAAAATCATGTCTTCTTTGTAAAGGACTGCAACACAACCTGGAATCTTGTAGAAGTTTGAGAAGCAAGACACATCAGGAGAAAATTGACTTTTTGCGAAGCAAGGGCTTGTGTTTTGGCTGTTTAAAGCATGGTCACATGAGTAAACAATGCAAAGAAAGACTTAGCTGCAGTGAATGTTCTTTGCCTCATCCAACCATACTGCATATAAAACCAAAGGAAATTGCACGTCCTCAGGAAGATAGAATGGATACCTGTGATAGACAGTCTGTTACAAGTGCATTAATTTGTGCAGAAAAGGACAACAATGAAGTCATAGATTTTTGTGAGAATGACTGTACTTTGTCAATTGTTCCTGTACAGGTCAAGACAACGAAAGGTACGCATCTGATCAAAACGTACGCCTTTCTCGACCCAGGTAGTTCAGATACTTTCTGTACAGAAGCTTTGATGTCTGAACTGAATGTGAATGGAAGAAAGACTGATATACTTCTGAGAACAATGGGAGATGAAAAACAAGTCAGAACTCACATAGTGTCTGGGTTGGAGATTAGTAGGCTAGATGGTGATACATTCATTCAACTTCCAGATGTTTTCACACAGAGAACAATTCCAGTTCACAAGGGGAACATTCCACAGCAAAAGGATTTGGAGAGATGGCCATATCTTAAAGAGGTTTGTCTACCTAGCATCGAAGCAGAAATCGGATTGCTAATAGGATCTAATGTGCCTGAAGTCATGGAGCCTTGGCAGGTTATTAGTAGTAAAGACAATGGACCTTTTGTGGTAAGAACCAAGTTGGGCTGGACAGTTAATGGACCCCTCAGGAACAGTAATGACGTCACAAGAAAAGGAAGGAATGCTCAAGTATCTGTAAATCGCATATCAGTAGCCAGATTAGAAGACTTGTGGCAACAGCAATTCAAGCAGGATTTTCCTGAAGCAGAAAGTGATGATCAGCTGGAAATGTCCAAGGAAGACCACCGATTTATGAAAATGATGTCTGAGTCAGCTAAACTTGTAGATGGTCATTACAGCTTGTGCCTGCCTTTGAAGAACAAGACTACTCGGATGCCAAATAATCGAGTGATTGCTGAACAACGGGTTCTGAATTTGAAAAGAAAATTCATCAGAAATCCTGAGTTCCACACAGAGTATACGTCTTTCATGAACAGTCTCATCAGAAATGACTATGCTGTTAAACTGACAGAAAACAATCACAAGCAAACAGATGACAACATATGGTACATACCTCATCATGGGGTGTACCATCCCGTCAAACAAAAACTGAGAGTTGTTTTTGATTGTGGGGCATCTTTTCAAGGAATGTCGTTGAACCAACAACTTTTACAAGGCCCTAACCTCACAAGTAATCTTGTCGGTGTCATTACAAGATTCAGACAGGAAAGTATCGCTATTATGGCAGATGTGGAAGCTATGTTCCACCAGGTTCGCGTTCATGAAGAGGATTCAAATCTTTTAAGGTTCTTGTGGTGGCCTCACGGAGATTATAATGGAGACTTGGTGGAACACAAAATGGTTGTCCACTTGTTTGGCGCTACTTCTTCGCCCAGTTGCGCCTGCTATGCTTTGAGGAAGTGTGCTGAAGATAATAGCACATTATTCAAAGCTGACGCTGTTGATGCTGTTCTACGAAATTTTTACGTAGATGACTGTTTAAAGTCCACAGCCACTGAGACACAAGCCATAGAGCTGTATCATGGTCTACAATATGTTAGCAATAGCAATATGTTCCAAAGGAGGTTTCCGTCTGGTTAAGTGGACAAGCAACAGTCGTGCTGTTTTAACAGCTATCCCTGAGAATGAACGGGCTGATGGAGTGAAAAACTTGGATCTTGATCAAGAAACACTGCCAGTGGAAAGAGCATTGGGCATCCATTGGAATGTTGAGTCAGACACATTTCAATTCAAAATAGTCATTAAAGATCGTCCACTCACTCGAAGAGGATTGCTCTCGATTGTCAGCTCTATCTATGACCCATTGGGGTTTCTTGCACCTGTAGTTCTACCAGCAAAGAGGATCCTGCAGGACTTATGCAGACTGAAAATAGGATGGGATGATGATCTTCCAGAGCAAGTAAAGCAAAGTTGGACAGACTGGCTCGATGGGATTCATCAACTTGAAGAGTTCAAAGTGAATAGATGCATTCGACCAGCAGGGTTTGGAGAAGCTGTTGAGGCACAGCTACATCACTTCGCAGATGCGAGTGAGGATGCGTATGGTACAGCAAGTTATCTTCTTCTACGTAACCAACAGGATCATGTGCACTGTGCATTGATGATGGGGAAGGCTAGGGTTGCCCCTCTAAAAAGACCTACAATTCCACGAATGGAACTGACAGCTGCGACAGTTGCAACAAAAATGGATCTGATGTTACAAAGAGAACTACAAATGAAACTTAAACCTTCAGTCTACTGGACAGATAGCACAGTTGTGCTTAAATATCTCAGAAACGAGAGCACAAGATTCAGAACATTCGTGGCAAACAGAGTCACAAATATTCTAAAAATTTCAAAGATTGAACAATGGAACCATGTTGATACTGCATCAAATCCAGCAGATTGTGCCTCGAGAGGGCAGAAGGTTAACACTTTCTTGCTGAATCAAAATTGGATCTCAGGCCCAGAATTTCTTTACGAATTCACAGATGAGTGGCCAAAGAACATGACAATGATGATATCTGCAGATGATCCAGAGATCAAGAGGTCAGTGTTGGTCAATTCAATACAAGCCCAACACAATAACAGTTCAGTTAGACAACTGATGAATCATTTCTCCTCTTGGATAAAGCTTCAGCGCATTGTAGCGTGGATGCTAAAATTGAAAACCACGCTGTTGGAACTTGTGCAAAAGAGAAAGACTCTTACTGCTGCAGAGACTTTAACCAACTCAAGTAAAAGCAAGCAGATTGTGGACAAAAAGATGCAAGATTTTAAAGCTAAATGGAAAGGAAGCAACATTTCTGTTGATGATTTGAAAGAGGCTGAGCTTGAAATCGTGAAATACTGTCAAAGAGAGAAGTTCACAGAGGAGATTTCAGCACTGCAAAGTGGACATGCGACAAAGAGAGGCAGTTCGATCTACAGATTAAACCCCCAGTTGCACAATGGAGTTTTACATGTCGGTGGAAGACTTAGCAATGCTGCTATGCCAGAAGAAAGTAAGCGACCTATGCTTATACCAAAGGATCTTCATGTCACCAACTTAATCCTCCAGAATGTTCATGAGAAAACAGGACACGGTGGTAGAAATCACATGATTTCAACACTGCAACAAAAATACTGGATACCTGGTGCAAAATCTGCAATCAGAAAAATGCTGGCAAGATGTGTTATTTGTCGTCGTTTACATTCCTCAACAGGAAAACAAATAATGGCAGACTTACCATCAGACAGGGTGTTGCCAGATGATCCACCTTTTACCAGAGTAGGTGTAGATTACTTTGGACCATTCATGGTTAAACGTGGAAGAACCCTTGTCAAGAAATATGGCGTTATATTCACTTGCTTAGCAATTCGTGCAGTGCACATCGAAGTTGCTTCTTCACTAGACACTGATTCCTGTCTAAATGCTATACGCCGGTTTGTAGCAAGAAGAGGACAAGTGAAAGTTCTCAGGTCGGACAATGGGACCAATTTTGTAGGTGCTGAGCGTGAGTTAAGGCAATCCATTGAAAAATGGAACAGCCAAAAGATTCAAGACCATCTCAGTCAGCAAGGAATTAAGTGGGTTTTCAATCCTCCCACTGGATCTCACCATGGCGGTGCATGGAGAGATTGATACGCTCAATAAGAAAGATCCTTAATGCTACAATCAGAGAACAAGTTCTTGATGAGGAATGCCTTCAAACAGTTTTCTGTGAAGCAGAGGCTATAATCAAAAGTCGTCCAATCACAGCAGCATCAAGTGATGTAAATGATTTGGAAGCTTTGACTCCAAACCACTTGTTGTTACTCAAGTCAAAGCCATCGTTGCCTCCAGGACTGTTCGACAAAGATGACCTGTATTCTCGACGCAGATGGAAACAGGTTCAGTACGTTTCTGATCTGTTCTGGAAACGTTGGTGTCGAGAATACTTGCCGCAGTTGCAACAAAGACAAAGGTGGAATAACATGACAAGAAACTTCGCTGTTGGAGATATTGTTCTGGTAGTTGATGACTCCGCCCCCAGGAATTCATGGGTATTAGCAAGGGTCATTGAAACCATTCCTGATAAGAAGGGTCTCGTCCGACAAGTCCGCATTAAGACCAAAACTAACATTTTGGAAAGACCCATAACAAAACTTTGTCTGTTGCAGGAGGCAGAATGTAAATAGTGAAGGCAATACATCTATAGGAACCCAAATTTGCTTTACTTTGGACTTTAAGAATTCACTAAAGATATTAAAGTAATACGGCTCCTTCTGTTTAAATTTAAGTAATTGTTTCAAAGTTTGAGAACAATTAGAGGTCGATAATGTAGGAGCCTAATTTAGTTTTTGTTCAGTGACAATTATTGCATATTATGTTTTGCATTTAACTATTTGAATATTTGTGTTTTGATTGTAACTTTCTTTATTTGTGTGTACTAATTAGATAAATATTCTCTATATTTACATTGAAATATGTTATATGTAAAAATTGTACACTGGCCCTTTAAGAATTGCGACTGTAAGTGAGGCGGTTGTGCGTCCTTTATAGCAAATAGAGTGGAGTCGCACAGTTTTCTTTACCGCATCCGTGATATTTAGGATTTAAGATTATATATTTGTTTCTTTTCTTTGTTTGATTTACTAACGAGTTTGGATTAAAGGAAGAATTTACATGAAGAAAATTGGTGCATGTGAATTGTTTTATTGGACACGGAGCGAGTTGACTGGAATTCTTGCGATGCGCACTCACACTGTCTCTGTCTGTCTCTGTGTCTCTGTCTGTCTCTCTGTCTCTGTCTGTCTCTCTGTCTCTGTCTGTCTGTCTGTGTCTCTGTCTCTGTGTCTCTGTCTGTCTCTCTGTCTCTGTCTGTCTCTCTGTGTCTCTGTCTCTGTGTCTCTGTCTCTGTGTCTCTGTGTCTCTGTCTCTGTGTCTCTGTGTCTGTGTCTCTGTCAATTTTCAATTTTTTCAATTTAATTTGCTTTATTGGCATGACTGTACATATTACAATATTGCCAAAGCTTGGAACACATATAATGATTATAAAGACATAAAAAATAATAAAATAATAAAATATTATAACATAACTTAGCTTAAATTTAAATGTACAAAATAAAACAAGTGTACAAATTAACAGTGTAGCAGATTAGATTATCTGTGAACATTCGATACCACAGTGTTTTAACATACATAAACACACACACACACACACACACAACACACACACACACACACACACACACACACACACACACACACACACACACACACACACAAATACACATTACTGAGGTCACTGTGGTGGGCAGTAGTTAAACACACTGAGGTCATACACACACACACACACCACACACAACGCACACACACACACACACACACACACGTTCACCTGCTGTCTCTCAGGCTGTGGCACACACACACGTATCTGGCAGCGAGTGTTGCGCTCTGTCCCTCTCCTAGTAGGATCTTTATCTGCTCTACTTCAGTCATGGCTGTAAAGTTGTGTATTACGTTATTTAGTTTGTTGAAGTAGAGGTCTCTGACTGAGCTGTATCTGTGACAGTGAAGGAGGAAGTGTGTCTCTGTCTCGATCTCTCCTGTCCTACACTGAACACACACCCTCTGCTCTCGGGGTAACCAGCTCTTCCGGTGTCTGCCGGTCTCGATGGCCAGGTTATGTTCACTCAGCCTGTACTTGCTCAGGATCCGTCTCTGCTTTGTGTCTCTCACACTCTGGAGATATTCTTCCAATTCATAATTTAATTTCAGATTTCGATAGAATTGTAATTTACTTTGTGTTTTGGTTTCCTGATCCCAATGTTCCAAATATGTGTTTTTAGACTGTTTGGTAATTTGGTTTATTCTGATGTGTGTGTGAGGAGCAGTGCTGGTCTGAGACTGGTTAGGGTTAGTTGGGTTAGTGAGTCTCAGGACCAGCTGACTGAGGAGACTCTTTTCGGGGTTCAGTTCTTGGGTTTGTAGTGCTTTAAAATGTAGCGATTCTGTGGGACTTGATTTTAGATGCATCCAGAATTTGAGGGATCTTTTTTACATATTAAGAATCAATGGGAATCGGCCTAATTCTGCCCTACACGCATTATTGGGTGTTTTCCTTTGTAATTTTAGTACCATTTTGCAGAATTCTGTGTGTAGGGCTTCTGTTGGATGTCTGTCCCATCTAGTGTAGCTCTGATCACTGAGTGGACCCCACACCTCACTTCCATACAGCGCAATGGGCTGGATTACACTATCAAATATTTTACACCAGATTGGAATCGGTAATTCAGGGTTTTGGAATTTTTTCTTAATTGCGTAGAGAGCTCTCCGAGCTTTATCTTTGAGAGCATTCACTGCCACACTGAAACTCCCCGATGCAGTGATGACCAGTGTAATAAACCCTTGTATGTTGCAAAAGAATACAATGTCCAGTCTTGAATATGTTCTTTGAACTTTTACTCAGACTATTAGTGAACTCCTTTACAACTATTCGGCAGCCACGCTATACACACACTGCTGCGTTCGGAATCGCCTTCCTCATACGTCATCAGTCACGTCACACACTCAGACATAACTAATCATTCTATTACATCTCCCCCTTTCAATCTGTTGTTTGCCTTATAACAAAACAAATGCTTCATTGTTACTTCAAGCATACATGTAACGTTCAGGCAAAACATTTCCTTCCATCTGTAGAACATACAGTCTCAAATGAACCCGTATTAACTTGGGTTTACTGTAAACTTTTTTCTCTTAACATTTCTCAAAGTACTTATGCTATGTGTTTCTGTCTCTTATCTTTCTTCCCTCATTTATAGGTCCAGGACTTGTGGTGGTCTGCTAATCCTGCCAGACCTGGTTCTTATCAGTCCGTCAGGAGATGGATTTGTTCCATATTGTTCTGGAACATTTGGTGTTTTGACAGCACTCAGTGATGTTTGTAGTGCGGTCTCATCCTGTGGGGTATTTACAGATGTCGTTATTGATGCTTTCCCCACTGGCACTTCCTGTAGGTGGCGTCTGTTTCGGCGCAACATACCGCCTTGCTCTGTCTCCAACAGATAAGATCGTGGTGTGACACTCCCATTCATCACAGTTGCCTTTGTCAGCCAGGATTTTTGAGTGTCCACTTTGGTGAGGACCTGAGTCCCTGGATATAGAAGAGGTAGGGTTTTCACACCGTGACGCTGGTTGTAGTAGTACGCTTGTTCCTTTTTCTTAGCTGCATCATTTCTCTCGATGACTTTTGTGTTTGGCCATTTAGGTAACAGATTACTGTCAAGGGTGGGTAAGGTCGTCCGAATTTTCCGACCCATCAACAGTTCTGCTGGACTGGCACCTGTACTACTGCATGGAGTGGATCTGTAACACATAAGCGCCAGAAGGGGGTCTTTTTGCTTTAGAATTCTTTTGGCTATTTGTACGGCTCTTTCAGCATGCCCATTTCCTTGTGGGTGATGTGGGCTGGAGGTTATGTGTTTGAAATCTAGCTCACAAGCCAGTTCTCTGAACTCCGCACTGGTGAATTGTGGCCCATTGTCACTGACCACCTCTTCAGCTATACCATAGCGGGCAAAGGTGGCTTTCAGTTTCTCACTACCTGTGTACTGGTAGTTGTTGTCATGTGCAGTACCTCTAGAAAACGTGAATAGTAATCTGAAATGACAAGGTAGCTCTGTTTGTTGTGTTCACACAGATCAATTCCGATCCTCTTCCATGGTCTTTCGGGAAGTGGCGTGGAAATTAGTGGTTCTCTGGGCTGAGCTCTTCTCATTTCTTGGCAGGACTGGCACGACGAGACTTTAAGCTTAATTTGGGACGATATACCGGGCCACCACACTGATGTGTTTGCTCTTTCACGGCATTTGCTCAGACCCTGGTGCCCATCGTGTATGCGATCTATGATCTCTGCCCTCAGTTTTCCAGGTATGATCATTCTGTTGCCCCTGGTGACGATTCCCTCTAGAGTTGAAAGTTCATTTCTCACAGGGAAAAAGTCCCTGGCCATTGGATGCACCCTGGCTATGTGTTCAGGCCAGCCTGACCGGATATATGCGATTACCTTTTTCAGGCTTTCATCTTCGGCAGTGCTAGACCTGATGATGTCCATCTTTTGCTTTGAAGCTGGCATGCTGTCAATAATGGACGCCACATAGCACTCCACATCTGAGTGGGTGTCACTACAGTCCTGCAAATCATCTGAGGGGCTCCTGGACAGAGCATCGGCCACTATGAGAGTTTTCCCGGGTGCATATTCAGCAGTAGGGTTGAATCTCATCAATCGCATCAGCAGCCTCTGGCAACGAAGTGGAACCACGTCCAGGTCTTTGGCATTTATTAGTGGCACCAATGGCTTGTGGTCACTGATCAGCTTGAACTCATTTAGACCATATAAGTATTTTTCAAATCTTTCGCATGACCAGACAGCTGCCAGACACTCTTTTTCTATTTGAGCGTATCTGGTTTCAGCCTCGCTCAGTCGTCTGGAGCAATAAGCCACTGGTTTCCAGTCCTTGTCATGTTGCTGCATCAGTACACCACCGATTCCATAGCTGCTTGCATCTGCTGACACCTTGGTTGGTTTTCTCGCATCATAAAATGCTAAGGTAGGTGAGGACATGAGGAGTCCTTTAATCTCCTCCAAAGCTGCTTGTTGGGCTGGACCCCATGTCCATGTTGATTTGACTTTCAGCAAATCGTAGAGCGGTCGTCCCACATCTGCTAGGTTGGGGATGTACTTTCCCAGGTAATTGATCATCCCGAGAACTCTTTTTAACCCCTGGGCGTTATCAGGTGGAGGCAGTTTGTTAATAGCCGATATCTTGGCAGGGTCCGGCCGTACCCCGTCCGCGCTGATTTCATGGCCCAGGAAGTGTAGCTTCTCTTGTCTCATCCTACATTTCCCCGTGTTTAACCTCAGGCCAGCTGATTGTAGTCGTTCCATCACCGACTGTAGTCGTTGATCATGCTCCGCCACGTCCCTGCCGTGGATGATAATGTCATCCATGTAAACGTCCACTCCCTCCAGGCCTTCTAGAGTTTCCATCATTTTCCTTTGGAAAATTTCAGGAGCGCTGGAAATTCCAAAGGGAAGACGTTTGAAACAGTACCTTGCGAATGGAGTTATGAAGGCTGTCAGTCTCTGACTATCTTTATCCAGTGGTATTTGCCAGAACCCTGCGGCTGCATCCAGTGTGGAGAACACCCTTGCGCCATTCAGTTTAGCCGTGATCTCCTCTGCTGTAGGTAAAACAAACCTTTCCCTTTTGACAGCTTTATTTAGCTTCCTGAGGTCGACACATATACGCACCTGTCCAGACTTTTTAGGAGCTGGCACTATCGGTGCACACCACTCCGTGGGCTCTGTTACTTTCTCTATGATGCCCTCGGCCTCCATCCTGTTCAGTTCCTCCTTCACAGGTGTCATGAGGGGGATTGGGATCCTGCGCGCAGCGTATACTGCATAAGGCTGTGCATTTTCTTGTAACACAATCTTCACTGGTTGTGTTTTTAGTAAGCCAACCTCCATTACAGCACTGTGCACCTCCAGGATTCTCTTCACCAGCCCCATCTGCTCAGCTACTGTTCGACTAAGTAGGTTGCTAGGGGTCTCTCCTCTGATAACATACACTTTGAATGAGTACCGGTTATTTTTTAACTCCGTATTTGCTGTAAACTGACCGATACAGTCTAGACGGCCACCTGGGCTATTCAGTACAGTCTTAGCAGTGAGCAGTGTTTTCTCAGGCTTGAGCATTCTAAATGCTTTTTCAGTCATAATGCACACATCAGCGCCGGTATCTATTTTAAAGCTAACCGGTGTACTGCCAATCTCTAATTGTACAGTCCATTCATTGCATGAAGTTGTGCTATTAACTGAACCGAGAAAGTGGTAATTATACTCTTCACAGTCTCTTACTTCACTCACCACTTTGCTCTTGCACATCTTTTCCCAGTGTCCCATTTTCCTGCATCTGTTGCATGAGGATTTCAACGCTGGACAGTCAGATTTTTTTGTGCATTTCTTTTCCACATCTGCCGCATATTTTCTCTCTTCCATTTTCTCTGGCATGTTGTTTAAACTTTGGCCCTGGGGCGTGTTGCTTCCGATGTGTGTATCGTTTATGTGCTACCTCTTGGACAGCGCACGCAGCAGCTTCTCCTTGCGCGCTAACTTGTGCTTTCACCTCCTCCGATTGGCGGGTTTCTTGCACCGTCATCTCTAGTGTGAGATTTGAAATTAGCTGCAACTTGCGCGACAGCTCCTTGTCCTGAATTCCAACCACGATTCGGTCTCTAATGTGTTCGTCACGAGCAGCCCCAAACTCGCAATGCTCTGACAGTTCATAAAGGGAGCGGATAAAAGATTCAGCTCTCTCTCCAGGACGTTGAACGCGCTGATAGAAGCATGCTCTTTCGTGTATTACGTTGCGCTTTGGTATGAAATACGAATCAAACTTGCCGAGCACTAGTTCGTAATCCTCGTCATCTCCCTCCCCTTCGAAGGTGAATGAGCTGAAAATATTCTCTGCTTCGCCTCCCAGGGCATAGATAAGGGTGCTTACTTGAACACTGCCGTCCTCCTTATCCAGTTTCGTCGCCGTTCTGTACCGAGTAAACCGCTTTTTCCAGTCAGTCCATTCCGCTGGTCTCTCGAAGCAAAAGCTTTCAGGTGGGTTAAACTTCGCCATCCCGACGATCGGCACTCTGACACCATGTAATAAACCCTTGTATGTTGCAAAAGAATACAATGTCCAGTCTTGAATATGTTCTTTGAACTTTTACTCAGACTATTAGTGAACTCCTTTACAACTATTCGGCAGCCACGCTATACACACACTGCTGCGTTCGGAATCGCCTTCCTCATACGTCATCAGTCACGTCACACACTCAGACATAACTAATCATTCTATTACAACCAGGCCGAGGTAAGTGTACTGCATCGAGTGCTCTAGGCCGGTGCTGCCTAGACTGAACTGGTATCTGTGTTCCTGACATCTGGGCTTCTTCTGGAAGACCATAATGTTGGTCTTTGTGAGGTTGACTGCCAGGGCCCAGTTCTGGCAGTAGTTGTGCAGCAGGTCCAGGTGCTGCTGTAGTCCCTGTGCAGTGGGTGACACACACACACACACACACACACACACACACACACACACACACACACACACACACACACACACACACACACACACACACACACACACACACACAGGGTGACAGCAGCACCAGGTCGTCTGCGTACAGCAGGAGTTTGATGCTCCTGTCCTGTAGAGTGAGTCCAGGGCCTGTAGACTGCTCCAACTGCACCGCTAGTTCATTAATGTAGATGTTGAACAGCGTTGGACTCAGGCTACAGCCCTGCCGCACTCCTCTTTTCTGGGTGAAGAATTCTGTATGTTTGTTGCCAATTCGTATTGCACATTTGTTGTTCGAATACATTGATTTTATAATGTCATAGACTTTACCCCCTACACCACTTTGTAAAAGTTTATAATATAATCCGTTGTGCCAAATAGAATCAAATGCTTTTTTGAAGTCGACAAAGCATGCAAATATTTTTCCGTTTTTGGTTTGTTTTACGTGTTTATCGATTAGGGTGTGTAGGGTGTAAATGTGGTCAGTAGTTCTGTGATTTGGGACGAAGCCAATCTGACTCGAGCTCAGGACATTGTGTTCGTTAAGGAAGCTTACTATTCTATTGTTTAAAATACTGCTAAATAACTTCCCCAGATTACTGCTCACACAGATGCCTCTGAAATTATTAGGGTCCAATTTATTTCCACTCTTGTGAATTGGGGTGATAAGTCCTTGGCTCCAGATGTCAGGAAAACAGCCTGAACTGAGTACGATGTTGAATAGTTTGAGCAGCGCCGCCTGCAGCTCCGGTGTGCTGTGTTTCAGCATCTCACCCAGAATACTGTCAGGACCACAAGATTTATTACCTTTCTGGATTTTGAGTTTGTTTGCCAATTCTTCATGTGTAATTGGGAGGTCAAGTGGATTTTGATTATTTTTAATTGTCTCTTCATAAATTTGTAGATTTTGTTTGGTCAGATTATAATTGTCATTGAGTTGTTTTGGTGGGATTTCTTTATATAAGTTTTCAAAATGATTTGTCCAAATTTCTCCATCTTGTATTGGTAGGTCTTGTGGTTTTGCTGTGCTCAGACTATTCCACATATCCCAGAACTGATTATGATTTATTGAATTTTCTAATTCTTGTATATTTTTTGGTCAGATGGTGTTGCTTCTTTGCTCTAATTGTGTCTTTATATATTTTTAGTTTTGAAAAGTATTCATTTCTTATGTCAGTGTTGTTTGGTTCCTTATGTTTCAGATTTGATA